>CM059228.1:4469873-4912373 GCA_030347435.1 Clarias fuscus
ATCCCCCTCCACTGTGTCTCCAGAGGAAAGAACCACTGCACTGGTGTTTTTAGGGGAATCTGATCAGAAATAAAACACATGAATCAGCTGGTGTGTGCCACAATTTCCGAACATATCTTCACAATTAATAAATAAATAAGATCACGGAATGTGACAGCAGGGTTACTGTTAGTGCTCACATATTAGGAAAATCTTCTTTCTAAGACATGTCAGACACACAGCACAATGCAGGTCACTCACTGCACAAAAATAAACAAGTACACATTCTCAATGCTTTCAGACTCTTTGAACTCTGACTCCCACTCTCATGCATGCGCCATCATCTCTGCCTCCGCGACTCTGAGGATCACAATGCATAATTTATAGGCCATTTTCTGAACACCTGTAAATAAAGTACTGTTTATGTTTGTTGGAACTTTCAAATCAGTTACGCTGAAGAGTGCTGGCAAGCAGACTGGAAGCAAGCCCACAAAGGTCTAGGACACCACCTAGAAATATCTCCTAGCATTCGAAAGCAGGCACTCTTGGAGCAACTCTCACAGGGCCAGCCAAACTTTCACGCCTTCAACATCATATGGTACGGGAGGTGCCCCTCGCTGATCCACAAAGAGATGTTTACAGCAGCAAACTGAACGTCCTCTTCCTCTGTGGTGTGTGGGTTCGGTGAGAGGTTCCGGTAGCTCAAATCGTGGTCAAAGACCACAAGAAGCGATACAAGCTGAAAGGTGGCATCATTCCTGAAGTGCCAGTTCCTTTGTTTTTCGGTCATGACTGGCCCAGACAGTACTTACTTTAAAGACTGTTTGCTGAACACCTGTTAATAAAGTACTTTTCCCCCCGCTTTTCAAGAAGAATATTTGCATGCCCGTAAAGATAGCAACATATGTAACAGAACATGTTTCAGGTGGAACGAAAAAGAAAAACTAATCTACTGGGTTTTGCATAAAAACAGAAAGGAGCAAGTGTGACAAAGTTACCAGAGGAACTCATTCTTCAGTATGATCAGTAAAAACAATCTAACTTACAGTACGGTGTAAACATGTTTGCTCAAATACAAAACATGCGATAAAAAAATAAGCTTTTGAAAAGATTCTCCAAAATAGAAACTTCTATAAATTTCACTAAAGAGTGATAAACACTGTACATATTAATGTGGAAACACTTACTAGAAAAAAAAAAGAGTTTTTAATGCGTGTGCTGAAGAATGTGCCAGAGTTTGTACAGTACAGACCAAAAGTTTGGACACTCCTTCTCATTCAGCGAGTTTTCTTTATTGTGTTCTTTCTTGTGTTCTTTAGCCCAAACGCGTCTCTTCTGCTTGTTGCCTGTCCTTAGCAGTGGTTTCCTAGCAGATATTCTACCATGAAGGTCTGATTCACACAGTCTCCTCTTAACAGTTGTTCTAGAGATGTGTCTGCTGCTAGAACTCTGTGTGGCATTGACCTGCTCTCTGATCTGAGCTGCTGTTAACCTGCGATTTCTGAGGCCGGTGACTCGGATGAACTTATCCTCCGCGGCAGAGGCGACTCTCGGTCTTCCTTTCCTGGGCCGGTCCGCATGTGAGCCAGTTTCCTTGTAGCGCTTGATGGTTTTTGTGACAGCACTTGGGGACACTTTCAAAGTTTTCCCAATTTTTCGGACTCACTGAAATTCATTTCTTAAAGTAATGATGGCCGCTCGTTTTTCTTTACTTAGCTGCTTTTTTCTTGCCATAATACAAATTCAAACTTTTGGTCTGTACTGTATTGCTTTCTTTACAGGCATGCAAATATTTTTGTTTAAAGTTATTTATTTCAACACATGTATGGTATGCTTGGAAATAGTAAATGCTTTTGTACGTAATAATTCAGGCCTGATGAACATTCGTTCATTCATCTTCTAAATCGCTTATCCTGCACACACGGGGTCGCTGGGCTCTGGAGCCTAACCCAGGGTATGAGGCAGGGTACACCCTGGACAGGGTGCATGTCCATCACAGGGCACACACATGTTCACATGGACATTACATTTTTACAGGCAATTTGGGAACGTCAGTCAGCCTAATGTTCATGTCTTTGGTCTGTTAGAGGAAACCGGAGTACCCAGAAGAAACCCACCAAGCATGGGAAGAACACGAAAACTCCACACACACAGACCCGAGGCAGGAATCGAACACTGGACCCTAGAGGTGCGAGTGCTAACCACGATGCCTTTGTGCTGCCTCATGATAAACATATATAACAACATTTGTACTCAACAGAGAATATTAATTTTTGATTTACAAATATTTCCTCACACCTTCCAAACTGGGTTCTCGTATGTCCCAAAGCTGCTCTGCAAATATGGCCACTGTTAAAATCCCTTAATAAATAAAACTGAATGGAGTTGAATTTAATTGTACTACAGAGACATCACGCCCCAGACACTGTACAGTAGATATAGATTGAGGAGAGTAAAATCCACACTCACACACTGGAGGAGAGAGGAGACTGTCATGGCCTTCAACAGCACAGCTGTAACTGACCGCACCACTGACTGCAGCTACAGAGCAGGAGGCAGATTTACAGTCAGACACACGCTGTCCGTTCTTGTACCAGATGTAAGTGGGGTTGCTAGACAGAGTGCAGGTGGTGATACAGCTCAGTGTCATGTACTGGTCTCTCCGGTCTGATACTGTAACCTTCAGATCTGCAAAATATACGTAGATTAATAATTATTTTCATTTATCTTATCTCTATATTTGTATGACATTACCTGTAACAGACAGAGAGACTCCAGGTTGTCCAGTGTATTTGTCTTTAGGATCATCAGTGTGGAATCTGAATCTGTATGTTTGAGTGTCTCTCTCTGTCAGGTTAGTGATTCTCAGACTACAGTTATTCTGGGAGCTCTGTGTGTACTGCACTCGGCCCTGATACTCCTCATCCTCTCTCACATCCACAGACTCACCAGCAGCCTGCTGTTTAATAAACCACAACACTTTTGTGACCTTGTGCTGATTAGGGAAGATATAATAACTGTGTATATCCACTGATGAGCCAATCAGAGAGCAGATAGTCTGGGTGGAGTAAGTCACACTCCAGCAGCTCGTCTCATCATTAACACCTGAAACACAAAATGAGAACAGAAATCTAAATCTACTCATGAATCACTGCATGTGAGTTTATTACAGTATAATAGATGTGGTATAAAACATACATGTAAAATGTTGTGAAAAGGAATTATAATTATTATATTGTTATTCTGAGATCATAAGAAAAAGTAGAAATGGTTCTGTACAGTGTAGAGAGATTCACACTGTCTGCTTTTAAATTTTCCCTTTGTCAGAGTCTACAGGATGTTTGAAGATACTGAGTTGATTTATTTTACGTACACGCCTGTGTTTCCCCCTGCAGGACACTTTCAGAATCCGGGGCATTTAGCATATAAATAAATCATTCTAAAACATTAAAGATATGGTATTAGATATAATATTTACATTTGGATTTTATATTTATATTTATTTGTAACGTTTATATTTAACTTAAAATTTACATTAAAATCTAAAGTAGATATTCAGCAAACTGTCTAACTGTATCACAATAGCCTCAATTGTTAAAAGAAAGAAATAAACAGAAGCTGGTAGTGAGATGATGACAGAGTGAGTGAAGTGTAAAGTGAGTTCTTACAGACAGCAGGAGAGCGAAGATCCTCATGTCCTCTTACAGCACAGGAGTAACTGCCTGCATCCAGACTACTGATATACAGATAGTGAACATTTCCATCCTGGTTAGTAACACGCTGTCCGTTCTTGTACCAGATGTAAGTGAGGTTGTTAGACAGAGTGCAGGTGGTTTTACAGATCAGCTTTTTATACCATAGACCCGAGTCTGATACTGTAACCTTCAGATCTGTGAAGAGTCAACAGGGTTTTAATTTGGCATGTGATCACTTGTTTGGTATTTATGCATACAGACCGTGTTTCTTTTTCCCTTTTCCTTATTATTATTATTGTTTCTTTCTTTTTTTTTTTTCTGTGATGATGTAGCTCTTTTAAACAGTTTGGCTGATTAATCATTCTGTTTCTTTTGCCTTTTTGACAAGCAAGGGCTTATGTCTAAAGTGTTGATATTACTGTGATATATTACTTTTGTTACAGCGCAATGTTATATGTATATGTTTGTGTTTGTATATGGATATATATGTATATATGTAGGTGTATGTATACATGTATGCACATGTGTTGAATAGGGTGTGTGTGTGGGGGGGGGGATGGGGGGGTTCTTTCTTATTTTATTATTATTATTATTATTTTTTTTGGAAAAAAAGAAGGCAAGTCAGTGTATATGACCTTGTTTTTCAATTGTACTGTCCAGTTCCTTCAATAAAAAAAATAATAAATAAATAAAAAATGCGTAGATTAATCAAGCGTCTGTTAATATTGACAGCCCTAGTTGTCTGTGTGTGTGTGCGTGTGTGTGTGTGTGTGTGTGTGTGTCTTACCTGTAACAGTCAGATTAAATCCAGATGAGGCTGATATCCAGTCACGTCTCTGTGTTTTAAATCAAAAGTTATAAACTCCAGAGTCACTCACTCTCACATTCCTCACTGTCAGCTCACAGTCAGACGTCACTGTGCTTACAGACACTCGTCCTGAGTATTGTGGATCTGTGCTCAGGTCTTGTGGTTCTCCTTCAGAGCTCTGGACTCGATACCACTCTCTCTGTGTGACACTGGAGTGATCAGGTGTTGTAAATGTACAGGGGATTTTTACTGTAGATCCAGTAACAGCACAGAGACTCTGAGAGGAGAGAGTTACACTGTGCTGAGCCTCAACTCCTGGAACACACACACACACACACACACACACAAACCACAAAGTAAAATGTATTAAATATCCAAAGCAATGACTCATGCACTGATTTTAACAGTTCCTGCTGCTGTTCTTGCAAGAATTGTGAAAATGACGATAAAAATAGAACTCAGTTTAAAACAGACCATAAACTTCATCCGGGTTTTTAAGAAATAACAGTACAAATGAATCCACAAACAAAGAGAGGTGAAGGAGATTCATATATTATTTTCTGAAGTTATAACATAATCATCCCTTACATGTATGTTTCAGTAGAATTTAACGTTTCAATTTAACTGCAAAAAACACTTCCAATGTTGAGAGCTTTCCTGAACTGTTACAGTAGTGACACAACAGCAGATAAAAACATGAGAAAGAGCTGAAATATGTGAAAAGTTTACCTGTCAGTAACATGAGGATTGCTGCTACTGTAATATTTCTCCACATTCTGTAAAACACGGTGACATCAGCCTTCAGACAGCTGACACTTGAAGATCCACCACGTGTAGAGTTTAGACCAAAAATATCCTTATAAATACAGAATAAATTGATCTTATTAATTTAGTGAACATTAACTGCATTAATCAGTCTGTTCCTCCTTCACTCGTACTGCACTTGTAAGCAGTTATGAGCTTCTACATGACACTAGCAGTACAGATAGGGAAGTAGAGTAGTGCATTACGTTATCACACCTCTCTATTTCAGCTTCTCTTCTCTATAAGCAAAAAGACAAGACGTGTGACGTCTTTCTTACTCCATCCTCACCTCTATAAGCTATGTTGGTGATCAGAGCTGGTATTAGAGTTTCCCTCAGGTTCTGAGACATGTGGGTTAAACTGATATTTTATCTGGGTTTCCCCAGTGTTCACAGCTTCACTAAAGACCACAGGGGTTAGAGGGAATTTGTGAAACTTATGGACTTATCTACCTGAACTCTTGGAATGGTTATGGATCATGCTAATGTTTTGAGTTGTCTTATGTCCCAGCTCACTATAGGTGGAGTAATGTCCTGAGCTGAACATATTGCTGAGATAAATGTTGGTTGGCAGCCTGAAACAGGAAGAAAAGTCTCTAAAAGGTCCATAAGGTTCTTACAAGAGGAACTCGAGCTCAGGAACTCGAGCTTGCAGGAGCTCTACCTCTTCCTGGAACTGCAGTGACGTAGTGATGTAGAAATAAAAACAGTCTGTCAGCACTCATACAGAGACAGTTATTGATGTCATTTGCACCTTGAATGTGCTGTGAGTTGTCTGATAGTTACATAATTACACAGCTCTGAAGATGTCAAATGTTTATATTGCCACAAATAGTTTGTAACAATTTTTTGTTAAGATTTACTTTGTGTTTTTTGTGTGTAAAGAAAACCCAAATTTTTTTGTATATTTTACAGAGGTTTGCACTTCCAGACTTTATACTATAATTGACAAATTTCGCCACTAGGGGGAGTATGCACCAATGTGAGCGCGAGAGAACAGCCTGATTAAATGCAAACAGCTAACGTCTCCTGTCTGAAACAGGTTAGTAGTGTCTTTAATTCAATCACAATGTCCTCCGTGCGATGCCTAAAACCTGTCTGATGTAATTCTGTTGAAGTTAGAAAGATACAAACGGAGTTGAGCAGTTTAAACTGAAGTTAGTTGCTTTTTGAAGTGAAGTGTTGCTAACTCCTGTGGGTGAACACGAGGTAATGGTGGCCTTATTTCCAATATTTATTTCTCAATTCATGGCTTCTGGACATTTATAAATATATGTTTTAATATTTAAAATAGGTGTTTACTGTATTTAAGTCTTAAGTGAGACAACGTGTAGCAATATTGTTGGTTTCCCTGTTGTATGTAGTTTTAAAGGTAATTCAAGGTATAAAACAAGGAAAAGTGATCAAAGGGCTGAATTTGACCAGTAACAGGATTACTAATGCAGTAATTAGTGAAAGCTAATATAATAGACAGTGAAAGTGAGTCATATCGCTCTTGCTCTTGTGAAGTATTGTTAATGAACTGAATTAAACTGTATCTGTTATGTACAGTATATTAATCTGTGAGACTGAAATCACAATTTATTAATAGAAAGATGTTAAATCGAGTTAATAAAAGAGGAAAATGTGTTAAAATATGCAAAAACAAAATAGAAGAATCAAATGAGAAAATCTTGCTGTTTCATAAAGACAGAGAACAGCCTGATTAAACACAGACATTCACGTCTCCTGTCTCTACATTCTCCTGTCTGAAACAGGACACAATCTGTCCACAGGTCACTGCTGTTTGAGGCCTGTAACACTTGTGTATCTGGATGATCTGGTGCCTCATTAGTTCTTGTTATTTGTTGCTGGATGGGTAAATGATGACCCTTATTTAAAATCGTCACTTCACTTTGTGTTTCATGTTCGTTGTCAGACTCTTGTTTTGGAGGATTTCCTGTTCACCTTGTTTAGTGCCTGGGACATGAGTTTAGACACTAGTCAATGTGTCAGGTGGTGGTGTTATCAAGGTTAGGAGACCTATTCCTACTGATCCACACTTGCGTAGAGTGCACTCCCTTTTTGCTTCACACACGACTTCTGCTTTTACCTCAGGTATGGACGCTCCTCGTGATTTCCTCTTTATGCTCATGGGCCATGGCACTTATTATAATCTGATGTAGATTCTCTCCAGACTCTTTTGGTTTTGCTTTCAAACATCATTGCCTTAATGGTATTGGTAAGATGCGTGTTTCCTGTTTTTAGTATGATTGGTAGCAGAGATGATGAATGAGTGTGTTGGCTTTACGTACTTCCTGGCTGTAAAGAAGATTTCTAGTTGTCTTTGTATGTAATTTCTACTTAGTCCATCACTGTTCATTCTCTATGATGTGAACATTTTGATTAGCTGTATTTTCTCCCTTATGTGTGTTTGTGTGTTTCTGTAGGTATATTACTATCTAATGTTTGTGTCCCTCTTTTGCAGAGCTGTGGGGCAAAAGTTGCAGTGCAGGAGAAATGAGTTGATCTCTTCGGTTTCTGTGAATCAGTCCGGGAGCACGATGATAGAAAATGGCTTCCTGTAAAGATGTACTGTAATACTATTTTGTAATAGTGTGTAAAATTTTGTAATTTTGTAAAATCCTCAACAAAATAGAGTTTGGTAAACACAGTCCAATACAGTGGAAAACAGCTGACATGGCGTCTGGGATTCAATTGGGATGCAATTTAGAGTTGCAGAGACAACACTGTTTTATCTATTTATAAAACCAATAATACCTTGCATTGCGAATTACTTAGTTTGCATTTTAAGTATTTCTAGTGTGTGTGTGTGTGTGTGTGTGTGTATTAAAATCTTCCCACACAATAAGCCCCCTCCTCAACATTTGTCGGGGGTGATTCTTTTCAAAGGTTTTAATTGGTTTTGTTTTAACTATATTTTCTATTAATCACATTTATATGAATATTTTTGGGTTGTGAAATGAATCATTAGGTTTTCCAGTTAAGGAAATTTCATGGCATGAAAATGGCATTTCATTGTGAGGTTAATTTCCTTAGCTGCAATTACAGTTTTTGGCCATGTTGGGAAAGGGGACAGATTTAGTCAAGTGGATTGGTATGCTATATATTGTATATTCATGTCGAAGGTGTATTAGACTCACTTTGCCGGTCTAAAGAACAAATCCACCTTACGAACCTGCTCCTGGAATGGAACTTGTTTGTAAGTAGGGGACTACCTGTATTGTATTACCACAGTTATCAGCAGATTTCTTTAAATAAAGATTTTCTCTTCTATTGTATTTGGTCCTGCAGCTTCTATCCGCGGGTATCAATTTGTTTGTCAAACTTCTTGCATTCTTTCACCCAATTTAAATATCTCAAGAGGACCGAGCTGTAACTAACACTGATTCCAGTCTCTGTATACTTCAAAATTGTCTTTAAAATGTCACGTGTTGGTTTGTGTGTTAATGTGTTTTTGAGAACAAAGCGCCATCTCGTGGTGACACCTGGCAAATAAATAAATAGAGCTTTAGTGGGCTTATTTACTGTGAAATCTAGACACGCCCTTCTGACAGTAGAAGGCAGGGGTATCCTGGGAAGCTCACGACGCTTGGCTGACAGATACTCGCCATTTGTGCATAAACTGCACGGTTCAGGCTGTTGAGTGGCTGCCGCAGAAAACCTCCTTGGATGATTTCATGTGCTTTTAGACCATAAATTGTTTATTATTTATTTTGTTTAATATATGTACAGAGGTGTGAAGAGGGGAATGTCTATTACCGCCGCGCTCACCGCCACGACAAAACGACAGCAGTCAAAATAAATCAGTTGCATTTCAAAGTAATTCGTGAACTGACAGCCAGGTGGCACAAAGTGACATTTTCCGTCATCTCCGTTTTTAAAAAATAATTAAGTCATAAAAAAGTCAAAACAATATGCTGTTTCGAAGAAATACTACAGTAATGGTAATTTCCACATCTGTGTATTTTATACAACAAGCATGAAAAATCTGAATCAGAGCTATTGATATTTGCTAACCCATAAATTGTTTATTATTTATTTTGTTTAATATATGTATGTAATTGTATTAATTATACGTGATATCACATTTATAATATTATTATGACAAAAAAGCTGCATTTATTTACATATCTTTAAACTGTCTACTGTAATAACTCAGACATACTAAAATTAATGTTGATGGACATTATTGTTCCTGACTTTATTATTTAGCATTATTAAACAGCTTTTCACTGCAGATGTACATAAAAAAAAATCTGAAAACAGATCTTCACAAAACAAATTTTTAAAAGGTTTAGACAAATTACAGAACGATAAGATCAGAACTGACTGAATTCATCAGTAATTATGTCCCCACTGAGTCCAGCATGAACAGAGTATGCGTGAAAATGATGATAATCAAGAAATAATGGAGTGATAGGTATAGTTTAAAATACAAAGGATTATTCTAGACCATTATACACAGTATATAGAGCAGGGGTCCAGTCCTGGAGGGCCAGTGTCCAACACAGCTTGGAGATTCTTCTTCTCAAACACAGCTGATTCAACTAATCTGTTAATTACTAGGTTCAGTGGGTGTGTTTGGGTGTTGGTGAATTACAAACTGTGCTGGTCACTGGTAAGTATGTGTTTATAATAGATTAAATGTTAGAAAAGTTGACTGAGACACCAAAGGAGCTGCCTAAAAAACAACCGAATTATATTTACTGAAGACTGAAATTAGTCCTTTGTGACTCTAATCCTCAACTTTAATCCTAAAACTCTCTTTCTCAAGTCGGCACACTCTGAAACACACACACATCATCACATTATACACTATAAAAAACATTCTTTTGCACAAACACACACAGCCTATTCACTTGCTATCAAAGGAAAAGGGTGCCAGTTTTGAATATCTGTATTTGTTATACTATATACAAGTCTGAAAATTAAATCTGAAAGACAAGCTAAAATATAATCTCTGTGATGTTCTGGTGAAAGAGGCGTGGCAGTGAAACTGGGCGGTGCTGACTTAATACCGCCTCCTCTACCTACACCACTGTTTAGGAGAAGATGTAATCTTGTAGGTAAAAACAAATCACAGCTAGTCTTAAGAAACTGCACCATCTAGTGTCAGTCTCAGTAAAAGCATATATATTTATATGGTGAAGCAGGTGTACACACTTACCATCAGTGTGTCATAATCAGAGGACATGGCTGCAGGGTTCAGGGTTGTGTAAGTGTCACTGGCAGAGCTTTTAACATTCTAATGGGGAAAATTAGAGTTTAGAGAACAAAGTATTGTATGCACATTTTATGTGCATAAAACACACACACACGTAAGTTTATACATACTTGCAATGTGTCATAATCTGGAGACACAGTCATGAGGTTCAGTGTTGTGTATGTGTCATCTTTGGGTGTTGGAATGCTCTTAGAGAAATAAGGAGAAAACTTTTTTTTCTTCTTCTATTTATAACTTCACACCAACGTTATTTAGAGATTATTATTTTCTTTCACCCACACTGACCTGACCACTCTCACCAGTGCTGCTGAGGCAATTAGATGAATTCGACTTCCTTTTCCTGAGAAGCATGAAGCACATGTTTGTTATTTGTAAATGAGTATTTAATTTAAAATGGTTTCAAACATACTCAGTCTGTTCACATTTTACATACCACGTCCACAGAGTTCCTGAGATGAGTGTTATTGCCAGGAAGACACCCAGTCCCACCATGATGAGCTTTAACACTGTGTTCTCTAATAATAATAATAATAATAATAATAATAATAAGCAATTTGATGTTATGCTTTCATCCCCACATTGACATAAAGTGTTAAATTGTGTTATGGGGGGGTGCCTCAATATGGCGGCCCTCAGTATTAAATCGTGTATGGAAGCCCCGATGCAGGACTTGGAGGGGTATGGGCCGTGGATTGTTTATTTCGGTGGGAATAATCGGCTCGCGTGAACACCACGCAGCGCTACAAAGGGAAGGAAGGCGCGCTTATGTCGGCGTGTGCCACCGTGCTTTTGAACAGGTATTTTGTTTGTTATTCAAACTTGTCTTTTCACTTTCCCTTCTCACTTTTCTCTTTTCTCTTCTCACTTTCCCTTCTCACTTTTCTTGTTTCTCTTTTCACTTTCCCTTCTCACTTTTCTGTTTTCTCTTTTCACTTTCCCTTCTCACTTTTCTGTTTTCTCTTTTCACTTTCCCTTTTCTCTTTTCACTTTTCTCTTTTCACTTTCCCTTCTCACTTTTCTGTTTTCTCTTTTCACTTTCCCTTTTCTCTTTTCACTTTTCTGTTTTCTCTTTTCACTTTCCCTTCTCACTTTTCTGTTTTCTCTTTTCCCTTTTCTCTTTTCTCTTTTTCTCTTTTCCTCTTTTCTCTTTTCACTCCCTATACCAGAGCCACGCTCTCGTACCTGGTGCTATCTAATGTTCGCACAGCGTGCGCTGGTTTCTGGGAGCTTAAATATCCTTCCGGCTAGGTGTAGCTCGTCAACCTTGATTGCCAGTGCTACGGGGTTGCCTAGCAACCGCCCGTCGCATGTGTGGCCGTGTTACAGTACCCCCCCTTCTAGGGACGACCCCTGGCGTTCCTGTGCCAGCCCCATGGCTAGCCCGGAATTCCTTAACAAGTTTGGGGTCTAGTATGTGCCGGGCTGGCACCCAAGAGCGCTCCTCTGGGCCATACCCCTCCCAGTCCACTAGGTACTGTATGGCGCCCTGGACTCGTCTGGTGTCCAGGATACGTCGAACTGTGAACGCTGGAGACCCATCAATGATACGGGGTGGGGGTGGGGGTGGTGGAGGTCTGGGAGCCAAGGTGCTGCAGAGCACTGGTTTCAGTCGTGACACATGGAATGTAGGATTGATCCTCATTGACCGGGGGAGAGCCAAGCGGTATGCCACCGGATTAATCCTTCTCATGATTTTAAATGGCCCGATGTATCGGGGGGCCAGCTTTCGTGACTCGAGTTTTAGTGGGAGGTCCTTGGTGGACAACCAGACTCGTTGTCCTGTACGGAAGGAGGGTTCTACCCGTCGTTTCCGATTCGCCGTGAGGGTCGCCCTGCGCCTAGCGGTTTGTAGGGCAGCTCGGGCCCTCCTCCAGGTCCGACGGCACCGCTGTACTAAACTTCGTGCAGCGGGGACCCCTACCTCGGGTTCCTCCTCTGGGAACATAGGGGGGGAGTACCCGAATTGGCACTCAAAGGGTGACATGCCCAGGGAGGAGTGCCACAGTGTATTGTGGGCATACTCGACCCACATTAGGTGGTCAGACCACGATGACGGGTTGGAAGAGGTTACGCACCTGAGGGTGCGCTCCAAGTCTTGGTTCACCCTCTCTGTTTGCCCATTCGACTCAGGGTGAAAGCCCGATGTCAAGCTGGCCGTGGCTCCAATAAGTTTACAGAACGCCCCCCAAAACCGGCTAGCAAACTGCTCGTCAAGGTTGACGAGCTACACCTGGCCGGAAGGATATTTAAGCCCCCAGAAACCAGCGCACGCGGTGCGATCATTTAGGTAGCACCGGTGAAGGTATCAGGGCCAAAGAAAAGAAAAGAAAAGGAAAGAAATAAATAAATAAAATAAAATAAAACACAGACAGGCGTTTAGGGACAGAGGCAAAGCCCCAGCCTCTGCCTGTTTAAGACGCCGGCGAGAGAGTGCGAGAGAGAGAGATAGAGAGAGCGGCATGCAGCAGTTCAGCGTGCACGCTCAGTAGTTTGTTAGTGCACGAAGCACAAACTCTCTCTCTCTCCCAAAGTCCTCGGTAGGGTGAACGCCCCGAGAGGACAAGTTTTGTTTTATTTCCAGAGCCCCGTCTGTTCTCGCGTAGACGGCGGAGCTCTGTTTATTTTGTGTTTTCACTTTTTCATTTATTTCCTTATTACGTTCCTTAACTAATAATCCCACGCTATCTCCAAACGGGAAGGTCTTCCCGTATATCTCACAAGCACTCTCACTAACTCCTATTTCATTGACCCACTCTAACGCCCAGCATAAGGGCTCTTATAATTAAAAACATCGCGTGGTGCGGCTCTCCATACCGCACCATGTAACAGAATGTTCGCACCAGAGAAGAAGCCCGCGGATTTGGAGGGGGTACGTGAGATAGTAACCGGTCAGGCGGGGATGATCGGCAAACACGAACTCTGACCGAATTATTTTCAGAGATAAAGGGAATTTCGCAGCGCTTAGACCAAATCCATGAGCGCCTCGAGACACCGGGCACTTCCGGATCGCCGGCGAACCCGGAAGCACTTCCGGGTTCGGCTCCTGCGGTCGTCACTGTAGCACAAGCACTCCCCCTGGTGGCCGAGACGAGATTACCTACTCCACAGCCTTATGCTGGGGAGTCTGAGAAATGCAATGCCTTCCTACTCCAGTGCTCTTTAATATTTGAGATGCAACCATCCCAATTTCCCACTGAGAGAGCTAAAGTTGCATTTATGATATCATTATTGACGGGAAGGGCATTGGAGTGGGCCACCGCAGTATGGCAAAACCTCCTAGCAACACACACTACAGCCAATGATTTTATACAGGCCCTCAAGGCCACTTTCCACCATCCACATCTGACTAGTGGTGTAGTCTCGCCCCTCCTCCGCATTCGGCAGGGAGGACGATCGGTGGCAGATTACACCATCGAATTCCGGACACAAGCTGCTAGTTCAGGCTGGAACGCTGGAGTACAAAGGGAAGGAAGGCGCGCTTATGTCGGCGTGTGCCACCGTGCTTTTGTCACACGAACAGGTATTTTGTTTGTTATTCTTGTCTTTTCACTTTCCCTTCTCACTTTTCTCTTTTCTCTTCTCACTTTCCCTTCTCACTTTTCTTGTTTCTCTTTTCACTTTCCCTTCTCACTTTTCTGTTTTCTCTTTTCACTTTCCCTTCTCACTTTTCTGTTTTCTCTTTTCACTTTCCCTTTTCTCTTTTCACTTTTCTCTTTTCACTTTCCCTTCTCACTTTTCTGTTTTCTCTTTTCACTTTCCCTTTTCTGTTTTCTCTTTTCACTTTCCCTTTTCTCTTTTCTCTTTTTCTCTTTTCCTCTTTTCTCTTTTTCTCTTTTCACTCCCTATACCAGAGCCACGCTCTCGTACCTGGTGCTATCTAATGTTCGCACAGCGTGCGCTGGTTTCTGGGAGCTTAAATATCCTTCCGGCCAGGTGTAGCTCGTCAACCTTGATTGCCAGTGCTACGGGGTTGCCTAGCAACCGCCCGTCGCATGTGTGGCCGTGTTACAAATTGCACTTACTTAACACATACAGATGTGTTGGTGTGGAGTTGTGCTGTCCCAGCTGGTTGTGAGCAGTGCAGTAGTACAGTCCTCTGTGCTGGGAGCTCATGTTGCTGATGCTGTAATTCTGGCCTGTTGTCAGCAGTGTGTCTGCAGCTGCTCTCTGCTTAAACCAGGAGTAGGTGAGAACAGGAGGGTTTGCATCACTGCTACAGCTCAGAGTCACTGAATCCCCCTCCACTGTGTCTCCAGAGGAAAGAACCACTGCTTTGGTGTTTTTAGGGGAATCTGATTAGAAATAAAACATCTGAATCAGCTGATGTGTGTTCAGTATCAGCATTTGATGGACAGTACTGTGCCAAAGTCTAAGACACCATATTATCTGTAGTACAAATTGTGTTATATATGTTCATCATTTACAAATCCAGTCACAATTTCCAAACATACCATAACAATTAATAAATAAATAAGATTACGGAATGTGATGGCAGGATTACTGTTAGTGCTCACTAGGAAAACCTTCTCGCTAAGACATGACAGACACACAGCACAATGCAGGTCACTCACTGCACAAACAAGTACACATTATTTATGTTTTCAGATTCTTTCAGAACTCTGACTAGAAGGAAGCTCCCTGCCACCCACTCTCATACATGCGCCATCATCTCTGCCTCCGCGACTCTGAGGATCACAATGGTTATTTTACAGGCCATTTTCTGAACACCTGAAAGAACTGTTTGTGTTTGGTGGAACTTGGTTTCCATGTTTTTCTCTGCTTTTCAAATCAGTTACACTGCTGGAGAGTGCTGGCAGGCAGATTGGAAGCGAGCCCACAAAGGTCTCCAGAGGAATATCTAGGACACCTCCTAGAAACGTCTCGCGGGAACAAGATGCTGCGTGAAAACGCTATGGGAACATCTCTTTGTTGTCCGAGAGTACTAGGGCATAAGAAACTCCAGCACTGAAACAATCTGGCAGTGAACTGGGCCTACATGTCTTGCCATGCACCAATTTTCAAATACACTCCATTTGAGGGCATAAGTTCTTCTAGTGGTGGGAGCCCTGGCACTTAAAATGGTTTCAATTACGCTGACTGAAAGCCCATCATGTCTTAGTTGGTCCCATTCAGGGGCCAAACGTGAAGGTTCCAGAGCTTGGGCCGGGGATGAAGTATTGTCCCCTGCACCTGAGACCGAAGATCCCTCCTCACTGGAATCACCCAGGGTGAGCCGTCGAGGAGAGATATTAGATCCAAGAACCACACTCTGGTCGGCCAATGGGGCGCTATCAATAAGAGGCGCAAACCCTGTTGACGGACCCTCGCCAGGACTCCTGGGAGCAGAACTATAGGTGGAAACGCATAAAGGCGTAATCTGGGCCACGTGTGGGCCATTGCGTCCAGACCCAGGGGAGCTGGAGGAGTCAGAGAGTAGTAAAGGGGGCATTGTGCTGCCTCTTGTGAGGCAAAGAGGTCCACCTCTTCTACGTAAAATCTTTCCCATATTTGACTGACTACTTCGAGGTGGAGTTTCCATTCCCCATGTTTTACAGCTTGTCTGGATAGCAAGTCTGCTCCTACATTCATATGCCCTGGAATGTAAATCGCCCTGAGGGACAGCAACTTGTGCTGTGCCCAAAGCAGAACCTGGTGTGCTAGCTTGTTCAAGCGGTGCGAGCGCAGGCCACCCTGGCGATTTATGTACGAGACTACCGCAGTGCTGTCCTCCCGCACTAGGACATGGTAGCCTCTCAATTGCTGGAGGAAGTGTTTCAGGGCCAGAAACAG
Source organism: Clarias fuscus (assembly GCA_030347435.1). Classification (NCBI taxonomy): domain Eukaryota; kingdom Metazoa; phylum Chordata; class Actinopteri; order Siluriformes; family Clariidae; genus Clarias; species Clarias fuscus. Next base: position 4,486,176 of record CM059228.1, read on the forward strand.
AGCCATCATTTCGAGGCAATTGATGTGTCATGCGAGAAGATGACCTCTCCAGCTCCCTTGTGCTGGACGGCCATCCAAGACCGCACCCCAGCCCGTGAGGGAAGCGTCTGTCGTTAGCATCTTGCAACGACAAGACGGACCTAGAGTGGGACCCAAAGTCAGAAACTGGGGTCTGAACCACATAGAAAGGGTTCGAAGCCCCCGGTGCGTAACCCTTATTAGCCTCTGGGGGTTGGCCCTTAAATGAAACCCCCTGGCTCTTAGCCACAGCTGAAACGCTCTCATGTGCAGAAGGCCCAAAGGTATCACCATGGACACAGCTGCCATGAGGCCTAAAGATTTCTGAAAGTGATGAACAGTGACCTTCTGGCTAGCTTGATTTTCTTCAGGGTTTTGAGAATGGATTCGACACGATCTGGAGATAGCTGTGTCCGCATTGTGACCGAATCCCATGTGACACCCAAATATGACGCCTGTTCATATAGCTTCGCCTCCCGAAACCTAGTGGCGACGGAATTAACAGCGTCGCCAAAGAGGTCGGAAGGTGAGATGGGGGCATCAAGGAGGACAGCACGATTCTTTTCCTTGATGCCCGTGAGGTTCAGCCACAGAGATCTCTCCGTGGATACCATGGCAGCCATAGAACGGCCAACAGCACGGGCCGTCTACTTGGTTGCACGGAGAGACAGGTCTGTGGCTCGGCGCAGCTCTGCAAACACCCTGTCATCAATAACCCCACCGGTGCTCAGGTCCTTCAGCAGGTCAGCCTGGTAGGCCTGCAAAACCGCCATGGTGTGCAGTGAAGCTCCAGCCTGACCTGCTGCCTGAAAAGCTTTCCCCACCAAAGCAGATGTCAATCTACACGGCTTGGAGAGGAGAGTAGGCTTTTTCAGGGAGGATGATGTCCCAGGAGAGAGATAGCCCGCAAGCGTCTCTTCTATGTGGGGCATCATCATATAACCGCGTGCTTTCACATCAACGATATTCGAATAATTCGAAGTCGATGGCACAAAAACACGCGATGAATACGGCTTGCTCCATGAAAGAGTTAATTCATCATGGAGGTCACCAAAGAAGGGGAGAGAGAGACGTTGAGGCTCCTCCCCCCGGCTACCCAACAGAAACCTGTCGTCTCGAACGCTTGGGGGAATCTTGCTTCTGCGACCAGTCGATATGCAATCGCTCGACCGCAGGCATTAAAACCTCTAATAATTCCTAATAAGCTCTGTCAGCACTGGAGGAGCGTTGTGAGGAGGCTACTTCCATGGAAGCGAGAGAGGAGGATTCTTCCGCTCCTTCACAAGAAGCGCCGGAGCGCGCTTGCGAAGCGGAAGCTAAAACTTCCTGATCCGGAGAGAGCGAGGGAGAAATTGGAAATTCCGTCTCGTGCGCGTCTGCCAGATCAGCACGCGAGCGCCAGGAATGCGCCGCGGCTCGCGGTTTCTCTTTAAATAAAGCAAGCCGCGCGCGAAGCACCTTAATAGGGAGAAGATCACAGTACTCACAGTCTCCCTGAAGCCCGAGGCAAGCGTGTTCTTCCCCCAAGCACTCGAGACAAAATTCATGAAGATCGCCCTCCGAAAGAGATCTATCGCACGGAGGCACGCATCTCTTAAGCAACTCCACCATATCGGTGAGTTAAAGCTGTTATTTTCCTTTTTATTTTTGCTTTCGTTATGGCTTGCACATGCACACGCAAACACAAAGCGGTCCTGAAGACAAAAAGATCTGAGGATGTGTCCAGTTCACTCCTATTTATAACCTGCAGGTGCACCTTATTCGGTGACGTCATGCCTGGCAAAGGTTATAAGCCGAGGTATTCGGCGGTTTTGACATGCACAGGCTTCACAAACAGACAACAAAAAGATGTTCCCATAGCATTCACGCAGCATCGAGTGTAGCTTTTGAAAGGGAACAGCTTAAAGCATTCAAAAGCAGGCACTCTTTGAACAACTCTCACAGTGTCTGCAAGCAACGGCAGCTGAGCTTTCATGCCTTCAACATAGCATGGCACGGGAGGTGAGCCCCACCCCTGGTCCATGAAGAGATGTTTACAGCAGCGAAATGAATGTTCTCTTTCTCTGTGGTGTCCCTTTGCTTCCCAGTCCTCCACCATGCGATCCACTGCCAGTCACATGACGTTGTGAGGTCCCGGTGGCTCAAACCATGGTCAAAGACCACAAGAAGCGATACAAGCTGAAAGCTGGTATCATTCCTGAATTGCCTGTTCCTTTGTTTTTAGGTCATGACAAGCCCATGTTATTACCGGCAAAAACGAGTTAACCATGGAGAAAGCATGTTACATGAAGACCCAGTTGGCAAAAATCATTGCCTACACAACTGGCATGGCTGGTGCAGGATGCGTCTGATGAGGATGAAAAGGCCTCCTCAAAGAATATCGCGAGGGCGCTGATGCAGCTTTTTAGCCACATGAGGCTACCCAAGGAGATCCTGACAAACCAAGGTATGCCTTTTATATCTAAACTAATGTGTTATGTGGGCTGCAGCAGCCTTCACCTTTCTGGTCAGTGGTCGAGTACGTAAAAGAGTTATAAGCTAACATCCACAACATTCTCGCTATTGTTCAACAGCACATGGAAAAAGCAGAGAGTGAATAAAAGCACGTTTATGACCAGGCAGCACAACCATGAGAATTCCAAATCAGGGATCGGCGCTGATTCCGCAAACTCTCACGCACCTACGACTAGAAAGAAGCTGCCTGCCACACGCTCTTGTGCGCGCACCGCCACCTCTGCCTCCCACTCGCCTTCTGCTCTCTGCTGCTCGATACACCTCCTTGGGTCGCCACACCACAAAACTGACAACTCTACTGAACCAACCTCCTAGACACCTCCATAACCACTGTGTTGCTCCGGAGTGTAAAGCAGATCACAGTGCTTACTTTAAAGACTGAACTCACTGAAGACCTGGTAATAAAGAACTTTTTTCCTGTGCTTTTCAAGGAGAATATTTGCATGTCTGTAAAGATAGCAACATATGTAAGAGACCATGTTTCAGATGGAACAAAACAAAACAAAATAGAAACTAATGTATTATAGGCACCTGGGTTTTGCATAAAAACATAAAGAAACAAGTGTGACAAAGTTACCAGAAGAACTCATTCTTTAGTACGATTGTGGGAGATTTTTCTCCTACACTAGTTACAGTTGCCTCAATTACAAATGTTACACAAAAACTTTAACTTTAAAAAGAACCAAACAAAAGACTCCGGACTCCTTGTAGATCTGGATGAAGTAAGGCAGGATTTATTGCAGCAATAAAACCAAGTGAGCCAGCTTAGCAATGCCTAGGTTGTGTACCCATGCATCACCAAAATCTGACTGATTTGACTGTGACCTCACCGGTCATTTTATACAGTTTGCAAGGGGAGGAGCGCTCACCTAGCCCCCTCCCCTGTAAATTTTTTTTTATTCCTTATCAAATTATTAACACATTGTAATCCAACTTTTTCCAAGTAATGTCACCCATTGTAATTACATTTTCTCTTATCTTGTTTGCTTACGTCATATACCTCGTCATCTGACTCCATATCTTTTCCCCATTATAATCTATTTTTCTTACAAATTATTTTCCATTATCTTTGCACTAAGTTTGTTTATTATTAAAAAATATAGGGGCGGCGCTTATTTTACTATATATTCTTAGTTCTTCCGGGTTACTCTACAGTTCTCAAAAGACAGGCCATGGGTAAGCATCTCTCTCGCACTCATTTTAATTATTTGTCTTATTTTCCTAATTTGTTGTATTTACGTATTTTATTTTATTGTTATAGCTAAGCGCAACTGCCCAAGCACTGAATACATTACTTTGGACGATTCGGACAGCCAGGGCAGTCCAGAGCACAACTCCTTTGAGGATTACACTCCTACTGAACCTGTTGCTGACCGAGCCTCAGTGAGTTTTTGCCAAAATGAGTCTGATGGATCATTGACACAATTTCTTCATAAGAACGGTCTTACTTATGTCAGGAAGGATGACTCCGGGCCCTGCCCTTCTAAGAGACCGCGTCCGGAAGCACATAGCTCTCCTTTACTTTCTTTCAGGCCTGTACGACCAGAGTCTAGTACTCCAGCCCAGTCTCTCTTGAGGCCTGTTGGTCTAAGAAGTGTCAGTACTCAGACTGATTTTAAAGTGTCTGTTGGTACCCAAACTGATTTTCCTGAAGCGCCTACACCACTTCTGAATCGTGGTATTTCTGTTTTTATTCCTCACACTGATCTTCCCATCAATGTGGTTCTGGGTCAGAGAAGGCTTGATATTTAATTTCTTATGCCTTTTGTTATTTGATGCTTACCCAGGCCCCCTATTTTATTGTACTTCTTTATGTTGGGCCTTATACTTTGTATTTCTATTTTATTCACTATGTAGGTGCACATGCTATTTTATTTTGTGCCTACTCTTATTAAACTTATTATTCATTAAGCTGAGTGAGTGTCCTTTGGTTATTTGTCTGTGTCCCTTTAAATTTGACATGCCTGCACATGTATCCAACCCCTGTGACATCACAGTCAAGATCACCCCATGTCTGAGGAGATTACCTCATGTCTGGGTTGTTGGCATTACATAATGTCTAGGGACATCAGGTACTTTTGAATGCTCAGGGTACAAAGATTACATCATCTCTAGGGTCTGTTGGTACACACTGTCCCCTAAGCATCTCACATCCAAGATGGCTACCTGTCTAGAGTTCATTTGAGTTCATGCTGCATGTTCTTGCTACTGTGACATCACACTGTCCTTGACTCACCTCTGTCTCCTTACCTTACCTCTGTTCTTTTTACTAAGATTAATAGTTTCTATCATATTGTTGCATGCACAAGTATATTTAATTAAAATATGCTCACATATTTCCCCCTCTGTGACTTTTAAGTCACATAAAGAAAAATAGAGTCACATAAAGAAAATAATACTTACTTACTAACTTACACATTATACTAATACTCAACTTATAAGCCTTACATGTTACTACAGAGAAAGAAATAAACAGAAAAAAAGGAATAAACCCTACATATTGAACCTTATTATGAGAAGAAACCTTACTTAACCATAAACTATGCATGCAAAAATTACTAAATCAAATTTAAACCAGTAACTCAAAGGAAACTTACTAAACCAATGAACTGGACCTCAAAACTCACATATTACCCCCTCACCAAACATCAGTCTAAGAGAGATAAGCAAAAGATGAGTAAACCTAGCATAAACTAGTATATGAGAGTATAATAAACATGCAAGTTGTTAAATACGAAGAGTCCAGAGGTGGGCGAAAAAAACCTTCCGTATAGCCAATTTAGAAGGAAAAATTCCCACCTTGCCAGCTTTTTTATGCTCGACAGTGCATTCACCACCAGGACTCGACTTCCGTACAATACATATATAACAAAGACATTTGAAACCATTAAAGCCATTTAAGCACTCCGTTAGGGTCCCTGTAAATCAAGGAGAGCGTGTCAAGACTTTCAGTTCCTTCTTCAGTCCATGCCTTGCGATCCTCTTCAGTAAATTCAATTACGTGCAGGTTTTTACAGCTCATCAGCTGTGATAGTGGAATTCGGTTCATCCTGCCTGTCTCCTCACGTAAGAAGTCTAGCCAGACTTCGTCAGCGTTCGGAAGAGCTTCCAGCGCACGTTGCAAAGTGGTTGGTGTATCTGTCCATAAAATGTCATCTCCCAACATCACTTTAGTTATGGTCTTATCTGCTGCCATGTAGACATCGTCAAATTCAATTACACCACAGATATCATATCCAACCCAATTCTCTTCGATCCCAATACCTCTATAGAGGCCTAGCTTCAGATGTCTTCCAAGCTGATATGAAGTTGTTTCCAGACGAAGTCCTCTGCTTATGTCCAGGTCGAACGTTTCCTGTCTCATTGACTTGATCCATTTGAAGTCTCTTGTCAAGACATTGGCCATCGCGATGAACTTCTTAGTCCCCATCGGACGGTGTGGGAACCAGTCAACCAGATCGTGTCTCAGGTCTGCCCATCTTCTTGTTGGGGTCTGTTCCAGAACCTCCCTCCATGCATCACGGCAGACTGTACAGGAAACTATCCATCGTGGGTCAGGTACCGGTTCCATCCTGCATACATACGTGTATAACAGAGACAGGACAAAAATACAACGAAAACACACAAAACATATTTCTTTTGCTAATACTACTTTTTCTCTGGTATAGTTTCTTCAAAACATTAAATGTGTTTGATTAACATATTATGCTAAATAATCTCAGTATACATGTAATTAATAAATATACAGTCATTTTGTCCATTATGTAGCAGCTCTAATCATTTGTGTTCACTTCATCTCCACGTAAATGGAGTCTGCCTCCCAGTCTTCATCTGGTGGTGTTCGTTCGTAATATTCCGCAGTCATTGTATATTGTCCCACCATTCTTTGAATGCTTGCTCTCGCCAGGGGGATAACGCAACATGACAATATGAGCAGAGTTCCTAGTACTATCAAGATAATTGTCCCTAGTTTCACCAGTAGTCCATACCAAGTTGAAGGGTTCAGCCAATCAAACCAGGAAGTCCATGCGTTATTCCTCTTTACGTCTTGAATGATTTTAACATTTTCGTCCCTCATGTCCCTCATGGCTCTTAAAAGCTTAGTTATGTTACCATCTGGGCCTGTGTGTCTTGGAATGTATGTACAACATTCTTCTCCAATTAAGGCACATACTCCTCGTTGAGGTGCCAGCATCGTGTCCAGGACGAATCTATTCTGTGTAGTCATTAATGTATTCTTATCCAATTGTTCCTGAACCAGTCCTAAGACTCCTAAAGTATGATTCCAAAATCTTTGTTGATTGTAATAAAGTAGGTTAATCCACCTTGCATTTTTCGAAATTTGAACCCATGGCAAGAAGATTGTTGTGAATGCTCCTCCTACCCTGTTTATAGCCTCATACTCAGTTGGTATGCCAACTGGAATACCATCCCAGGTCACTGATAGTCCTCCATCTCTATCAAACTCTTTCCATGCCGATATTTCCTCTCCAATTGTTTTCACAAACTTGTCTTCACGTTTATTCCGTCTGTGTTTCTTGCCATATAGTCCTATTACAATCAAGTCTCCTTCTAATAGTACTGGAGCACAACACCCACCCCAGTTATTTGGTAAAGTTTGTCTAACTGTAAAAGCTTGTCCACCACAGTACCAGAATATGTCTGCTAGCGGTGTTGTACCAGCGCTTAAATCTGGTTGTTGTACTTTTACTATCTCACTGCATGTCAGACTGTCTGTTTTATTGTCGCATATCTGGTGCATTTCTATGAAAAATCCTACTGCTGGCTGTGTTTCATTGCAACTTGGTGATAGATCTCCTATTTCAATGCTTCCATTTGAGTAGATGCATAAAGGATAGCGTTGCTGTATAGGTGTTATTTCTCTTTGTACAGCATCTAATGTTCCTACAGGTTGATATGAACATTTGCTTATATTTTGCATCCATTCAGGGCCATAGTGTATAGCAGCTGAATGCAAAAGACAGCTAATAGGGCACAATTGTTCACTGTATGTCGGGTTGTCTATACATTCCCTTGTTCCATGTGTTATCACCACACGTGGGGGTCTATTACTTCTATCATGACACACAATGCAGTCTCGCGTGGTTACGGACTCAGCTGTAAATTTCAACCATTGAAAGAACATGTCATTCTTCCATGTCTGGTCAGATTCTGCTTGATTTTTGGGTGATTTCTTTGTTATCTGCGGAATTATTGTTACATATTTAGCTGATTCAATATCTGATATTTTGGGCTGGTCAGGTGCTTTTGCATAGCATCCCTTCCATCCTGCTAATGGAACACATACTCCTCTAATTTCGCCTTCTATTGAATTCTCAAATGCGCACCAACCGTTGGATCTTGGTACAGCCTCTATTAGTCCATCTAATGCTGTCATTTGTGCTTTATGCCAATATGCCTTTTTCCTCATTTCTAAGTAAATGCGCACTCTTTCTTCTGGGGTTTGTGTATTATCTACCTCTATTTGGTAGGTTGCTTCCCAAAATCCTGTTCTTTCCCCACTGTCCAATCCAGCTACTATTCTAGCTCTAGTTATTGTAGCTAATGCACAACGTAGTTGTCTCTCTTCATTAGTCCATTTCGGTTTGTTTCTCTTGTTCTTAGTAGCACCACTGTTAATTAGACCAATCATGAAGAGAATTCCTATACCCATAGATCTCCTTCGTTTCAGGAGGCAATAGGGGGGTGGTTTCTCCATTTGGATCACAACGGTGACACGTGGGACTATGGCCAAATAACCTACACAATATATTTCTTGGGGGGGTTTTTGTTGGGTATGTTCTTTCAACTGTACTTGGTTTAAATAATTTAATCACTATCTGAGCCAGCGTTAACTTCTAACTGATTTAATCACTATCTGAGTATTCTACAACTCTAGGTGCGGGATCTTCTTCTGACTGTCTACGCGCTGTTTCAATTCTGGCACGTCTGTACTCTCGCTGTCTAACTTGGGCTCTTGTTCTAAGAGACGGTCCTCCTTGTTCTGCTTCTTCTTCTTCAAGCTCTGCTTCCCAATCTTGTATATCTTCTTGGGGCCACTCCGGCCAGTACCCTTGTTCTCCTTCTTGTTCTTCTACCCACGGTAACCCTTCAGTGTACCCATAAGGATCTGGTGCTTGTTGCCTGGGCCTTGTGTCACTCTCCTGGGAACCTGATTGCAAACCTGAAGGTCCTGCATGGGTGGACTCTTCAGCGTCTTCCTGAGATTCCCTGTCCCTTACCTGGTCTGGGTTTGGGGCCTTGCAGCAATGATTTAAATGGTACCATACATCTTTACCTTGGACTTTTACTGCAGTTGGAGTTGCCAACACCACCTTGTATGGTCCTTCCCTTCTAGCTTCGTTCCACCTTCTTTTGAATACTCGAATAAACACCCAGTCACCGGGTAGCACAGTTCTCTCCTCTATGTCCTCTTCCTCAGCATCATCAGCTGGATCAGCTACCCTCGGTCTGGTGTTGTCATGTGTTGTGGCTCCTTTAACCTGTTGGAAAATAACTTTGTGTATTTCAGATAAGTGTTTCACATAGTGATCAAGCTCACTCTGTAGTTGTTCAAGTGTGGGGCCTTTATAGGGCCCTCGAACAAAGGATGTAAGCATAGGTCTGCCAGTAAGCATTTCATGCGGTGTTAGATGTGTGTTGCGGTTAGTTTGCGATCTCATGCCCATCAAGGCTAATGGCAAAGCTTGAAACCAATTCATACCTGTTTCTGCACATATTTTAGCCAATTTCATTTTCAGAGTTCCATTTGCTCTCTCTACCATCCCCTGAGATTGGGGGTGGTACACACATCCAAACCTGTGCTTGATGTTTAACCACTGAATCACTTTCTGTACTATCTTGTTTGTGAAGTGTTTACCATTGTCTGAACTGATTGTGTCTGGGATTCCAAATCTTGGTATCACTTCCCTGCACAGGAATTTTGCTACTGCCATTGCATCTTCCTTAGCTGTTGCTACAGCTTCTACCCATCTGCTAAATCTATCCACAATCACTAGGATGTATCGTTTTCCTTGTATTCTCGGTTCCCCCATGTCCACATAGTCGAACATTATATGCCTAAACGGCCCATCTGGCTCTGGAATATGTCCTATTGGTGATGTGAAGTGTTTTCTAAGGTTATATCTAGAGCATATGTCACAAAACTGTGACAGTGTTCGATGAACCATAGGACCTAGATACGGTGACCACCATGTCTTTTGGATTCTTCTTATCACTTCTCCTCTTGCTACATGGTCGTTACCATGAGCTTGCTTTATCAAGGTTATGAGAAAGTTTTGTGGAGCTACAAAACGCCCATCTGCACTTCGCCACACGTTAGTATCATTATCTTTTGTTGCTCCTCTTGTTAACCATTTTCGAATCTCTTCACCTGATGCTGCTGCCTGCATGTCTGCTAGTGAGGATAAGTCTGGTACTGGGGGTGCGTAATCTTCTGGTATAAGTACTAATCTTTCTTCAGATTCTGGGCTTGAGCTTGAGCTTGAGCTGGAACTTGAGCTTGAACTCAAACTTGGCCCTTCATCAGGGTTAACACTTGACTCTGGTGAACTTGGTTCATTGTCTGTTTGTGCTGCGGATTCTGGCATCATGTTTGCCTGATTTACTGCTGCTTTCTTAGCTGCTTCATCTGCTGCTTCATTTCCGTCACTAACAAACGTACCATCTTTCTTATGTGCTGCACATTTTACTATAGCTAATCTAGATGGTATTTTAATTGCATCTAGCAAGTCTGAAATTGCTTCTCCATGTACTACTGGTGTTCCGTCTGCTCTTTTGTAACCCCTTTGTGCCCATATGGGGCCATACAAATGGCATATTCCATACGCATACGCTGAGTCTGTGTATATCGTACATGCTTTTTCTTCTGCTAGTTTACAAGCGCCTGTCAAAGCGATTAATTCAGCTAGCTGGGCTGAACAGGGTTGTGGCACATGTTCAGCTTGTACTACTTTGAAGGCTTTTCCATCTAAGTCTGGTGTTACTATTGCATAGCCTGCTTTATTGCTATCCCCATCTCTAAAACATGACCCATCTACAAAGAATATACAATCTGGGTGTGACAGAGGTTGATTCTCTAAATCTTGGCGTGTCTTCAGATATTCACAAGATGACAATCGTGTGGATCTCCCTCTGCTGGGGTCATCATGCGATCTGCTGGATTTACTGTCTGACACCTTCTTATAGTCAATTCAGGTGCAGAGAGTATTACATCATATCCTGTTCTTCTAGCATTTGTAATTACAAATGATGGGCTAGTCAGGAGTGCATGCAATGCGTGGGTGGTGTACATTACAACAGGATGTCCCATAGTAATTGATGAGGCTTTTTGATAAGCAAAGGCTGCAGCTGCCACACCTTGGTAGCAGGGTGGCATGCCTTTTTCAATATTATCGAGCGCTGTACTATAATAAGCAATTGGTTGCTTACTAGGCCCTTGTTGTTGAGTCAGAACCCCTGTGGCAAAACCTCCACGCTCCGAGACATACAAATGGAATGGCTTATTATATTCTGGACTAGCAAGTGCTGGTGCTGTACAGAGTTCTCTTTTTAGCTGTTCAAATGCTTCTAGTGCTTCAGGTGTCCATTCTAACACTGCACTATTCTTTGTTTGTCCAGCTACTTTGATTATTGCTCTCAAGGGTGCTGTTTTTAGTGCAAAGTCACAAATCCAGTCCCTACTAAATCCTACCATGCCTAGAAAAGATAGCATATCTTTTACAGTTCGTGGTTTAGGAGCTTTCATTATTGCTTCTATGTGTTCAGGAGATATATGCCTAGATGTTCCTTCCAACACTCTGCCTAGATATTCTACCTTCTGTTTACAGAATTGTAACTTCTCTCTGCTAACTTTATGTCCATTTTCAGATAATACTGTCAAGACTCTTAACGAATCTGTTTCACATTGCTCTTTCGTTGGACTACAAATCAGTAGGTCATCACAGTACTGAATCATAGTACTTTTGATATTTAACGAGGCTAGATCTTGAGTTAGTACTCGGTTAAATATTGATGGACTTTCACAGTATCCCTGTGGTAAACGATTGTAAGTCAGCTGTCGTCCTTCATATGTAAAGGCAAACAAGTATTGTGATGCTGGATGTAGCGGTATACTAAAGAATGCTGAACATAAGTCTATGACAGTGTACCACTGTGTATCTTCTGGTATGTTGGACAACAATGTGTGTGGATCAGGCACTATAGGCAATTCTGCTTCTACAATTTGATTTATAGCACGTAAATCATGCACAAGTCTCCATTTGTCTGAGTTGGGCTTCCTGACAGGAAATATAGGAGTGTTACAAGGACTTTTAGTAGGAGTTAATACTCCAGCTTCCAATAAGCCATCTATAGTAGGTTTAATCCCTGCTACAGCTTGAGGTGTCAATGGATATTGTCTTTGGTAAGGCAATGTTGCATTTGGTCTTATTTTTGTTAAGGCTTGTCCTCCAGACTTAACTAATCCTACGTCTGTTGAATGTCTTGTCCATAATTTTTCTGGAATTGTTTTCAGCAGTTCCTCCTCTAATGCTGATTCCTTTTCATCTATCTGCTCTACCATCTTAACTGACATTTGTCTATGCGATGACAACGGAGTGTTACACATCCCCCTCTGAGGGTGTGTTGACAACGTCATGTTCCCATCTATTTCTGTGTGTGTTGCCCTCACTCTTTCTATTCCTGAAAAGTTTATTTTCAAAAACTTTTGATCTTGTGAAATGTGTACAGAAGGATTAGGGGTTTGTTCCCACTTAGTCACTTCAGCTGCTTGCTTGACCATCAGTCCTAGCTCTTTGGATTGTGCCTTTTCTCCCACCAGTAACGAGATGTGGGGTGCTGTGTTTGGTACTTGATGCCAGTGTTCTATTTGTTCAGTCAGATGAACACTGATGGCTGCTCCTGGAGCACCTACAATTATATCTCCTAGTACCACATCAGAGACTGTGTTCTCCATCACGTCTGACCATAATTGTGCATATTCTTCATCTTGGCTTCCTTGGTCATAGTGCATGGTACAGTGCAATGGCAAAGTTGCTCTTTTGCAATCTGATTGTCGTTGTAGAATCCATTCTTCCCATAAGTCCTGTGCATGTTGAGCTCCCTTGCCTGTGCACACCAGCCAATACACTGTATCCAAGTTATTGGGTTTTTCTGCAATCTGTAAGAACTGTCCTATTGTTACATACAGTCCTTTAGCATTACATTGAATTTTTGCTTTAAGTTTGCACAACAAATCTCTTCCTAGTAAATTAACTGGAGTAGTCGGTGAAAATAATAAAGGTGCTGCTACAGTGGTGTCTTCTAATGTTATTATTTGTGGCTCCGTAAAATGCAATACCTGTGATTGTCCCGAGAAGCCTGTGGTTTTTATCGTACTGCTTGAGAGAGGGAGCTGGGAGCCTTCACGTCCTATACATGAGTAAGTAGCACCTGTGTCAATCATAAATGGAATTGGTTGTGAATTATTTATAGACATCATCACATTTGGTTCTTGTTGTGGATGCAGTGTTGAGACGTACTGCATCTGCTCCCCCTCTGGCTCCTCTGGGCCTCGTCAATTCCAATTTTGGGTGGGTCCCATCCAGGGACCTGCCCACTGATTTTGGGGTTGTCCTTGAGTCCATGTTCCAGCAGGTTGTCTTGGACCAGGAGGTCCCACATCCCCTTGAGGTGCCTGTCCTGCTCCATATGGTCCTTGAGGTTGTGGTCCATTTTGCATTCCCCAAGTTATTTGTGGACAGTTTCCTCTAATATGTCCTACTCCTCCGCATTGCCAGCACTGATTCGGGCCCATTTGCCCTGGGGCATTCATTCTAAATTGCTGTCTTCTTTGTTGCTGTTGGAATGGTCCCCTTTGTCCCCTGCCTCCAATAGACCCGGGACCCTGTCTTTGCCACCTCATGGGTTGATTTTGTCCTTGCTGGTTTCCAGGTTGCGCATATGTTGGAGGGGCTTGGGTCATTGTTGGTTGTTGCATTTGTTGCACTGGTTGCTGCATTTGCTGTGCTGGTCCAGTAGGGGGCAGTGTTGTCTGATTTTCAGGCACCATTACTGCTGCTTGGACTTTTCCTTTTTCTTTTTCCTTTTTCTTTGCAGCTGCAAATTCCCCTAGCTGTATTTTGTGTAACTGGGTTGCAATTGACTCAGCAGCTTCCTTGGCCTCTTTTTTCTTTTTCCTGTATTGTTCCACATAATGTACAATGTGTGCTTGAAATGTGTCCCATGGTAGTGTATTCAGTCCCACCACGCCTTCTAGGGCTGTCTGGACTTCTTGAGGCATGCATTTTTTCAGCATCATTCGGAACAGGCTCTTACTTGTGTCTGTTTGATCCCAGGAACCTCCAGTTTCTTCTCTCCACTTGGTCTGGAAATCATTGATGAACTTAACAACGTTCTCATCTTCTTTCAGTGTTACTGATTCCAGCTTTCCTGGATCCATTTTGGTTGGGTAAGCTTTTCGCAGAGCGTTCCAAATCTTGTTCCTGAATGCTCCAAATGCTAGGCTATTTCCTGCATTTTGTCCAGTTGCTGCTTGCAAACCAGCCTCGTTGAGAATCTCCGTGGTTTTCACTTTCCCAATTGTCTGTGCCAGAATAGCCTTTACATCTCCTATTGCCAGGAGGTGTCCAGTGGTTTTCTCTTCTAGCTGTGTTATCCATTTCTGTGCTCCATTACATAAATCTGGTAATTGGTTAGCCAGACCTGTCATATCCATAAATGACCATGGCACATAATGATACTGATTTCCTTTTGACACAAGTGGGTAGTGTCCAGCCGCAGTATATTCTTCCGGGTCTGACATATGTGGTTGGTCATTAAAGTGTATAGGTCCAATGTCTTCTTCATTAGGCCAGGATGAGGTGACACGCCAGCTTGAGGGTTTCTTTGAGTGTGTAGATTTTCTTTTCATAGATGGTCTCATTTCAGATACAGCCTTTCTTGCTTCCTTCAGAGAGTCATTCAGACATCTGTCGAGGTGCTTTTCCAGTCGCCTAAACGATTCATCGAGGGAATCATCACTGTAACCATCTTCTTCTGCAATGTCAAAATTGTCATGTTGATATTCATTTCTGTCCACTTGTTTCCTGCTTTTTGGGTGTAGTTGGCTGTTACGCTTTGAAGTGCTTGCCTGTCTCTCTTCTATTCTTTTCCTTGCTTCTCTCTCAGGTTCAATGATCATGTACCCTTTTACTTTCCTCTTTACCTGATTTCCCTCCATTGCTTCAATTTCTTCTGTTCCAGCTGTATCTTCATCAGCTTCATACAGGGATGATGTGAGTGGTTCTTTATCTATACTGTACGTTCTTTCTGGGTTCTCTCTTCTCCTCCTTTCCATCATCCTTTTTTCAGGTGTGACTTGTTTCTTGTTTGCAAACCCCTGTACTTCAGACAGAAATTGCGCATTCTGTTCTTTCAGTCTTTCCATACCTCTTCTCCTTGTTTGTGGCTCTTCAGATTCTCTTGATGCATATGGTTCTGTCGCTCTTTCTTCACTCCATTCCCTTTCGTCCTCACTGCCACTTCCGGAAGTTGTTGATTCTGGTCTTTCTTCCATTTGTCTGTTCATCCACTCAGTGTCACATGAGGTTACTTTAATTTTTCCCAATACTTGTCCTTCAAATCCAAATGTTCCTTTATCTTGTTCATGCAGTTTCTGTAGTGGATACATTCCTCCACCCTTCTGTTGCATGTGTTCCTCAGTGTATGGTGGTGGTCTTTCTAATTCTAAGCTTATTTTCTCTTTTCTTCCCTTTTGGGTTTTTTCTTTCCTGTCTTCACTCCCTTCTAACTTCTGATCTTTCTTTCCTGACTTTGTTTCTTGTTTTTCTTCTTCAGTTTCTCCTTCCTTCTTTTTTCCTTCATTTTCAAACCATCCTAAAATTTCTAGCTTTTGTTTTAACTTAATTCTTCCCTTACTGCCCTTTTCTTTAGTGGTGTGTCTAAGCATCTCCTTTACTTCTTTACAATTTTCTTCTTTAAATGTTCCCTCTTTAGGCCATTGTAATTCTCCTGATGTCTTGTCATGCCATTTTACCATGCATTTTCTGATATACTTTTCATCTTCCTTATGTTTAGCTATAATTATGTCTACAGGTGTCGCTGGCTTTGGCCATGCGTTTTTTCCACGGCAGAATAACTTCCCCATCACACACTTTTGTCCTGTTTTATAGTGCAATGATTTGTGCCTCTTCTCTCGCTTATTTCTTGTAATTCTCTTAGTGTGCGTTTTATGTCCACTGCTGGTCTTTAACAGCTGTTTTTTCTTTATATGTTTTTTAAGCATTAATTTTGTGATGTTATCAGAATCAGAGGCGTGACTATTTTGTCAAGGGTCTGAAAGATTATTCTACTGTCTGGGCCTATAGGTATCAGCGTAAATTCGCTATTATTATTTATCACCCACTCACGATACAGCACTACCGGACCACTCTCGTGATCGATTAGTCTATACCTTTTTACTTTTCGTCCTCCCGTACCTTCCTCTAAACGCAATATATCAAAAACTGGGTATTGTCGCAGCAGTGAAATGAGTGGAGTCAAACCAGGGGGTCCTCCTAGTCCTCCAAATTCTAGCGTACTATTTATTACTCTTAAACGAACTTCTTTTGGAATTAACCCTAGGAAGGAGCTCATTTCTTCATTCTAAAATATGATGTAAGTATTAAAGTGTGTGTGTTACAGTTGAGGTCTAACACGTCAGGTATTAATGAAAGCCTAAGCGTCCACTCTCCCTTGTCACACTCTGTGTTTATAAGTAAGTCTTTTCCTGGATTATTCAACAACCATTTATTTGTTTCACTCTGATCCGACTCTGAAATTCTAAACTCCCATTCGCACTTGGTTGTGACTCCTTCTTCACTTATTTGCTCGTCCCAGTTAATTACTCTAAATCCGGTTAACATTTGCTTTTATTTAATATATATTTATTATTTATAACCTAGGTGCATTTATTATTTTATGCACTATATTTATTATCATTAGTGTTGTGTCGTCGACTACACTACACATAAAGGTACCTTTTGTATCTTATTTAAGGTAATCTTTAATAACTTATATGTTGCTGCGCATGTGTACACTAGTCCAAAGAAATTATTATTTTATAATACTACTAGGCTGGTACATTCAGTACCTGTACTGCTCCCATGTCACAGAAGAAGCTGATGTCACAGTGAGTTCTATGTCTGGTGGCGCATCAATGATTATGTCACAGACAAAACTATGTCACAGTAAGCTCCAGACAAGACCTATGTCACAGTACGCTCTATGTGGCACATCCACATGTATTCTTTAATATTACAGGTATTATCTATCATCTATATGCTATTTTCTTATATTCTTCTATTTAAATTTATTATTAATTTATAGCAAATCATCTATCTTCTTTTAGGCTATTTCTAATACTATATCCCTCTTAACTAGGCCTTATATTTTCTTACACAGATACATAAATTCAATACAGACTTTTCACATAAATATAACACATGCTCACATTTAAACGGCACACATGCAAGACATACAAACAATACACGACACAAGCGCTTTCTACTACAATTTCAAAAATTTGAGTACTCGAACAATTTCAACAAAAAAATATTTTATCACACAACCTGGGCCCAGAAAACATCAATACCACCTGTAGGAATTTTCAAATAGCGCTCACCTACAGGAATTTTCACACTACACCTGGCTGCACACGCGTCTCAGAACGGTGAGTCACCTATATGTTCTGTGCCTAACGGCGGACTCAGGAATTTTCCACCTACCACGTCTGGAGCCGCAGCTCCTACTTAGTGTATTGCAGGAATTTTTCGTGGGTCCAGCCCCACTGGTTGGCAAGTTTCCTCGTCAGGCCTTGACCCAACACAGTGGCGTTACCTCACTTATCACACAACGTATAAAATAGTAATAAAGAGAATATAAAACAAAAATCACAAAACAAAAAACTTATGGAGATCTCTTAATACTTCGTTACTTCATCCAGTCTTTTACTTGTTACCATAAATATTACAACCAATTTAAATATAGTAATTAATTTATCAATATTGGCAACTTAAATTTTACTTTGTTCAATATACCTTAGGAGTACCTCTCTCCAGCTGGAAACACGCACACTAACAGACCATGAACTTCTAATGCAGAAATTTGATCAAACAGGTTTTCTGCTTACCTTTTCTTATGCCGGCAAAAGTTGATGGTCTGTCAGCCCGCGCTGGTCCCAGGTCCCCGGAGGAGCCCTCCGTGAAGGCAATCACGTCGGCAGGGTCACCAATAAATGTGGGAGATTTTTCTCCTACACTAGTTACAGTTGCCTCAATTACAAATGTTACACAAAAACTTTAACTTTAAAAGGAACCAAAGAAAAGACTCCGGACTCCTTGTAGATCTGGATTGTCACGGTTACTGCTTGCCGGACGAAAGAGAGACATGGTAGCAGAGGTGAAAGTGATCAAGGGGATTTTAATGAACACAAAACAGGGAACCAACAGAACAGAACCAGAACTTCAAACATAGGACACACAAACTATAAACATGACAAACTATACATTACAAACAGACAAAGAGACAGACCGGCTAAGAGACAGACAGACAGACTAGGTGAACATGGAGCCAGGAGAACATGGAGCCAGGAGAACACAGAGCTAGGAAGAACACAGAGCTAGGAAGGACACAGAGCTAGGAAGGACACAGAGCAAGGAAGGACACAGAGCTAGGAAGGACACAGAGCTAGGAAGAACACAGAGCTAGGAAGAACACAGAACTAGACAACATACCAGGACAAACAGTAACCCTAGACGAACAGATGCAAGACAAGACTAAACTGAACTCAGGAACATTTATAACAAACACTAATGAGCACAGCTAATTAGCAACCTCAGTCCAGGTGAGCGCCACATCACCTGACCGAGGTGCATTCTGGGGATTAGAGTCCTTCACATAAAAGAACACAAAGAACACAGAAAAAAACAAAAGGAAGACTCTGGGCGCTTTGGCGCCCTCTAGGGGTAATCCCTGACATTACCCCCCCCCAAAAGGCGCACCACCGGGGCGCCAAAGGAGGACCCGGACACCCTCCCCAAGGTCCCAGTACCGTCCTCCCCACAGCGAGGCTGCAAGGGATCTCCTCTTCGAGTGGAAAGGAGATTACTCCAAGGTTGTTGCCAAGGTCGGACGGCGGAGCGGGCACGGCGTCCTGGAGCCCGTGCGGAGGCAGGAGCACGGCGTCCTGGAGCCCGTGCGGAGGCAGGAGCACGGCGTCCTGGAGCCCGTGCGGAGGCAGGAGCACGGCGTCCTGGAGCCCGTGCGGAGGCAGGAGCACGGCGTCCTGGAGCCAGTGCGGAGGCAGGAGCACGGCGTCCTGGAGCCCGTGCGGAGGCAGGAGCACGGCGTCCTGGAGCCCGTGCGGAGGCAGGAGCACGGCGTCCTGGAGCCCGTGCGGAGGCAGGAGCACGGCGTCCTGGAGCCCGTGCGGAGGCAGGAGCACGGCGTCCTGGAGCCCGTGCGGAGGCAGGAGCACGGCGTCCTCGGCGGCGCATGGCGGCGGCGGCGAAGGAAGAGGCGGCTCGTCGTCCTCGGCGGCGCATGGCGGCGGCGGCGGAGGAAGAGGCGGCTCGTCGTCCTCGGCGGTGCATGGCGGAGGAAGAGGCGGCTCGCTGTCCACCTCGACGCAGGGCGGCGGCGGCAGCTCGCTGTCCACCTCGAGGAACCCTGGAGGGTCTGGGCCTCCACTGAGGCTGGCTGGAGGGTCTGGGCCTCCACTGAGGCTGGCTGGAGGGTCTGGGCCTCCACTGAGGCTGGCTGGAGGGTCTGGGCCTTCACTGAGGCTGGCTGGAAGGTCTGGGCCTCCACTGAGGCTGGCTGGAGGGTCTGGGCCTCCACTGAGGCTGGCTGGAGGGTCTGGGCCTCCACTGAGGCTGGCTGGAGGGTCTGGGCCTCCACTGAGGCTGGCTGGAGGGTCTGGGCCTCCACTGAGGCTGGCTGGAGGGTCTGGGCCTCCACTGAGGCTGGCTGGAGGGTCTGGGCCTCCACTGAGGCTGGCTGGAGGGTCTGGGCCTCCACTGAGGCTGGCTGGAGACTGGGTGCAGGCCTTGACGTCAGCTGCCTCTTTGTTGGCCTTGGCCAGCTGTTCCTGCACCACTGCCCCCAGTTCCAGCAGGGTTTGCATTTGCCCCCAATCTCCCGTCGAGCGACAAATGTTTATCTGCTGGATAAGCACCCCGGCTAGTTGGTGGAGCCC
Organism: Clarias fuscus; assembly: GCA_030347435.1. Lineage (NCBI taxonomy): Eukaryota > Metazoa > Chordata > Actinopteri > Siluriformes > Clariidae > Clarias > Clarias fuscus. The sequence continues at coordinate 4,505,965 of CM059228.1, forward strand.
CAGCCTCCGCTGTTGAAGCTCCTCGTGATCTGCCCTCTGAACGCCAGCAGACACAAGTTCGCCCTCTCCAGCTTCTTGCTGAGGCGCTCCACCGGCAGTCGCTCCGGCGCGCCCCAAGTTGTTCCGCCGGCTGGCAAGCCGACTCCCCAGGAAGGTCGCTTGCCCCGGCGTCACAGTCACAGCCCCCCCCCCAAAATTTCCCAGGGGAGATTCCTCTACTATCTTACTTTTTAGGTCTTGCATTCTGTCACGGTTACTGCTTGCCGGACGAAAGAGAGACATGGTAGCAGAGGTGAAAGTGATCAAGGGGATTTTAATGAACACAAAACAGGGAACCAACAGAACAGAACCAGAACTTCAAACATAGGACACACAAACTATAAACATGACAAACTATACATTACAAACAGACAAAGAGACAGACAGACAGACTAGGTGAACATGGAGCCAGGAGAACATGGAGCCAGGAGAACACAGAGCTAGGAAGGACACAGAGCTAGGAAGGACACAGAGCTAGGAAGGACACAGAGCTAGGAAGGACACAGAGCTAGGAAGAACACAGAACTAGACAACATACCAGGACAAACAGTAACCCTAGACGAACAGATGCAAGACAAGACTAAACTGAACTCAGGAACATTTATAACAAACACTAATGAGCACAGCTAATTAGCAACCTCAGTCCAGGTGAGCGCCACATCACCTGACCGAGGTGCATTCTGGGGATTAGAGTCCTTCACATAAAAGAACACAAAGAACACAGAAAAAAACAAAAGGAAGACTCTGGGCGCTTTGGCGCCCTCTAGGGGTAATCCCTGACATGGATGAAGTAAGGCAGGATTTATTGCAGCAATAAAACCAAGTGAGCCAGCTTAGCAATGCCTAGGTTGTGTACCCATGCATCACCAAAATCTGACTGATTTGACTGTGACCTCACCGGTCATTTTATACAGTTTGCAAGGGGAGGAGCGCTCACCTAGCCCCCTCCCCTGTACATTTTTTTTTATTCCTTATCAAATTATTAACCCATTGTAATCCAACTTTTTCCAAGTAATGTCACCCATTGTAATTACATTTTCTCTTATCTTGTTTGCTTACGTCATATACCTCGTCATCTGACTCCATATCTGTTCCCCATTATAGTCTATTTTTCTTACAAATTATTTTCCATTATCTTTGCACTAAGTTTGTTTATTATTAAAAAATATAGGGGCGGCGCTTGTTTTACTATATATTCTTAGTTCTTCCGGGTTACTCTACAGTTCTCAAAAGACAGGCCATGGGTAAGCATCTCTCTCGCACTCATTTTAATTATTTGTCTTATTTTCCTAATTTGTTGTATTTACGTATTTTATTTTATTGTTATAGCTAAGCGCAACTGCCCAAGCACTGAATACATTCCTTTGGGCGATTCGGACAGCCAGGGCAGTCCAGAGCACAACTCCTTTGAGGATTACACTCCTACTGAACCTGTTGCTGACCGAGCCTCAGTGAGTTTTTGCCAAAATGAGTCTGATGGATCATTGACACAATTTCTTCATAAGAACGGTCTTACTTATGTCAGGAAGGATGACTCCGGGCCCTGCCCTTCTAAGAGACCGTGTCCGGAAGCACATAGCTCTCCTTTACTTTCTTTCAGGCCTGTACGACCAGAGTCTAGTACTCCAGCCCAGTCTCTCTTGAGGCCTGGGCTGGAGTACTAGCTTGAAGAAGTGTCAGTACTCAGACTGATTTTAAAGTGTCTGTTGGTACCCAAACTGATTTTCCTGAAGCGCCTACACCACTTCTGAATCGTGGTATTTCTGTTTTTATTCCTCACACTGATCTTCCCATCAATGTGGTTCTGGGTCAGAGAAGGCTTGATATTTAATTTCTTATGCCTTTTGTTATTTGATGCTTACCCAGGCCCCCTATTTTATTGTACTTCTTTATGTTGGGCCTTATACTTTGTATTTCTATTTTATTCACTATGTAGGTGCACATGCTATTTTATTTTGTGCCTACTCTTATTAAACTTATTATTCATTAAGCTGAGTGTGTGTCCTTTGGTTATTTGTCTGTGTCCCTTTAAATTTGACATGCCTGCACATGTATCCAACCCCTGTGACATCACAGTCAAGATCACCCCATGTCTGAGGAGATTACCTCATGTCTGGGCTGTTGGCATTACATAATGTCTAGGGACATCAGGTACTTTTGAATGCTCAGGGTACAAAGATTACATCATCTCTAGGGTCTGTTGGTACACACTGTCCCCTAAGCATCTCACATCCAAGATGGCTACCTGTCTAGAGTTCATTTGAGTTCATGCTGCATGTTCTTGCTACTGTGACATCACACTGTCCTTGACTCACCTCTGTCTCCTTACCTTACCTCTGTTCTTTTTACTAAGATTAATAGTTTCTATCATATTGTTGCATGCACAAGTATATTTAATTAAAATATGCTCACACGATCAATAAAAAAATCAAACTTACAGTACGGTGCAAACATGTCAGCTCAAATACAAAAAATGCAATTAGAAAATATGCTTTTGAAAAAAATTATCCAAAATAGAAACTTCTATAATTTTCACTCATGAGTGATGAAATAAACACTTGGTGTGGAAAAACTTTACTGGAAAATAATCAATACTAAATCAATACTTTTAGAAACAGAGTTTTTAATGAGTGTGCTGAAGAATATGCCAGAGTTCTTCTGGTAAATATATTGTTTTCTTTACAGACATGCAAATATTTTTGTTTAATGTTATTTATTTAAAAACTATTTCCTCTGCTTCAAAATAGTGAATGCTTTTGTACATAATAATGCAGGCATGATAAACATTCATTCATTCATCTTCTAAATCGCTTATCCTGCACACACAGGGTCGCTGGGCTCTGGAGCCTAACCCCGGGTATGAGCCAGGGTACACCCTGGACAGGGTGCATGTCCATCACAGGGCACACACATGTTCACATGGACATTACATTTTTACAGGCAATTTGGGAACGTCAGTCAGCCTTATCTTCATGTCTTTGGTCTGTTAGAGGAAACCGGAGTACCCAGAAGAAACCCACCAAGCATGGGAAGAACACGAAAACTCCACACACACAGACCCGAGGCAGGAATCAAACACTGGACCCTAGAGGTGCGAGTGCTAACCACGATGCCTTTGTGCTGCCTCATGATAAACATATATAACAACATTTGTACTCAACAGAGAATATTAATTTTTGATTTACAAATATTTCCTCACACCTTCCAAACTCGGTTCTCATATGTCCCAAAGCTGCTCTGCAAATATGGCCACTGTTAAAATCCCTTAATAAATAAAACTGAATGGAGTTGAATTTAATTGTACTACAGAGACATTACGCCCCAGACACTGTATGATAGTTATAGATTGAGGAGAGTAAAATCCACACTCACACACTGGAGGAGAGAGGAGACTGTCATGGCCTTCAACAGCACAGCTGTAACTGACCGCACCACTGACTGCAGCTACAGAGCAGGAGGCAGATTTACAGTCAGACACACGCTGTCCGTTCTTGTACCAGATGTAAGTGGGGTTGTTAGACAGAGTGCAGGTGGTGATACAGCTCAGTGTCATGTACTGGTCTCTCCAGTCTGATACTGTAACCTTCAGATCTGAAAAATATAAAAGTAGATTAATAATTACTTTCCTTTATCTTATCTCTATATTTGTATGACATTACCTGTAACAGACAGAGAGACTCCAGGGTGTCCAGTGTATTTGTCTCCAGTGTATTTGTTTATTTGATCATCAGTGTAGAATCTGAATCTGTATGTTTGAGCGTCTCTCTCTGTCAGGTTAGTGATTCTCAGACTACAGTTATTCTGGGAGCTCTGTGTGTACTGCACTCGGCCCTGATACTCCTCATCCTCTCTCACATCCACAGACTCACCATCAGCCTGCAATTTAATGAACCACAACACTTTTGTCACCTTGTAACGATCAGGGAAGGTGTAATAACTGTGTATGTCCACTGATGAGCCAATCAGAGAGCAGATAGTCTGGGTGGAGTAAGTCACACTCCAGCAGCTCATCTCATCATTAACACCTGAAACACAAAATGAGAACAGAAATCTAAATCTACTCATGAATCACTGCATGTGACTTTATTACAGTATAATAGATGTGGTATAAAACATACATGTAAAATGTTGTGAAAAGGAATTATAATTATTATATTGTTATTCTGAGGTCATAAGAAAAAGTAGAAATGGTTCTGTACAGTGTAGAGAGATTCACACTGTCTGTATTTAAATTTCCCCTTTGCCAGAGTCTACAGGATGTTTGTAGAAACTGAGTTGATTTATTTTATGTACACGCCTGTGTTTCCCCCTGCAGGACACTTTCAGAATCCGGGGCATTTAGCATATAAATAAATCATTCAAAAACATTAAAGATATGGTATTAGATATAATATTTACATTGATATTTTATATTTATATTTACTTGTAACATTTATATTTAACTTAAAATTTACATTAAAATCTAAAATAAATATTCAGCAAACTGTCTAACTGTATCACAATAGCCTTAATTGTTAAAAGAAAGAAATAAACAGAAGCTGGCAGTGAGATGATGACAGAGTGAGTGAAGTGTAAAGTGAGTTCTTACAGACAGCAGGAGAGCGAAGATCCTCATGTCCTCTTACAGCACATGAGTAACTGCCTGCATCCCCACTACTGACATCCAGATACTCATCATTTCTGTCCTGCTGAGTAACACGCTGTCCGTTCTTGTACCAGATGTAAGTGGGGTTGTTAGACAGAGTGCAGGTGGTTTTACAGCTCAGCTTTTTATACCCATTACTGCTGTCTGATACTGTAACCTTCAGATCTGTGAAGAGTCAACAGGGTTTGCTGTTATATTAAGTGTCAAACATGTTATTGTTGCTTTGTGTGTTTGTGTGTGTGTGTGTGTGTGTGTGTGTGTGTGTGTGTGTGTGTGTGTGTGTGTGTGTGTATGTATGTATGTATGTGTGTGCGTGTGTGTGTATTACCTGTAACAGTCAGATGAACTCCAGATGAGGCTGATATCCCGTCACTTCTCTTCGTTTTAAATCTAAAGATATAAACTCCAGAGTCACTCACTCTCACATTCCTCACTGTCAGCTCACAGTCAGACGTCACTGTGCTTACAGACACTCGTCCTGAGTATTGTGGATCTGTGCTCAGGTCTTGTGGTTCTCCTTCAGAGCTCTGGACTCGATACCACTCTCTCTGTGTGACACTGGAGTGATCAGGTGTTGTAAATGTACAGGGGATTTTTACTGTAGATCCAGTAACAGCACAGAGACTCTGAGAGGAGAGAGTTACACTGTGCTGAGCCTCAACTCCTGGAACACACACGCACGCACACACGCATACACACACGCGCACACACACGCACACACACAACCACGCGCATGAATTCAACTCATGAACCAGAAACTGGTGCACTGACCAGGAAGAGTGTTAACCACAGTTGTTGCTGCTGCTGCTGTTGTTCTCAGTCACACACAGCGAGAGAGTCGAGGACGTGTGAAAAAGATGATAAAAATAGATCTCAGTTTCAAACCTTTCATACTGCGTTAACACTTCAACTTTAATTATAAACTGCTATTTATTTACTGCTATATTTACTCATAGAAATAACAAATACAAATAAACGCACACAAATAAGTTACAGGACAGTAATATAAGTTTTATTATACATTAAAAATACAATCTAATTATTTGGTATATGTGTCAGGAATTACCCCTAGAGGGCGCCAAAGCGCCCAGAGACTTCCTTTTGTTTTTTCTGTGTTCTTTGTGTTCTTTTCTGTGAAGGACTCTAATCCCCAGAATGCACCTCGGTTAGGTGATGTGGCGCTCACCTGGGCTGAGGTTGCTAATTAGCTGTGCTCGTTAGTTTTGTTATAAATGTTCCTGAGTTCAGTTTAGTCTTGTCTTGCATCTGTTCGTCTAGGTTACTGTTTGTTTTGGTATGTTGTTTGCTCTGTGTTCTCCTAGCTCTGTGTTCTTCCTGACTCTGTGTTCTCCTTGTTCTATGTTCTTATGGTTCTCTGTGTTCTTCCTAGCTCTGTGTTCTTCCTGGCTCCATGTTCTCCTGGCTCTGTGTGCTCCTGGTCTGTCTGTCTCCTAGTCTGTCTGTCTGTCTGTCTCCTAGCCTGTCTATCTCTCAGTCTTTTGGTAATGTCTAGTTTGTCATGTTTATAGTTTATCCTGGTTTCAGTTCATGTTCTGTTCCTTTTGTTCCCATTGTTTTGTTTCAATAAACCCTTTTGATCATTTTCACCTCTGCTATCATGTCTCTCTTTCGTCCGGCAAGCAGTAACCGTGACAGAATGCAAGACCTAAAAAGTAAGATAGTAGAGGAATCTCCCCTGGGAAATTTTGGGGGGGGGGCTGTGACTGTGACGCCGGGGCAAGCGACCTTCCTGGGGAGTCGGCTTGCCAGCCGGCGGAACAACTTGGGGCGCGCCGGAGCGACTGCCGGTGGAGCGCCTCAGCAAGAAGCTGGAGAGGGCGAACATGTGTCTGCTGGCGTTCAGAGGGCAGATCACGTGGAGCTTCAACAGCGGAGGCTGGGGCTCCACCAACTAGCCGGGGTGCTTATCCAGCAGATAAACAGTTGTCGCTCGACGGGAGATCGGAGGCAAATGCAAACCCTGCTGGAGCTGGGGGCAGTGGTGCAGGAACAGCTGGCCAAGGCCAACAAAGAGGCAGCTGACGTCAAGGCCTGCACCCAGTCTCCAGCCAGCCTCAGTGGAGGCCCAGACCCTCCAGCCAGCCTCAGTGGAGGCCCAGACCCTCCAGCCAGCCTCAGTGGAGGCCCAGACCCTCCAGCCAGCCTCAGTGGAGGCCCAGACCCTCCAGCCAGCCTCAGTGGAGGCCCAGACCCTCCAGCCAGCCTCAGTGGAGGCCCAGATCCTCCAGCCAGCCTCAGTGGAGGCCCAGATCCTCCAGCCAGCCTCAGTGGAGGCCCAGACCCTCCAGGGTTCCTCGAGGTGGACAGCGAGCTGCCGCCGCCGCCCTGCGTCGAGGAGGACAGCGAGCCGCCTCTTCCTCCGCCGCCCTGCGTCGAGGAGGACAGCGAGCCGCCTCTTCCTCCGCCGCCGCCGCCATGCGCCGCCGAGGACGACGAGCCGCCTTTTCCTCCGCCGCCGCCGCCATGCGCCGCCGAGGACGACGAGCCGCCTCTTCCTCCGCCGCCGCCGCCATGCGCCGCCGAGGACGACAAGCCGCCTCTTCCTCCGCCGCCGCCGCCATGCGCCGCCGAGGACGACGAGCCGCCTCTTCCTCTGCCGCCGCCGCCATGCGCCGCCGAGGACGACGTGCTCCTGCCTCCGCACGGGCTCCAGGACGCCGTGCTCCTGCCTCCGCACGGGCTCCAGGACGCCGTGCTCCTGCCTCCGCCGTCCGACCTTGGCAACAACCTTGGAGTAATCTCCTTTCCACTCCAAGAGGAGATCCCTTGCAGCCTCGCTGTGGGGAGGACGGTACTGGGACCTTGGGGAGGGTGTCCGGGTCCTCCTTTGGCGCCCCGGTGGTGCGCCTTTTGGGGGGGGGTAATGTCAGGAATTACCCCTAGAGGGCGCCAAAGCGCCCAGAGACTTCCTTTTGTTTTTTCTGTGTTCTTTGTGTTCTTTTCTGTGAAGGACTCTAATCCCCAGAATGCACCTCGGTCAGGTGATGTGGCGCTCACCTGGGCTGAGGTTGCTAATTAGCTGTGCTCGTTAGTTTTGTTATAAATGTTCCTGAGTTCAGTTTAGTCTTGTCTTGCATCTGTTCGTCTAGGTTACTGTTTGTTTTGGTATGTTGTTTGCTCTGTGTTCTCCTAGCTCTGTGTTCTTCCTGACTCTGTGTTCTCCTTGTTCTATGTTCTTCTGGTTCTCTGTGTTCTTCCTAGCTCTGTGTTCTTCCTGGCTCCATGTTCTCCTGGCTCCGTGTGCTCCTGGTCTGTCTGTCTCCTAGTCTGTCTGTCTGTCTGTCTCCTAGCCTGTCTATCTCTCAGTCTTTTGGTAATGTCTAGTTTGTCATGTTTATAGTTTATCCTGGTTTCAGTTCATGTTCTGTTCCTTTTGTTCCCATTGTTTTGTTTCAATAAACCCTTTTGATCATTTTCACCTCTGCTATCATGTCTCTCTTTCGTCCGGCAAGCAGTAACCGTGACAATATGTACATTTACATAAAATTCGTAATCATTGCTGTTGCTCCAGGACGCTTGTCTTCCACAAAGTCATACACATGTTCATGTTTGCACCAAAATCTGGCCAAATTCATTTAAAACACTTCCAAACACACAGACATGTTGAGACTTTCCTGAACTGTTACAGTAGTGACACAACAGCACATAAAAACAGTAGAAAGAGCTGAAATATGTGAAAAGTTTACCTGTCAGTAACATGAGGATTGCTGCTACTGTAATATTTCTCCACATTCTGTAAAACACGGTGACATCAGCCTTCAGACAGCTGACACTTGAAGATCCACCACGTGTAGAGTTTAGACCAGAAATGTTCTTATAAATACAAAATAAATCGATCTTACTCATCCAGTGAACATTAACTGCATTAATCAGTCTGTTCCTCCTTCACTCGTACTGCACTTGTAAGCAGTTATGAGCTTCTACATGACACTAGCAGTACAGATAGGGAAGTAGAGTAGTGCACTTACCACAGCATTACGTTATCACACCTCTCTATTTCAGCTTCTTTTCTCTATAACCAAAAAGACATACAGACATGTGACGTCTTTCTTACTCCATCCTCACCTCTATAAGCTATGTTGGTGATCAGAGCTGGTATTAGAGCTTCCCTCAGGTTCTGAGACATGTGGGTTAAACTGATATTTTATCTGGGTTTCCCCAGTGTTCACAGCTTCACTAAAGACCACAGGGGTTAGAGGGAATTTGTGAAACCTATGGACTTACACACGTGGACAAAATTGTTGGTACCCTTCGGTCAATGAAAGAAAAACTCACAATGGTCACAGAAATAACTTTAATCTGACAAAAGTAATAATTAAAAAGTCAGACATTGCTTTTCAACCATGCTTCAACAGAATTATTTAAAAAAAATAAACTCATGGGACAGGCCAGGACAAAATGATGGTACCCCTAGAAAATACTGAAAATAATGTGACCAGAGGGACATGTTAATTCAAGGTGTGTCCACTAATTAGCATCACAGGTGTCTACAATCTTGTAATCAGTCAGTGGGCCTATATATAGGGCTCCAGGTAGTGACTGTGTTGTTTGGTGACATGGTATGTACCACACTCAACATGGACCAGAGGAAGCGAAGGAAAGAGTTGTCTCAGGAGATTCGAAAGAAAATTATAGACAAGCATGTTAAAGGTAAAGGCTATAAGACCATTTCCAAGCAGCTAGATGTTCCTGTGACTACAGTTGCACATATTATTCAGAAATTTAAGATCCATAGGACTGTAGCCAACCACCCTGGACGTGGCTGAAGGAGGAAAATGTATGACAAATCAAAGAGACGGATAATCCGAATGGTAACAAAAGAGCCCAGAAAGAGTTCTAAAGAGATCCAAGGTGAACTTCATGCTCAAGGAACATCAGTGTCAGATCGCACAATCCGTCGTTGTTTGAGCCAACGTGGACTACATGGGAGACGACCAAGGAGGACACCATTGTTGAAAACAAATCATAAAAAAGCCAGACTGGAATATGCCAAACTACATGTTGACAAGCCACAAGCTTCTGGGAGAATGTCCTATAGACAGATGAGACAAAAATGGAACTTTTTGCCAAGGCACATCAGCTCTGTTCACAGATGGAAAAATGAAGCATATCAAGAAAAGAACACTGTCCCTACTGTGAAACATGGAGGAGGCTCTGTTATGTTCTGGGGCTGCTTTGCTGCATCTGGCACAGGGTGTCTTGAATCTGTGCAGCGTACAATGAAATCTCAAGACTATCAAGGGATTCTAGAGAGAAATGTGCTGGCCAGTGTCAGAAAGCTGGGTCTCAGTCGCAGGTCATGGGTCTTGCAACAGGACAATGACCCAAAACACAGCTAAAAACACCCAAGAATGGCTAAGAGGAAAACATTGGACTATTCTAAAGTGGCCTTCTATGAGCCCTGACCTCAATCCTATTGAGCATCTTTGGAAGGAGCTGAAACAGGCTGTCTGGAAAAGGCACCCTTCAAACCGGAAACAACTGGAGCAGCTTGCTCATGAGGAGTGGGCCAAAATACCTGCAGAGAGGTGCAGAAGTCTCATTGACAGTTACAGGAATCGTTTGATTGCAGTGATTGCCTCAAAAGGTTGTGCAACAAACTATTAAGTTAGGGGTACCATCATTTTTGTCCAGGCCTGTTCCATGAGTTCATTTTTTTTATAATTCCGTTGAAGCATGATTGAAAAGCAATGTCTGACTTTCATTGGTTAACATTCACAGAATTCTTATTTATTATTACTTTTGTCAGATTAAAGTTATTTCTGTGACTATTGTGGGTTTTTCTTTTATTGACCGAAGGGTACCAACAATTTTGTCCACGTGTATATCTACCTGAACTCTTGGAATGGTTATGGATCGTGCTAATGTTTTGAGTTGTCTTTTGTCCTAGCTCACTATAGGTGGAGTAATGTCCCGAGCTGAACATATTGCTGAGATAAATGCTAGAAGTTTGGCAGCCCGAAACAGGAAAAAAGTCTCAAGAATCTCCATAAGGTTCTTACAAGAGGAACTCGAGCTTGCAGGAGCTCTACCTCTTCCTTGAACTGCAGTGACTACTGTAGAAATAAAAACAGTCCGTCAGCACTCAGACAGAGACAATTAGTGATTTCATTCGCACCTTGAATGTGCTGTGAGTTGTCTGATAGTTACATAATTACACAGCTCTGAAGAAGATGTCAAATGTTTGTATTGCCACAAATAGTTTGTAACAATTTTTGTGTTAAGATTTACTTTGTGTTTTTTGTGTGTAAAGAAAGACCAAATCTTTTTGGATATTTTACAGAGGTTTGCACTGCCAGACTTTATACTGTAATTGCCAAATTTCGCCACTAGGGGGAGTATGCACCAATGTGAGCGCGAGAGAAGAGCCTGATTAAACGCAAACAGCTAACGTCTCCTGTCTGAAACAGGTTAGTAGCATGTTTAATTCAATCACAATGTCCTCCGTGTGATGCCTAAAACCTGTCTGATGTAATTCTGTTGAAGTTAGAAAGATACAAATGGAGTTGAGCAGTTTAAACTGAAGTTAGTTGCTTTTTGAAGTGAAGTGTTGCTAACTCCTGTGGGTGAACACGAGGTAATGGTGGCCTTATTTTCAATATTTATTTCTCAATTCATGGCTTCTGGACATTTATAAAAATATGTTTTAATATTTAAAATAGGTGTTTATTTAAGTCTTATGTGAGACAAAGTGTAGCAATATTGTTGGTTTCCCTGTTGTATGTAGTTTTAAAGGTAATTCACTTATTGTGTGTTATTTTGTACTGTATGTTGTTGTTAGTGTTTATAAAACAAGGAAAAGTGATCAAAGGGCTGAATTTGACCAGTAACAGGATTACTGATGCAGTAATTAGTGAAAGCTAATATAATAGACAGTGAAAGTGAGTCATATCGCTCTTGCTCTTGTGAAGTATTGTTAATGTACAGAATTAAACTGTATCTGTTATATACAGTATATCTGTGAGACTGAAATCACAATTTATTAATAGAAAGATGTTAAATCGAGTTAATAAAAGAGGAAAATGTGTTAAAATATGCAAAAAGAAAATAGAAGAATCAAATGAGAATCTTGCTGTTTCATAAAGACAGAGAACAGCCTGATTAAACACAGACACTCACGTCTCCTGTCTCTACATTCTCCTGTCTGAAACAGGACACATAATCTGTCCACAGGACACTGCTGTTTGAGGTCTGTAACACTTGTGTAGCTGGATGTGCTGGTGCCTCATCAGTTCTTGTTGTTCATTGCTGGATGGGTAAACGATGACACCTTATTTAAAACCATCACTTCACTTTGTGTTTCATGTTCGTTGTCATACTCTTGTTTTGGAGGATTTCCTATTCACCTTGTTTAGTGCCTGGGACATGATTTTAGACACTAGCCAATGTGTGGTGTGGGGGTGTTATAAAGGTAGGGAGAACCTTTCCTACTGATCCACACTTGCGTAGAGCGCACATGCTTTTTCTGCGCACACGACTTCTGCTTTTACCTCAGGTATGGACGCTCCTCGTGATTTCCTCTTTATGCTCAAGGGCCACGGCACTTATTGTAATCTGATGTAGATTCTCTCCAGACTCTTTTGGTTTTGCTTTCAAACATCATTGCCTTACTGCTGTTGGTAAGATGCCTGTTTCCTGTTTTTAGTACGATTGGTAGCAGAGATGATGAATGAGTGTTGGCTTTAGGTACTTCCTGACTAGAAGATTTCTAGTTGTCGTTGTATGTAATTTCTACTTAGTCCATCACTGTTCATTCTCTATGATGTGCACATTTTAATTTGCTGTTTGTATTCTGCATTATTTCTTTTATCTCTGTTTGAAGTAAGACTCTTAACTTAATCTTAAGAGTTGTTGTTCTTTCTCTCTCTTTTTTTTCTCCCTTATGTGTGTGTTTGTGTGTGTCTGGAGGTGTATTACTATCTAATGTTTGTGTCCCTCTTTTGCAGAGCTGTGGGGCAAAAGTTGCGGTGCAGGAGAAATGAGTTGATCTCTTCGGTTTCTGTGAATCAGTCCGGGAACACGATGATAGAAAATGGCTTCCTGTAAAGCTGTACTGAGGGAGAATAATACTAATTTTGTAAAATCCTCAACAAAATAGAGTTTGGTAAACACAGTCAAATACAGTGGAAAAAAGCTGACATGGCGTCTGGGATTCCCCTTGCAATTTAGAGTTGCAGAGACAACACTGTTTTATCTTTTATTTATAAAACCAATAAAACCTTGCATTGTGAATAACTTAGTTTGCATTTTAAGTATTTCTAGTGTGTGTGTGTGTGTGTGTGTGTGTGTGTGTGTGTGTGTGTGTGTGTGTGTATTAAAGTCTTCCCATACAATAAGCCCCCTACTCCACATTTGTCGGGGGTGATTCTTTTCAAAGGTTTTAATTGGTTTTGTTTTAACTTTATATTTTCTATTAATCACTTTTCTATGAATATTTTTGGGTTGTGAAATGAATCATTAGGTTTTCCAGTTAAGGAAATTTCATGGCATGAAAATGCCATTTCATTGTGAGGTTAATTTCCTTAGCTGCAATTACAGTTTTTGGCCATGTTGGGAAAGGGGACAGATTTAGTCAAGTGGATTGGTATGCTTTATATTGTATATTCACTTTGCCCGACTAAAGAACAAATCCACCTTACGAACCAGCTTCTGGAATGGAACTTGTTTGTAAGTAGGGGACTACCTGTATTGTATTATCACAGTTATCAGCAGATTTCTTTAAATAAAGATTTTCTCTTCTACTGTATTTGGACCTGCAGCTTCTATCCGCGGGTAGCACTTTGTTTGTCAAACTTCTTGCATTCTTTCACCCAATTTAAATGGCTCAAGAGGACTGAGCTGTAACTAACACTGATTCCAGCCTCTGTTTACTTCAGAAAAGAGCCATCTCGTGGTGCTTTAGTGGGCTTGTTTACTGTGAAATCTAGACACGCCCTTCTGACAGTAGAAGGCAGGGGTATCCTGGTAAGCTCACGACGCTTGGCTGCCAGATACTCGCCATTTGTGCATAAACTGCACGGTTCAGGCTGTTGAGTGGCTGCCGCAGAAAACCTCCTTGGATGATTTCATGTACTTTTAGACCATAAATTGTTTATTATTTATTTTGTTTAATATATATGTATATATATATATATATATATAAAAATGGGGTATGCAGTATATGCAGTGCATGAGGGCGCCACATGGAGGGGGGGGCACCATTGTGAAAAAAAAATCTTTGAAAATTGTCTTTAATAAAGCTTTTAAAATATTCGAAAATTTATATTTTATATTATATATACATAATGTATATTATATTTGTTAAGAGACTATTTTTGTTTTGCATTTTAAACGAGTAAAAAAATAATAATAAAAAAAATACATATCAATTGAGCCCCACCCCCCCTATACGCCAGACAGTCACGTATGCAAAATGAACAGAAGGGGGAAATTTTCTGGTGCACAGAACAGAAAAAGAAAAAAAGAAAATGAAAAACAGTGTCTTAAAATGAGGACAGCAATGTCAAACAGAATAAAAAGAGAATGGTAAGCTTGACCTATCATTTTGTATTACTTTAAGTCTTTAAGTTAATCAACATTTATCGTTATTGCCAGCGAGGCTTAATGGGCTTGAAGCGAGACGGCGTAGTTGGGACACGTGGAAGGTCGGGTTGATTCGCCGCATGGTTGAGGGGAGCAAGAGCTTGACAGTGCAGGGGTTGATAACCTTGGTGATCGTGAAAGGGCCTACATACCGGGGGGAAAGTTTACGGGAGATGGTTTTGAGAGGAAGGTCCCTGGTGGAGAGCATAACCCTTTGTCCTATTTTATATTTCGGGGCCTGGGAGCGTTTGCAGTCTGCTTGTTCTTTGTAGGAGTTGCTGAGTCATAACTGGGTCTTCCTAGCTTGGGCCCAGGTTCTCTTACACCGCAGAGCAAGGGGAACAAAGAGGCGGTTAGAAGGCACGTTGCTTGGGCCTGGTTCATGAGAAAGAGCTTGCTTGACTCTAGTTTCAATGTCAAGCTCGGCCACGGCAAAATAGTTTCACATGCGGCAGGGTCTTGTGTAGTCATAAATTGTCTCGACAGAGCGTCTGGCTTGGTGTTTTTAGATCCTGGTCGGTAGGAGAGGGTAAAATTGAACCTTGCAAAGAAGAGGGACCACCTGGCCTGGCGGGAGTTGAGCCTCTTGGCGCTCTGTAGATACTCAAGGTTCTTGTGGTCGGTCCACACTAGGAAGAGGACCTCCGTTCCTTCTAGCCAGTGTCTCCATTCCTCCAGAGCTAGCTTGATGGCTAAGAGTTCTCAGTCTCCAAAGCCATAATTACTTTCAGCAGGAGTAAGACGGTGGGAGAAAAATGAGCAGGGGTGCAGTTTATTATCCAGGTTGGATCTTTGTGAGAGAATGCCTCCGACTCCCGTACTACTCCCTGGGTAGTCAGGGATGGTGAGGATAGGAGCAGAGGTGAACCACTTCTTAAGTTCACTGAAGGCCTCCTCAGATTTTAGATTCCAGCAGAAGTGTGTCTTGGTAGAGGTGAGGGCTGTTAGAGGAGCAGCGATTGAGCTGTAGCCTCAAATAAACCGACATTAGAAGTTGGCAAAGCCTAAGAATCTTTGTAGCTCTTGTCGTGAGGTAGGAGTCGGCCACCTTGTGACGGCTTGGAGCTTGGCAGGTTCCATCTCGATGCCTCTAGGGCTGATGACGAACCCGAGGAACGTGGTAGATGTGGTGTGGAACTTGCATTTCTCAGCTTTGACAAACAGGTTGTTCTCCAGCAGCCTCTGCAGCACCTGCCGAACATGGTGTTGGTGTTCCTCAGGGTCCTGAGAGAAAATCAGGATGTCGTCGAGATATACGAATACTGAGATATTGAGGAGATCCCTGAGAACATCATTGATTAGGGACTGAAAAACTCCGGGGGCATTCGTAAATCCAAATAGAACCACCAGGTATTCGTAATGTCCCGTTGGGGTATTGAAAGCTGTCTTCCATTCGTCCCCCTCCCGAATTCGGACGAGATGATATGCATTGAACAGGTCAAGCTTGGTGAAGTACCTGGCCCCCTGAAGAAGTTCAAAGGTGGTTGACATTAGAGGGAGAGGGTACCGGTTCTTTATTGTGATGTCATTAAGGCCCCTATAATCATTGCACGGACGAAGGGAACCATCTTTTTTGGCCACGAAGAAGAACCCAGCCCCTGCCGGAGAAGAGGAAAGGCAGATAATACCTGCAGCGAGGGATTCTGCGATGTACTGGTCCATGGTTTGGTGTTCGTTGGATGACAGGGAGTATAGACGGCCCTTGGGGGGAGTGGTGCCTGTTAGCAGGTCAATGCGCAGTCGTATGGGCGGTGGGGGGGAAGGGATACTCCACGCGATTTGCTGAAAACTGCCTTGAGATCGTGGTATTCTGGAGAGACACGGGTGAGGTCCGGTGGCTCTACAGCGGGGGCGGAATGGAGGTATGGCTTGGTGGCAGCTCGTAAACATGATGAGGAACCAGGCTATGATCGAGTTCCTGGCCCAATCAATGTGTGGGTTGTGTTGCGTTAACCAGGGAAGGCCTAGGACGACCGTGGCATGCGATCCTTCCATGATAAACAGCGATGTCCATTCCGAGTGGTTGCCCGAGACCCTTAGGCCTATGAGAGGAGTTCTGTGAGTGATAGGTGGGAGCGGACTCCAGTCGAGGGCCTGGACCTTGAGGGGGTTCTCCGAGGGCAGCGCGAGGATACCCAGAGCCTTGGCTGCAGCTGCATTCAGCAGATTGCGATCTGAGCCGGAGTCGACCAATGCATGCACTAGGTGGGTCTGCTGCTCATGGATGAGGAAGATAGGAAGCAGGTGGCGTTGGTCTGGGAGCCTTCTTGGAGTCTCGCCCTCTAGGACTCCCAGCTTAACTAGAGGGCGCCTCCTTTTGCTGGACAGTACTTGAGCAGGTGTCCTGGTTTCCCGCAGTAGAAGCAAGCTCCTTCCACTCGGCGGCGGTGGCGCTCTTCTGGGGTAATGCGAGTTCTGCCCAGTTGCATGGGTTCCTCCTGGGGATCAACTCGCAGAGGAGAGGGTCGAAGCAGAGCCCTGGGTGGAGAAGGCCGGGCCGACCTACGAAGATGGAGGCGTGCGTCTATTCGACCGGCCAGATCCATAAGCTCCTGGAGGGATGAGGGGAGCTCTCGGGAGACTAGCTCATCTTGGAGTATCTCAGTCAGACCTTTAAGAAAGACGTCGCACAGGGCTCGTTCATTCCAACCGCTTGAAAGGGCCAGGGTCTGGAACTCAATGGCATTATCGTAGGCCAAGCGTGAGCCTTGACGGAGCTTCAGCAGTTTTCGACCCGCCTCCCTGCCGTGGCACGAGTGGTCAAACACTCTCCTCATTTCCTTGGCGAAGTTTTCATAACTGGAACAGCAGGGGTCGTGAGCATCCCAAAGCGCGGTGCCCCATTCCCGGGCACATCCTGACAGGACGTATGCCACCTTGGACCGTTCCGTGGAAAATGTGGAGGTTTGGAGTTCAAAAATCAGTGAGCACTGAGACAGAAAGGAGCGACAGGTGCCCGGATCTCCTTCGTAGGTGGGAGGGGCGAGGAGGCGTGGCTCTTGTTGCATTGATGCTTGTTGTTGGGTGAGTTGGAGCATGTACGTGCTTGGACGTGACGTCAGCAAGAGACTGCTTGGTGCTGAGTAACTCCTGCTGATGAGCTCCAACCAAAGCACCTTGACTCTCCAATGCTGCTCTCATACGGTCAGTAACCTCTGGATTCATAGCTGGCTGGATTATTCTGTCACGCACGCACCAGAACAGGGTGAATCCAGGCGTGGATAATGACTGTAACGTGATCCGGGGGGCGTGGTCGGGAAGCGTAGCAATTGTCGAACACTATGTAATCAGTCCGTGAAACGTCAAAACCAAAACGTGAAATGAGAGCCGTAGTCAAAAGGAAGGCGCGAGATCAAAAACCGGGAAGTCACTGGAGCGAGGAAAACGAAACCAAAACGCGAGACAAAAGCCGTAAATCAAAGGAAGAAGCATGGGTCGAAACCGGAAGATCAGATTGCCGAGCGAACAAACCAAATCGAGAGGCGAAGATCAGAAACGAGAAAAAACAAAGCGAGGTCGTAAACGTGAAGACAATCAAAGTAAACGCGAGAGAATCAAGGTATAAACACAGGATAATCCAGCGATTTAAGCAGCGTTTCAGGGAGGGGGCACGCAACCCATGATCTTGCAAACCCCTCAGCAAATGTGCAGTTGCGCCCCTGGCGCTCACCGCCGCGACAAAACGACAGCGGCCAAAATAAATCAGTTGCATTTCAAAGGAATTCATGAAATGACCGCCAGGTGGTGCAAAGTGACATTTTCCGTCATCTCGGTTTTTAAAAAATAATTAAGTCATAAAAAAGTCAAAACAATATGCTGTATCGAAGAAATACTACAGTAATGGTAATTTCCACATCTGTGTATTTTATACAACAAGCATGAAAAATTTGAATCAGAGCTATTGATTTTTGCTAACCCATAAATTGTTTATTTATTTTGCTTAATATATCTATGTAATTGTATTAATTATACGTGATATCACATTTATAATATTATTATGACAAAAAAGCTGCATTTTATTTACATATCTTTAAACTGTCTACTGTAATAACTCAGACATACTAAAATTAATGTTGATGGACGTTATTGTTCCTGACTTTATTATTAACCATCATTAAACAGCTTTTCACTGCAGATGTACATTTAAAAAAAACAATCAGAAAACAGATCTTCACAAAACAAATTTTTAAAAGGTTTAGACAAATTACAGAACGATAAGATCAGAACTGACTGAATTCATCAGTAATTATGTCCCCACTGAGTCCAGCATGAACAGAGTATGAGTAAAAATGATAATGATCAGGAAACAATGGAGTGATGGGTAGTGTTTAAAATACACAGGATTAGTCTAGACCATTATACACCGGATATACAGCAGGGGACTTCAACTCCAGTCCTGAAGGGCCAGTGTCCAACACAGCTTGGAGATTCTTCTTCTCAAACAGCTGATTCAACTAATCTGTTAATTACTAGGTTCAGTGGGTGTGTTTGGGTGTTGGTGAATTACAAACTGTGCTGGTCACTGGTAAGTATGTGTTTATAATAGATTAAATGTTAGAAAAGTTGACTGAGACACCGAAGGAGCTGCCTAAAAAACAACCGAATTATATTTACTGAAGACTGAAATTAGTCCTTTGTGACTCTAATCCTCAACTTTAATCCTAAAACTCTCTCTCTCAAGTCGGCACACTCTGAAACACACACACACATCATCACATTATACACTATAAAAAACACTCTTTTGCACAAACACACAAACAGACTATTCACTTGCTATCAAAGGAAAAGGGTGCCAGTTTTGAATATCTGTATTTGTTATACTCGTGAAAAATGCTGAAAAAAATGAAATAAACATTTTTATAGATTTTAAAGTGTTTTATACAGGAATGATAATCAATCAAAAGTACTACAGAACAAATCCATAACATCAGGATCAGTCTAAGCTACAAGTCTGAAAATAAAATCTGAAAGACAAGCTAAAATATAATCTCTGTGATGTTCTGGTGAAAGGGGCGTGGCAGTGACACTGGGCGGTGCTGACTTAATACCGCCTCCTCTACCTACACCACTGCTTAGGAGAAGATGTAATCTTGTAGGTAAAAACAAATTAGACCTAGTCTTAAGAAACTGCACCATCTAGTGTCAGTCTCAGTAAAAGCATATATATTTATATGGTGAAGCAGGTGTACACACTTACCATCAGTGTGTCATAATCAGAGGACATGGCTGCAGGGTTCAGGGTTGTGTAAGTGTCACTGGCAGAGCTTTTAACATTCTAAAAAATGTTAAAAATGGACTGAAAAACTCCGGGGGCATTCGTAAATCCAAATAGAACCACCAGGTATTCGTAATGTCCCGTTGGGGTATTGAAAGCTGTCTTCCATTCGTCCCCCTCCCGAATTCGGACGAGATGATATGCATTGAGGAAAGGCAGATAATACCTGCAGCGAGGGATTCTGCGATGTACTGGTCCATGGTTTGGTGTTCGTTAGATGACAGGGAGTATAGACGGCCCTTGGGGGGAGTGGTGCCTGTTAGCAGGTCAATGCGCAGTCGTATGGGCGGTGGGGGGGAAGGGATACTTCACGCGATTTGCTGAAAACTGCCTTGAGATCGTGGTATTCTGGAGAGACACGGGTGAGGTCCGGTGGCTCTACAGCGGGGGCGGAATGGAGGTATGGCTTGGTGGCAGCTCGTAAACATGATGAGGAACCAGGCTATGATCGAGTTCCTGGCCCAATCAATGTGTGGGTTGTGTTGCGTTAACCAGGGAAGGCCTAGGACGACCGTGGCATGCGATCCTTCCATGATAAACAGCGATGTCCATTCCGAGTGGTTGCCCGAGACCCTTAGGCCTATGAGAGGAGTTCTGTGAGTGATAGGTGGGAGCGGACTCCAGTCGAGGGCCTGGACCTTGAGGGGGTTCTCCGAGGGCAGCGCGAGGATACCCAGAGCCTTGGCTGCAGCTGCATTCAGCAGATTGCGATCTGAGCCGGAGTCGACCAATGCATGCACTAGGTGGGTCTGCTGCTCATGGATGAGGAAGATAGGAAGCAGGTGGCGTTGGTCTGGGAGCCTTCTTGGAGTCTCGCCCTCTAGGACTCCCAGCTTAACTAGAGGGCGCCTCCTTTTGCTGGACAGTACTTGAGCAGGTGTCCTGGTTTCCCGCAGTAGAAGCAGGCTCCTTCCACTCGGCGGCGGTGGCGCTCTTCTGGGGTAATGCGAGTTCTGCCCAGTTGCATGGGTTCCTCCTGGGGATCAACTCGCAGAGGAGAGGGTCGAAGCAGAGCCCTGGGTGGAGAAGGCCGGGCCGACCTACGAAGATGGAGGCGTGCGTCTATTCGACCGGCCAGATCCATAAGCTCCTGGAGGGATGAGGGGAGCTCTCGGGAGACTAGCTCATCTTGGAGTATCTCAGTCAGACCTTTAAGAAAGACGTCGCACAGGGCTCGTTCATTCCAACCGCTTGAAAGGGCCAGGGTCTGGAACTCAATGGCATTATCGTAGGCCAAGCGTGAGCCTTGACGGAGCTTCAGCAGTTTTCGACCCGCCTCCCTGCCGTGGCACGAGTGGTCAAACACTCTCCTCATTTCCTTGGCGAAGTTTTCATAACTGGAACAGCAGGGGTCGTGAGCATCCCAAAGCGCGGTGCCCCATTCCCGGGCACATCCTGACAGGACGTATGCCACCTTGGACCGTTCCGTGGAAAATGTGGAGGTTTGGAGTTCAAAAATCAGTGAGCACTGAGACAGAAAGGAGCGACAGGTGCCCGGATCTCCTTCGTAGGTGGGAGGGGCGAGGAGGCGTGGCTCTTGTTGCATTGATGCTTGTTGTTGGGTGAGTTGGAGCATGTACGTGCTTGGACGTGACGTCAGCAAGAGACTGCTTGGTGCTGAGTAACTCCTGCTGATGAGCTCCAACCAAAGCACCTTGACTCTCCAATGCTGCTCTCATACGGTCAGTAACCTCTGGATTCATAGCTGGCTGGATTATTCTGTCACGCACGCACCAGAACAGGGTGAATCCAGGCGTGGATAATGACTGTAACGTGATCCGGGGGGCGTGGTCGGGAAGCGTAGCAATTGTCGAACACTATGTAATCAGTCCGTGAAACGTCAAAACCAAAACGTGAAATGAGAGCCGTAGTCAAAAGGAAGGCGCGAGATCAAAAACCGGGAAGTCACTGGAGCGAGGAAAACGAAACCAAAACGCGAGACAAAAGCCGTAAATCAAAGGAAGAAGCATGGGTCGAAACCGGAAGATCAGATTGCCGAGCGAACAAACCAAATCGAGAGGCGAAGATCAGAAACGAGAAAAAACAAAGCGAGGTCGTAAACGTGAAGACAATCAAAGTAAACGCGAGAGAATCAAGGTATAAACACAGGATAATCCAGCGATTTAAGCAGCGTTTCAGGGAGGGGGCACGCAACCCATGATCTTGCAAACCCCTCAGCAAATGTGCAGTTGCGCCCCTGGCGCTCACCGCCGCGACAAAACGACAGCGGCCAAAATAAATCAGTTGCATTTCAAAGGAATTCATGAAATGACCGCCAGGTGGTGCAAAGTGACATTTTCCGTCATCTCGGTTTTTAAAAAATAATTAAGTCATAAAAAAGTCAAAACAATATGCTGTATCGAAGAAATACTACAGTAATGGTAATTTCCACATCTGTGTATTTTATACAACAAGCATGAAAAATTTGAATCAGAGCTATTGATTTTTGCTAACCCATAAATTGTTTATTTATTTTGCTTAATATATCTATGTAATTGTATTAATTATACGTGATATCACATTTATAATATTATTATGACAAAAAAGCTGCATTTTATTTACATATCTTTAAACTGTCTACTGTAATAACTCAGACATACTAAAATTAATGTTGATGGACGTTATTGTTCCTGACTTTATTATTAACCATCATTAAACAGCTTTTCACTGCAGATGTACATTTAAAAAAAACAATCAGAAAACAGATCTTCACAAAACAAATTTTTAAAAGGTTTAGACAAATTACAGAACGATAAGATCAGAACTGACTGAATTCATCAGTAATTATGTCCCCACTGAGTCCAGCATGAACAGAGTATGAGTAAAAATGATAATGATCAGGAAACAATGGAGTGATGGGTAGTGTTTAAAATACACAGGATTAGTCTAGACCATTATACACCGGATATACAGCAGGGGACTTCAACTCCAGTCCTGAAGGGCCAGTGTCCAACACAGCTTGGAGATTCTTCTTCTCAAACAGCTGATTCAACTAATCTGTTAATTACTAGGTTCAGTGGGTGTGTTTGGGTGTTGGTGAATTACAAACTGTGCTGGTCACTGGTAAGTATGTGTTTATAATAGATTAAATGTTAGAATAGTTGACTGAGACACCAAAGGAGCTGCCTAAAAAACAACCGAATTATATTTACTGAAGACTGAAATTAGTCCTTTGTGACTCTAATCCTCAACTTTAATCCTAAAACTCTCTCTCTCAAGTCGGCACACTCTGAAACACACACACACATCATCACATTATACACTATAAAAAACACTCTTTTGCACAAACACACAAACAGACTATTCACTTGCTATCAAAGGAAAAGGGTGCCAGTTTTGAATATCTGTATTTGTTATACTCGTGAAAAATGCTGAAAAAAATGAAATAAACATTTTTATAGATTTTAAAGTGTTTTATACAGGAATGATAATCAATCAAAAGTACTACAGAACAAATCCATAACATCAGGATCAGTCTAAGCTACAAGTCTGAAAATAAAATCTGAAAGACAAGCTAAAATATAATCTCTGTGATGTTCTGGTGAAAGGGGCGTGGCAGTGACACTGGGCGGTGCTGACTTAATACCGCCTCCTCTACCTACACCACTGCTTAGGAGAAGATGTAATCTTGTAGGTAAAAACAAATTAGACCTAGTCTTAAGAAACTGCACCATCTAGTGTCAGTCTCAGTAAAAGCATATATATTTATATGGTGAAGCAGGTGTACACACTTACCATCAGTGTGTCATAATCAGAGGACATGGCTGCAGGGTTCAGGGTTGTGTAAGTGTCACTGGCAGAGCTTTTAACATTCTAATGGGGAAAATTAGAGTTTAGAGAACAAAGTATTGTATGGACATTTTATGTGCATAAAACACACACACACACACACACACACACGTAAGTTTATACATACTTGCAATGTGTCATAATCTGGAGACACAGTCATGAGCTTCAGTGTTGTGTATGTGTCATCTTTGGGTGTTGGAATGCTCTTAGAGAAATAAGGAGAAAACTTTTTTCTTCTTCTATTTATAACTTCACACCAACGTTATTTAGAGATTATTATTTTCTTTCACCCACACTGACCTGACCACTCTCACCAGTGCTGCTGAGGCAATTAGATGAATTCGACTTCCTTTTCCTGAGAAGCATGAAGCACATGTTTGTTATTTGTAAATGAGTATTTAATTTAAAATTGTTTCAAACATACTCAGTCTGTTCACATTTTACATACCACGTCCACAGAGTTCCTGAGATGAGTGTTAATGCCAGGAAGACACCCAGTCCCACCATGATGAGCTTTAACACTGTGTTCTCTAATAATAATAATAATAATAATAATAATAAGCAATTTGATGTTATGCTTTCATCCCCACAGTGACATAAAGTGTTAAATTGCACTTACTTAACACATCCAGTTCTGTTGGTGTGGAGTTGTGCTGTCCCAGATGGTTGTGAGCAGTGCAGTAGTACAGTCCGCTGTGCTGGGAGCTGATGTTGCTGATGCTGTAATTCTGGCCTGTTGTCAGCAGTGTGTCTGCAGCTGCTCTCTGCTTAAACCAGGAGTAGATGAGAACAGGAGGGTTTGCATCACTGCTACAGCTCAGAGTCACTGAATCCCCCTCCACTGTGTCTCCAGAGGAAAGAACCACTGCTCTGGTGTTTTTAGGGGAATCTGATTAGAAATAAAACATCTGAATCAGCTGGTGTGTGTTCAGTATCAGCATTTGATGGAAAGTACTGTGCCAAAGTGTAAGACACCATATTATCTGTAGTACAAATTGTGTTATATATGTTCATCATTTACAAATCCAGTCACAATTTCCAAACATACCATAACAGTTAATAAATAAATAAGATTACGGAATGTGACGGCAGGATTACTGTTAGTGCTCACTCGGAAAACCTTCTCGCTAAGACATGTCAGATATACAGCACAATGCAGGTCACTCACTGCACAAACAAGTACACATTATTTATGTTTTCAGATTCTTTCAGAACTCTGACTAGAAGGAAGCTCCCTGCCACCCACTCTCATACATGCGCCATCATCTCTGCCTCCACGACTCTGAGGATCACAATGGACATTTTACAGGCCATTTTCTGAACACCTGAAAGAACTGTTTGTGTTTGGTGGAACTTGGTTTCCATGTTTTTCTCTGCTTTTCAAATCAGTTACACTGCTGGAGAGTGCTGGCAGGCAGATTGGAAGCGAGCCCACAAAGGTCTCCAGAGGAATATCTAGGACACCTACTAGAAACGTCTCGCGGGAACGAGATGCTGCGTGAAAACGCTATGGGAACATCTCTTTGTTGTCCGAGAGTACTAGGGCATAAGCCCGAGGACAACTTTTCTTGCAGAAACTCCAGCACTGAAACAATCTGGCAGTGAACTGGGCCTACATGTCTTGCCATGCACCAATTTTCAAATACACTCCATTTGAGGGCATAAGTTCTTCTAGTGGTGGGAGCCCTGGCACTTAAAATGGTTTCAATTACGCTGGCTGAAAGCCCATCATGTCTTAGTTGGTCCCGTTCAGGGGCCAAACGTGAAGTTTCCAGAGCTCGGGCCGGGGATGAAGTTTTGTCCCCTGCACCTGAGACCGAAGATCCCTCCTCACTGGAATCACCCAGGGTGAGCCGTCGAGGAGAGATATTAGATCCAAGAACCACACTCTAGTCGGCCAAAGGGGCGCTATCAATAAGAGGCGCAAACCCTGTTGACGGACCCTCGCCAGGACTCCTGGGAGCAGAACTATAGTGGAAACGCATAAAGGCGTAATCTGGGCCACGTGTGGGCCATTGCGTCCAGACCCAGGGGAGCTGGAGGAGTCAGAGAGTAGTAAAGGGGGCATTGTGCTGCCTCTTGTGAGGCAAAGAGGTCCACCTCATCTACGTAAAATCTTTCCCATATTTGACTGACTACTTCAAGGTGGAGTTTCCATTCCCCATGTTTTACAGCTTGTCTGGATAACAAGTCTGCTCCTACATTCATATGCCCTGGAATGTAAATCGCCCTGAGGGACAGGAACTTGTGCTGTGCCCAAAGCAGAACCTGGTGTGCTAGCTTGTTCAAGCGGTGCGAGCGCAGGCCACCCTGGCGATTTATGTACGAGTCTACCGCAGTGCTGTCCTCCCGCACTAGGACATGGTAGCCTCTCAATTGCTGGAGGAAGTGTTTCAGGGCCAGAAACAGAGCCATCATTTCGAGGCAATTGATGTGCCGTGCGAGAAGATGACCTCTCCAGCTCCCTTGTGCTGGACGACCATCCAAGACCGCACCCCAGCCCGTGAGGGAAGCGTCTGTCGTTAGCATCTTGCGACGACAAGACGAACCTAGAGTGGGACCCAAAGTCAGAAACCGGGGTCTGAACCACATAGAAAGGGTACGAAGCCCCCGGTGCGTAACCCTTATTAGCCTCTGGGGGTTGGCCCTTGAATGAAACCCCCTGGCTCTTAGCCACAGCTGAAACGCTCTCATGTGCAGAAGGCCCAAAGGTATCAACGTGGACACAGCTGCCATGAGGCTTAAAGATTTCTGAAGGTGATGAACAGTGACCTTCTGGCTAGCTTGATTTCCTTCAGGGTTTTGAGAATGGATTCGACACGATCAGGAGATAGCTGTGCCCGCATTGTGACCGAATCCCATGTGACACGCAAATATGACGCCTGTTCATATAGCTTCGCCTCCCGAAACCTAGTGGCGATGGAATTAACAGCGTCGCCAAAGAGGTCGGAAGGCGAGACGGGGGCATCAAGGAGGACAGCACGATTCTTTTCCTTGATGCCCCTGAGGTTCAACCACAGATGCCTCTCCGTGGATACCATGGCAGCCATAGAACGGCCCACAGCACGGGCCGTCTGCTTGGTTGCACGAAGAGACAGGTCTGTGGCTCGGCGCAGCTCTGCAAACGCCCTGTCATCAATAACCCCACCGGTGCTCAGGTCCTTCAGCAGGTCAGCCTGGTAGGCCTGCAAAACCGCCATGGTGTGCAGTGAAGCTCCAGCCTGACCTGCTGCCTGAAAAGCTTTCCCCACCAAAGCAGATGTCAATCTACATGGCTTGGAGGGGAGAGTATGCTTTTTCAGGGAGGATGATGTCCCAGGAGAGAGATAGCCCGCAAGAGTCTCTTCTATCTGGGGCATCATCATATAACCGCGTGCTTTCACATCAACGATATTCGAATAAGTCGAAGTCGATGGCACAAAAACACGCGATGAACACGGCTTGCTCCATGAAAGAGTTAATTCATCATGGAGGTCACCAAAGAAGGGGAGAGAGAGACGTTGAAGCTCCTCCCCCTCGACCACCCGACAGAAACCTGTCGTCTCGAACGCTTGGGAGAATCTTGCTTCTGCAGCCAGTCGATATGCAATCGCTCGACCGCACGCATTATAACCTCTAATAATTCCTCATAAGCTCTGTCAGCACTGGAGGAGCGTTGTGAGAAGGCTACTTCCATGAAAGCGAGAGAGGAGGATTCTTCCGCTCCTTCACAAGAAGCGCCGGAGCGCGCTTGCGAAGCGGAAGCTAAAACTTCCTGATCCGGAGAGAGCAAGAGAGAAATTGGAAATTCTGTCTCGTGCGCATCTGCCAGATCAGCACGCGAGCCTCAGGAATGCGCCGTGGCTCGCGGTTTCTCTTTAAAGAAAGCAAGCCGCGCGCGAAGCACCTTAATAGGGAGAAGATCACAGTACTCACAGTCTCCCTGAAGCCCGAGGCAAGCGTGTTCTTCCCCCAAGCACTCGAGACAAAATTCATGAAGATCGCCCTCCGAAAGAGATCTATCGCATGGAGGCACGCATCTCTTAAGCAACTCTGCCATATCGGTGAGTTAATGCTGTTATTTTCCTTTTTATTTTTGCTTTCTTTATGGCTTGCACATGCACACGCAAACACAAAGCGGTCCTGAAGACAAAAAGATCTGAGGATGTGTCCAGTTCACTCCTATTTATAACCTGCAGGTGCACCTTATTCGGTGACGTCATGCCTGGCAGAGGTTATAAGGCGAGGTATTCGGCAGTTTTGACATGCACAGGCTTCACAACTGGACAACAAAGAGATGTTCCCATAGCATTTTCACGCAGCATAGTGTAGCTTTTGAAAGGGAACACCTTAAAGCATTCAAAAGCAGGCACTCTTTGAAGAGGTTTTTTTCTTGCCTTTTTTCATG
Source organism: Clarias fuscus (assembly GCA_030347435.1). Lineage (NCBI taxonomy): Eukaryota > Metazoa > Chordata > Actinopteri > Siluriformes > Clariidae > Clarias > Clarias fuscus. Next base: position 4,533,703 of record CM059228.1, read on the forward strand.
CCTTCAACATAGCATGGCACGGGGGGTGAGCCCCACCCCTGGTCCACGAAGAGATGTTTACAGCAGCGAAATGAATGTTCTCTTTCTCTGTGGTGTCCCTTTGCTTCCCAGTCCTCCACCATGCGATCCACTGCCAGTCACATGACGTTCCTGAGAGGTCCCGGTGGCTCAAACCATGGTCAAAGACCACAAGAAGCGATACAAGCTGAAAGCTGGTATCATTCCTGAATTGCCTGTTCCTTTGTTTTTAGGTCATGACAGGCCCATGTTATTACCGGCAAAAACGAGTTAACCATGGAGAAAGCATGTTACATGAAGACCCAGTTGGCAAAAATCATTGCCTACACAACTGGCATGGCTGGTGCAGGATGCGTCTGATGAGGATGAAAAGGCCTCCTCAAAGAATATCGCGAGGGCGCTGATGCAGCTTTTTAGCCACATGGGGCTACCCAAGGAGATCCTGACAAACCAAGGTATGCTTTTTATATCTAAACTAATGTGTTATGTGGGCTGCAGCAGCCTTCACCTTTCTGGTCAGTGGTCGAGTACGTAAAAGAGTTATAAGCTAACATCCACAACATTCTCGCTATTGTTCAACAGCACATGGAAAAAGCAGAGAGTGAATAAAAGCACGTTTATGACCAGGCAGCACAACCATGAGAATTCCAAATCAGGGATCGGCGCTGATTCAGCAAACTCTCACGCACCTACGACTAGAAGGAAGCTGCCTCCCACACGCTCTTGTGCGCGCCCGCCACCTCTGCCTCCCACTCGCCTTCTGCTCTCTGCTGCTCGATACACCTCCTTGGGTCGCCACACCACAAAACTGACAACTCTACTGAACCAACCTCCTAGACACCTCCGTAACCACTGTGTTGCTCCGGAGTGTAAAGCAGATCACAGTGCTTACTTTAAAGACTGAACTCACTGAACACCTGGTAATAAAGAACTTTTTTCCTGCGCTTTTCAAGGAGAATATTTGCATGTCTGTAAAGATAGCAACATATGTAAGAGACCATGTTTCAGATGGAACAAAACAAAACAAAATAGAAACTAATGTATTATAGGCACCTGGGTTTTGCATAAAAACATAAAGAAACAAGTGTGACAAAGTTACCAGAAGAACTCATTCTTTAGTACGATCAATAAAAAAATCAAACTTACAGTACGGTGCAAACATGTCAGCTCAAATACAAAAAATGCAATTAGAAAATATGCTATTGAAAAAAATTCTCCAAAATAGAAACTTCTATAATTTTCACTCATGAGTGATGAAATAAACACTTGGTGTGGAAACACTTTACTGGAAAATAATCAATACTAAATCAATACTTTTAGAAACAGAGTTTTTAATGAGTGTGCTGAAGAATATGCCAGAGTTCTTCTGGTAAATATATTGTTTTCTTTACAGACATGCAAATATTTTTGTTTAATGTTATTTATTTAAAAACTATTTCCTCTGCTTGAAAATAGTGAATGCTTTTGTACATAATTATGCAGGCATGATAAACATTCATTCATTCATCTTCTAAATCGCTTATCCTGCACACACAGGGTCGCTGGGCTTTGGAGCCTAACCCCGGGTATGAGGCATGGTACACCCTGGACAGGGTGCATGTCCATCACAGGGCACGCACATGTTCACATGGACATTACATTTTTACAGGCAATTTGGGAACGTCAGTCAACCTAATGTTCATGTCTTTGGTCTGTTAGAGGAAACCGGAGTACCCAGAAGAAACCCACCAAGCATGGGAAGAACACGAAAACTCCACACACACAGACCCGAGGCAGGAATCGAACACTGGACCCTAGAGGTGCGAGTGCTAACCACGATGCCTTTGTGCTGCCTCATGATAAACATATATAACAACATTTGTACTCAACAGAGAATATTAATTTTTGATTTACAAATATTTCCTCACACCTTCCAAACTCGGTTCTCATATGTCCCAAAGCAGCTCTGCAAATATGGCCACTGTTAAAATCCCTTAATAAATAAAACTGAATGGAGTTGAATTTAATTGTACTACAGAGACATTACGCCCCAGACACTGTACAGTAGATATAGATTGAGGAGAGTAAAATCCACACTCACACACTGGAGGAGAGAGGAGACTGTCATGGCCTTCAACAGCACAGCTGTAACTGACCGCACCACTGACTGCAGCTACAGAGCAGGAGGCAGATTTACAGTCAGACACACGCTGTCCGTTCTTGTACCAGATGTAAGTGGGGTTGTTAGACAGAGTGCAGGTGGTGATACAGCTCAGTGTCATGTACTGGTCTCTCCAGTCTGATACTGTAACCTTCAGATCTGAAAAATATAAAAGTAGATTAATACATACTTTCATTTATCTTATCTCTATATTTGTATGACATTACCTGTAACAGAAAGAGAGACTCCAGGTTGTCCAGTGTATTTGTCTTTAGGATCATCAGTGTAGAATCTGAATCTGTATGTTTGAGCATCTCTCTCTGTCAGGTTAGTGATTCTCAGACTACAGTTATTCTGGGAGCTCTGTGTGTACTGCACTCGGCCCTGATACTCCTCATCCTCTCTCACATCCACAGACTCACCATCAGCCTGCAATTTAATGAACCACAACACTTTTGTGACCTTGTACTGATTAGGGAAGATATAATAACTGTGTATATCCACTGATGAGCCAATCAGAGAGCAGATAGTCTGAGTGGAGTAAGTCACACTCCAGCAGCTCTTATTAAAAACACCTGAAACACAAAATGAGAACAGAAATCGAAATCTACTCATGAATCACTGCATGTGAGTTTATTGCAGTCTAACAGATGTGGAATAAAACATACATGTAAAATGTTGTGAAAAGGAATTATAATTATTATATTGTTATTCTGAGGTCATAAGAAAAAGTAGAAATGGTTCTGTACAGTGTAGAGAGATTCACACTGTCTGTATTTAAATTTCCCCTTTGTCAGAGTCTACAGGATGTTTGTAAAAACTGAGATGATTTATTTTACGTACACGCCTGTGTTTCCCCCTGCAGGACACTTTCAGAATCCGGGGCATTTAGCATATAAATAAATCATTCTAAAACATTAAAGATATGGTATTAGATATAATATTTACATTTGGATTTTATATTTATATTTATTTGTAACGTTTATATTTAACTTAAAATTTACATTAAAATATAAAGTAAATATTCAGCAAACTGTCTAACTGTATCACAATAGCCTTAATTGTTAAAAGAAAGAAATAAACAGAAGCTGGCAGTGAGATGATGACAGAGTGAGTGAAGTGTAAAGTGAGTTCTTACAGACAGCAGGAGAGCGAAGATCCTCATCTCCTCTTACAGCACAGGAGTAACTGCCTGGATCCTCACTACTGATATACAGATAGTGAACATTTCCATCCTGGTTAGTAACACGCTGTCCGTTCTTGTACCAGATGTAAGTGGGGTTGTTAGACAGAGTGCAGGTGGTTTTACAGATCAGCTTTTTATACCATAGACCCGAGTCTGATACTGTAACCTTCAGATCTGTGAAGAGTCAACAGGGTTTGCTGTTATATTAAGTGTCAAACATGTTATTGTTGCTTTGTGTGTTTGTGTGTGTGTGTGTGTGTGTGTGTGTGTGTGTGTGTGTGTGTGTGTATGTATGTATGTGTGTGCGTGTGTGTGTATTACCTGTAACAGTCAGATGAACTCCAGATGAGGCTGATATCCCGTCACTTCTCTTCGTTTTAAATCTAAAGTTATAAACTCCAGAGTCACTCACTCTCACATTCCTCACTGTCAGCTCACAGTCAGACGTCACTGTGCTTACAGACACTCGTCCTGAGTATTGTGGATCTGTGCTCAGGTCTTGTGGTTCTCCTTCAGAGCTCTGGACTCGATACCACTCTCTCTGTGTGACACTGGAGTGATCAGGTGTTGTAAATGTACAGGGGATTTTTACTGTAGATCCAGTAACAGCACAGAGACTCTGAGAGGAGAGAGTTACACTGTGCTGAGCCTCAACTCCTGGAACACACACACACACACACACACACGTACACACACACACACACACACACGCACACACACAACCACGCGCATGAATTCAACTCATGAACCAGAAACTGGTGCACTGACCAGGAAGAGTGTTAACCACAGTTGTTGCTGCTGCTGCTGTTGTTCTCAGTCACACACAGCGAGAGAGTCGAGGACGTGTGAAAAAGATGATAAAAATAGATCTCAGTTTCAAACCTTTCATACTGCGTTAACACTTCAACTTTAATTATAAACTGCTATTTATTTACTGCTATATTTACTTATAGAAATAACAAATACAAATAACTCACACAGACTAAAAATAAGTTACAGGACAGTAATGTAAGTTTTATTATACATTAAAAATACAATCTAATTATTTGGTATATGTACATTTACATAAAATTCGTAATCATTACTGTTGCTCCAGGACGCTTGTCTTCCACAAAGTCATACAAATGTTCATGTTTGCACCAAAATCTTGCCAAATTCATTTAAAACACTTCCAAACACACAGACATGTTGAGACTTTCCTGAACTGTTACAGTAGTGACACAACAGCACATAAAAACAGTAGAAAGAGCTGAAATATGTGAAAAGTTTACCTGTCAGTAACATGAGGATTGCTGCTACTGTAATATTTCTCCACATTCTGTAAAACATGGTGACATCAGCCTTCAGACAGCTGACACTTGAAGATCCACCACGTGTAGAGTTTAGACCAAAAATATCCTTATAAATACAAAATTAATTCATCTTACACTTTTAGTAAACATTAAGTGCATTAATCATCCTGTTCCTCCTTCACTCGTACTGCACTTGTAAGCAGTTATGAGCTTCTACATGACACTAGCAGTACAGACACGGAAGTTGAGTAGTGCACTTACCTTAGATCTGTGGTTACCAGGCGTCTCTATTTCAGCTTCCTCTTTGTTTTACCTGTCAAAGTCTGATAAAACAGCATCTATTCTACAGTTCTTCTGAAGAATGAGTTTTTTCAGAACTATCCACTTTTATTTAAGGCCTTTCCATCAGGACTCGGCTCAACAGCTCATTCTGTTCATTTCACTTTAGGTCTCTTGGTGAAGCCACTCTTACTTTAGCAGCCAAGCCTCACCTCAGGGTGCTACAGGAAGTGTAACAAAAATGGCGTACATTTATTATTTGATTATATTATCACATTTTTTTAGCCATTATTATTATTATTATTATTATTATTATTATTATTAGTTTAGTAAAATGCAAAGAAATCAACAGAATACACTGATTTTCATACTTTAACATAATGCTACCTCCCAACTTCCTCGCCATCATCTTCTCATCTTGAATCTCCATCTCATCTTAACTTTTATGGAGAATTCTCCAAACAGGGAAGTAACAATATGAGCAGTCTATACTTTTCAACAAAATGCAACATCTTGAGATAATAAATTTTACTTTCCTCTTTTTTTAAATAGTATGTCCCACTTTTTCTTTCTTTTTTTTTTCAGAAAGTGGTCACAGTTACCCTTAGTATGATTGGGACCAGCAAAGGATGCCCTGCACCCAGAGGCAGGGAATCAAGCCCAGGCCTATTGCATAGCAAGCAAGAAGCCTAACTGAGCCACCAGTACCCTAGTACATACAGTGCTTTGAAAAAGGTTTTTGTTGATTGATCACATAAAATCCCAATAAAATACATTTACTTTTGTGGTTGTAATGTGGTTGTAATTAAGAAAACACAGCTGTTTAGTCCCAAACCTGTGAGTGCTTGTCACATTGTGCATGTGAAAATGATCTTAATTTCATTTTCAACACAGCTTTCTGCAGTTGATCTTTTACCATGGCACTTTACAAACTTGAAGTGATCTCCATCCATTGTCGACAAAAGAGTGAACGATTTGGACTAAAAGACTCAATTCTGTTTCTGTGTAGTGCACTGCATAGCGTCAATGGAGTCATAAAGAACAAACTATTTGGACCAAGACTCGAGAGCTAACTACTCATTTCTGTTTTCTGTTCATAACCCACAGAGGTTTTGCAATGCCTTGTGCATGCACGCCCAGTAGAAAATGAATCTCTGAGACTACATTAAAGTGTACACATTTTACATACTACATCCACAGAGATCCTAGGATGAGTGTAAATACCAGGAAGACTCCCAAACCCACCATGATGAGCTTTAACACTGTTCTCCTCTGAACCTTCAGAAACTAATCATGCAAGTTTTTGTTTCATCCACTTTATACAGCAGCACTTTGTGCAGTTACAGTGGACTGCACATGGTTATGTTATTTGTAAATTAGTATTTAATTGTATATAATGTTTCAAACATACTCAGTGTGTTCACATTTTACATACCACATCCACAGAGCTCCTGGGATGAGTGTTAATGCCAGGAAGACACCCAGTCCCACCATGATGAGCTTTAACACTGTGTTCTCCTCTGAGCCTTCAGAAACTAATTACAAAAGAAAATATGGTATATTTTTGCTATTTTTATAGCTTCATAAGTGTGTGTGTGTGTGTGTGTGTGTGTGTTACCTGTAACAGTCAGATTAAATCTGATATCCAGTCACTTCCCTGTGTTTAAAACCTAAAGTTTAACCTTCACCAACCTTCTTGTGTGTTTGTGGAACTACTTTCTTTGTATATCTGCATACTTGGCTATTAAACCTGATTCTGATGTCCTATTTACATGTGAGTGTATTCCATTGCATTTTCTTATGTTTTTGGTAGTTTGTGCAATATTTAATATACTGTACAATAATCATCATAATGGTAAAACCATAAAAGTTATGTATAAAACTAACCCTATTTTACAAGACATAAAGGAGAATATGTCTCTGTTATGGGACAGAAAATTATGTTTTTATGGAGCTATTCTTTTGTGGACTTGTGTGCTTCAGTATTTTGGATCATTGTCCTGGTGCAGCTTCTACAGTTTCAACTGATGCACCCATGCAGGCACAAATCATGATGTTTCTTCCACCTTACTTTACGGTTGTGATGATGTTTTCAAGATGATATGCAGTGCCCTTTGTATGTCAGATGTAGTGCTGCATGTTCTTTCCACATTCTGAATTCATGGATTTGAATTCAACCAAAGTTCTTTGTTACCTGTACACCATATATTTCTTTCCTACAAAGTGTCCAAATCCTCACCAAACACACACAAAAATGCACGACACAGCATGGTTGACTCTTTAAAGGTATGTAACTTTTGAAAACCGAACCTTTAAAGATGAAAGCACATTTTATGTTTATTCTTCCTGCACTGTAGAGTAGTGCACTTACCACAGCATTACGTTATCACACCACCCTGTTTCAGCTTCCTTGCTTTACACGCAACCAGACAGACAGACGTGCGATTAACAGCTCTTTCTTACTCCATCCTCATGTCTATAGGCATCTCTATAGTGCTCTTGCAGTCACATGATCAAAACGAGAATCAAAATCTCTGCCTTTTTTGGACAATCATGTCTGCCACAGATAACACCTCCAAATCAGATGATGATGAATCTTAGAATTAGACTTAGCTCCTCCTGCTCTGTTCTGGCGAGGTTTCTCCAGCGTGATTGGTTTGTTGCAACATCTTCAGCCTCGTCCCACAAAATACCAACTGCATGGACATCGTAAGAACTTCACCATGGACAGACTCAAGCCTGGCTGCATAAGTAGGAGGGTTGGGTGTCGGGCTAGCAACCCTACCTCGAACGCCCCAAAAATAGGGGGGGGGGGGGGGGGGATGATGAATCAATAAAATTTTAGGTTTAATGCTTACTTAATAAAATAAAAAATAGTTTAAACAGAATCGCAGCACAGTTTAAGTTTTTTTTTTTTTTATTCCTGTTGGTTTCTGACCTATTTTAATGTTTTCTTAGGTTTTGAGGAAACATTCAACATTAGAAATATAGCAAATGCTAATTGAATAACATGAGTAGATTAAAGTGGCATTGCCACGTCATTTAGTAGTTACCATGAAATTAATGTAAATGCCAGGTCTACATGGTTCTGATGGTTCAGCATTCTTGAGTGCTCATATGCTCCTGTGATTGGAGGCAAGGCTTAAAAAAACTTGCACAGGTGATCTAGTTTTCTCTTTTTAGCATTCTTAAAGACATACAGACACACACATGTCTGCAGACACACAGAAAAACACACTCTGCAAACTCCTAATTACATTTGTTTGAAAAGTTAAAAAGTAATATTGACTCTTCTTCCCCATCTGTATTACATCACGACCAGGTCATCCACATTTTGTTGATCAGAGATGATACCGTGGTAATGTTTCCCTCAGGTTCTGAGACATATGGGTTAAAATTATATTTTATTTACTCCATCTGAGTTTTCACCAGTGTTCACAGCTTCAACACAGACCCCAGGGGTTAGAGTGAAGTCGGGAAACTATGGACTTATCGACCTAAACGCTTGTAATTATGGATCATGCTAATGTTTTGAGTTGTCATATGCTCCAGCTCACTATAGGTGAAGTAATGTCCAGAGCTCAACATATTGCTGAGATAAATACTAAAAAACTGCAATGACCACTGGAAAATGCAAAACCGTCCTTTATCAAGTACATGCAGCAGCTCAGACAGAGACACTTAGTGACATCATTAGCACATCAAATGTAATGAGTTGTCTGGTGGTTACATGGTTACTCACAGCTCTGAAGAAGATGTAAAATGCTTGTGTAGCAGGATGAGCTGGTGCCTCATCAGTTTTTGTTATTCATCACTAGCCAATCTGCAGGTGTGTTATAAAGATAGGGAGAAGTTTTCCTACTGATCCACACTTAAGTAAAGCGCACAGCCTTTTGCTGCGAGCCCAAATTCTGCTTTTACCTCAGGTATGAATGCTCCTGCCGATTTTGTCCTCATGCTCATGGGCCACGGCACTTATTATAATCTAATGTAGATTCTCTCCAGACACTTTTGGTTTTGCTTTCAAACATCATTGCCTTACTGGTGTTGGTAAGATGCTTGTTTCCTGTTTTTAGTACGATTGGTAGCAGAGATAATGAATGAGTGTGTTGGCTTTAGGTACTTCTTGGATGTAAATATGATTTCTAGTTATTTGTCTGGTGTTTTGTCATTGCTTTTAAACTTGTCCATATTACCATGAGTGAATGAAAGCTGTTGCTTTGCCTTCCCAGTGCTTTGCTCCGTTTATTTCTATTTGAAATAAGACTCTTAATTTAATCTTAAGACTTGTTGTTCTCTCTCTCTCTCTCTCTCTCTCTCTCTCTCTCTCTCTCTCTCTCTCTCCACAAGTTTAAGGGTTAAATAAAACTCCCCTCGTTGTGACCTCTCAACTTTTTAAAACAATTTGTTTAATTTGTCTTTTAGATATTTTTCCTTGAGTATACCTTGAATAAAACAAATGTCTTTATTGTTTGTACAGTCTCTTATGAATGGAGCCTGACATGTTTTTCAGAATTTCTAGAATGTTAATTTGTTATATTAGTTTCCTGCTTTTTGTGTATTTTATTTATTTATTTATTTTTAATGAAAACTATTTTATCACACTAGGCAGATTCCTGCTTCTATCATCAGGTAGCATTTTGTTTATCAAACTCCTTGCATTCTTTCACGCATTTTAAATATACAGTACAGTGGAACCTCAGATTGTGTGCTCACAGTGTGTGCTTGTAAAGCATATTTTATTTGCGTGTGTGTGTGAGGCTTTCTTCTTCTCGTCTTACTTTAGCTTCTCACACCCACACACACACATACACAGCACGTGCGTGCCCAAACACATACACATACACAGCATATGCGCGCACAAACACTAACGGAAACACTTATCTGTCAGGATTTATTTTAACTTTTTTCAAAGGTAAAGTTAAGGTTTATTTGTTTTATTTTTACTTTATATGAATGATTTTATATACGTATTTTTGAGGATTTGTGGAACAAATAATCTGAGTTTTCATTACTTCTTATGGAAGAAACTTGCTTTGATTTACCAGTGTTTTGCTATACGAGCATACAACAAATTCTGGAGCGAATTATGCTTGCAATCCACGGTTTTACTGTATCAAGAGGACCGAGCTGTACTGAACGGCCCACATTGATTTTAGTCTCTATTTACTTCAAAACTGTTTGTAAACTGTCACGCATTGGTTTATGTGTTAATTTGTTTTTGAGAACAAAGCGCCACCATGTCCTGACACCCTGCAAATTAATAAATAGAGCTTCAATGGGCAGAAAAAAAAGAATTATAATTATTATATATGACAAAGCTTTTGAGCTGAACTTTATTATTGTATACGTCTGTAAGGGATAACCCCTAGAGAGCGCCAAAGCACCCAAAGACCCTTTTTTGTTATAGTTTAATGTGACTTCAGTTCCCAGTTTGCACATCGGTCAGGTGACGTGGGTGCTCACCTGGACCGAGTGAGTTATTAGTTTCCTTATAAATAGCTTGCTTTTAGTCCTTTCCCTTGTCTTGCATCTGTTGATTTCACCTCGTTAACGTCCGTGTGTTCAGTTCATGTTTCCCATTACCTTTGTACGTGTTTTAGTTTAATTTTATTATTAAAGTCTATTTGTTTGTTTAAATTTCCCTGTTTTCTTTATGTTAAATAAACATCGTTTCCTTCAAACACCTGGATCCTCTGCGTTTATGCCTCGCACCCGAGTTCATGACAACGTCTTTCAAATATCTACTGTAATAGGTCAGAAATAGTAAAATTCATGTTGATGGAAGTTTATATTTATTGACTTTCTTTAAACAGCTGTTCACCGCAGCTTTACACACATGAAAATAACACATGATCCTAATAAATAATAGGATCAGACAACAGCAAACAAATTTGTACAAGGTTTAGACAAATTACAGAAAGATCAAAATATAGTAACAGTATATACAGTTTAAAAGATAAAAGATTACTTCAGACCACTATACACAGTATATACAGTATGTATTGTGGGAGATTTTTCTCCTACACTAGTTACAGTTGGCTCAAGTACAAATTTCACACAAAAACTTTAACTTTAAAAAGAACCAAATAAAAGACTCCAGACTCCTTGTAGATCTGGATGAAGTAAGGCAGGATTTATTGCAGCAATAAAACCAAGTGAGCCAGCTTAGCAATGCCTAGGATGTAAACCCATGCATGTCCAAAATCTGACTGAAGTGTACTGTGACATGGCATGACGTGGCACTTCTTTTATACAGTTTGCAAGGGGAGGAGCGCTCACCTAGCCCCTTCCCCTGTACATTTTTTTTATTTCTTATCAAATTATTAACCCATTATAATCAAACTTTTTCCCATATTGTCACCCATTGTAATTACATTTTCTCTTATCTTGTTTGCTTATGTCATATACCTCATCATCTGACTCCATATCTTTTCCCCATTATAATCTATTTTTCTTACAAATTATTTTCCATTATCTTTACACTAAGTTTGTTTATTATTAAAAATATAGGGGCGGCGCTTATTTTACTATATATTCTTAGTTCTTCCGGGTTACTCTACAGTTCTCGACAGACAGGCCATGGGTAAGCATCTCTCTCGCACTCATTTTAATTATTTGTCTTATTTTCCTAATTTGTTGTATTTACGTATTTTATTTTATTGTTATAGCTAAGTGCAACTGCCCAAGCACTGAATACATAGGGACATAGTCGTGGGTCTCAGTGTTGTGTATGTGTCATCTCGAGGTGTAGGAACGCTCTGAGAGAAATAAGGAGGAAACGACTTTAATATTTATTCAACAACTTTATACAAACTTTATGTAGGGATTTTTTTTCATATTTGAACATGCCTTTCACCCACACTGACCTGTCCACTCTCACCAGTGCTGCTGTGACCATTAGCTGAATTTGACTTCCTTTTCCTGGGAAACAGGAAGCACATGGTTATGTTATTTGTAAATTAATATTTAATTGTATATAATGTTTCAAACATACTCAGTGTTCACATATTTCATACCACATCCACAGAGCTCCTGGGATGAGTGTTAATGCCAGGAAGACTCCCAGTCCCACCAGGATGAGCTTTAACACTGTGTTCTCCTCTGAGCTTTCAGGAACTAATCACAAATCAAAACAAGGCTTAATTTTGTTTAGTTTTTTTGTTTATTCACTTTATAAGGCTTCATAATAACCACAGAATTGTGTTATCACACCTCTATTTCAGTTTGGTCTCCTCCTTTTCTTTACATGAGAACAGACATACAGACCTGTGATTAACGCCCCTTTCTTACTCCTTCCTCATCTCTACAGGCGTCTCTATAGAGCTCTTGCAGGCACATGATTGAGAATCTAAACCTTCACCATTTTGTTGGGGTCCATGTCTGTCACAGATAACGATTGCCAACAATTGCCTCCTCCAAGCCAGATAATCATGAATCACTGAGTAATTTAGATAAAGTTTTAAGATAAAGTTTAAATGTTTAATGCTTGTTGAGCTGCCAGTGATCCAGACCCCCTCTGCCTCCTGGACCTGTCTGACTCATCCTTGTGCCCCACTTCGGGTTGGAGATCTCGTCACATGGATGTATGGTTTGGTCTGCTTGGGATGCATGTGGTGACCAGGGACGGTTCCACTTTACCATAAAGACAGTCCTGGCCTCGGCTGATGTGGACAGCTGTTCTTTGAGGACTTGTGAAAACTTTTTCTCAGTAGTTCATGACTGGAATTTCCTACAGTCTACCTGAACCTCCAATAACTAAGTGGACTCCATATTAACTTAAAGACATCAACTGTAATATTGAAGTTCCAGCCTAACACACAGTATGACTGCAAAACAATTCGTACTAACCGTTATCTGGTATCGTAATGAGTTTGTGTTCCCTTTTGATTCTTGTTCCTCAAGGTTTCTTCATTTTGCCATCTCAAAGAGTTTTTCCTTAGGATTGTCACCCTCAGTTTGCTCATCAGGGACAATCTGATCATTTAGATTCATACACATTTTATACACATTTCAATAATTTTCAACCATGACATTGTTAAAAGAGCTATACAAATAATATTAAATTAAGCTGAATTTACTAAAATCAAGCCTTTGTTTAAGCAGAATATCTATATTTACAGTTTATATTCTGCAGTTAAACCTGTAGGTTTCTGACTTATATTTTAAAGTTTTGAGGAAACAGCGATTTAATATAGCAAATGCTAATTGAATAACATGAGAAGATTTAAGTACCATTGCCATGTAGTTGCCTTGATATAAATGTAAATGCCAGGTGTACAGTACATGGTTCTGGTGTTTCAGCATTGGTGAGTGCTCATATGCTCCTGTGACTCTTCAGTTCAGAGGAAATTGTAGGCAAAGCTTAGATAAACTTGCACAGGTGCTCTAGTTTTCTGTGTTTCAGCATTCTTAAAGACAAACAGACACACATGCCTGCAGAAGTACAGCTACTTCTCAGATTCTCCACAAGTTCCAAATTTAATTTATTCTATTGTTCTATTATTTGTCTTCCTGGTTTGTTTTACATCGTGAGCATGTCATCCCTATTTTGTTGATCGGCGCTGATATCGGCATTTTGTATTACTAACTAATGTTTGTGTTCCTCTTTGGCAGAGCTGTGGGCCAGAGGTTGCATTAGTGTGTCCTGCTTAGTGATGGTTTCCCTTTTGGTGTGTGTGCTGGTCACTCTTGTTGCTTCCTACAGTGTATTGTGTGTATGAGTGGTTCACTGTGATTTGGGGTGATTCTTAGTGGAGATATTCATTGCCCTCTTTTAGTCTACAAATACAGCTGTAAGCCCTAGTTATTTATTAATTTGAGTGAATTCGGGTAATTTTATTATACAGTGAAACCTTGGATTGCGAGTAAGGCAGTTTGCAAGCGCATCACGCATATCACGTATGCGCTTCTTGTTTTGATGCCGAGCATCACGTGATCACAACTGAGCCAATGTTTTTCTCTCCCTTGCACTGCGGAATTGTGGGTAACTGTCTCCCCTGCTGGGTCTTAGTGCTCATCTCACACTGGTATAATCAACATCCATGCACGCCTGTACTGTTTACTATAACACTGTGACCACGTGTGTGCACCTAAAACATCTTTTATTTTGTGTTTGTATCTGTGTGTGTACAGCATGTGTGTACTGTTTATTATAGCACACATGTAAGCGTGTATAAAGCAAAAGAAAGTCTCCATAAGATCGATTTTATCTCTGTCTCTCTATCTAAACTGTATTACGTTCATTTGTGTTCATGTACACGAAGCGCGGGACAAACGAGTGTCTATGTAGGCACGTAAATTTTTTAAAAGCATGTTACTTGAGGCTGAGCTCTGATTGGATTTTGCCAAATCATCCTTCGGGCGCACACAGCCGCCACTGGCCTTCACACAACCCCGTCGCCACACACACAGACACATGCACTCTCTGATCTACACACAAACACTTCTCTGTCGCGATTCTTTTCAAAGGTAAAGTGCAGGTTAATTTGTTTTATTTTTACTTTACAGCAGTCATTCTGTTGCGCTGAACTCAGTTGAGTGTCATTAGAGAGATTTCTTTTTTTCCCGTTAAAACAGTGTTTCCGTTGTGTGTGTGTCAAGTCAATCAAGTCAATTTTATTTACATAGCGCTTTTAACAATTGACATTGTCGCAAAGCAGCTTTACACAATCAAAAGAAGTAAGTTTGTATGCAATGTGAATGTGTATGAATCAAAATGATAAGATTTCCCTAATGAGCAAGCCGAGGGTGACTGTGGCAAGGAAAAACTCCCTAAGATGGTAATAGGAAGAAACCTTGAGAGGAACCAGACTCAACAGGGAACCCATCCTCATCTGGGTGATAACGGATAGCAGGGATTGATCAGCATAATAATGTGCAAGACTGGAAGTTCAGTATAACAGGAGATGTGTTAAAATTAAAATTAAAAGGAGTCCAGTTTGTTCCTGGAGGCTCAGGTAGACTGTATAAGATTCCAGTCCTGAGCTATCGAACAACTGAAGTCACAGGTCCCCAGAGAACAGCTGTCAGCATCAATCGAGGACTCTCAGTTCACTCAAATACTGTGGCGCGAGACCATTTAGTGCTTTAAATGTCAAAAGTAGTATCTTAAAATTGATGCGAAATTGCACAGGGAGCCAATGCAGTGTAGATAAGATAGGGGTGATGCGCTCGTATCTTCTGGTTTTAGTGAGGACTCTCGCTGCTGCATTCTGTACTAACTGAAGCTTGTTTATACACCTAGTTGAACAACCAGACAGTAAGGCGTTACAATAGTCCAACCTAGAGGTGATAAAAGCATGAACTAGTTTTTCTGCATCATTTAGTGACAATATGTTTCTTATCTTGGCAATATTTCTAAGGTGAAAGAAAGCTATCCTGGTAATATTATCTACATGAGCTTCAAACGAAAGGCTGGAATCTATAATCACACCAAGGTCTTTTACTGTTGCACTTGATGGAACAGAAAGGCCATCTAAAGTTACAGTGTGATCAGAAAGCTTACTTCTAGCTACTTGTGGTCCTATGACCAGAACTTCTGTCTTATCAGGATTAAGCAGAAGAAAATTAATTAACATCCAATCTCGTATGTCCTGCACACACTGCTCGATTTTAGCAAACTGGTTTTTCTCATCTGGTTTTGCTGAATCAAACCTTTCAACCTTTTGCTAACCACAATCCCAATCCGGCTCTGTAATGCATGCATGATAAACATTCATTAATCCATTTTCTATACTGCTTATCCTGCACAAACAGGGTCACTGGGGGCTAGAGCCTATCAAAGTGAGTCAGGGTACATGCTGGACAGGGGGCCAGTCTATCGCAGGCACACACACACATAATCATTAATACACTTTTGGAATGCCAATTAGCCTAATCTGCATATCTTTGGACTGTCGGACTAAACTCAAAAATTGCAAGAAGGACAAGCAAACTCCATGCACACAGACACAAGGTGGGAATTGAACACTGGAATTGAACACGTTTGTGACCTTTTAACAATCAAGGATGGTGTAATAACTGTGTATGTCCATTAATGAGCCAATCAGAGAGCAGATAGTCTGGGTGGAGTAAGTCACACTCCAGCAGCTCTTCACATCATAAACACACAAAATGAGAACAGAAATCTAAATCTACTCATGAATGACTGCATGTGAGTTTATTGCAGGTTAACAGATAGCAGGTGAAACATGTACAATGTTGTGAAAATATATTTTTTTCTATTGTTATTCTGATTACAAGAAAAAGTCAGAAATGGTTCAGACAGATTCACACTGATTTAATTTTTTCCTTTGCCATTGCAAACTATGTTTGTTACAGAGTCTGAATTGATTTATTTCTGATTATTTACTTTATGACATAATCCTGGGGACTGTATGTTAAATGTTATATTTAACATTTATCTATATTAATAAAAGAGAGGTAAATCTGTCCCATAAATGATATGAAAATGTTGAGTAGAAAGGATGTTATGGGCAGTTTTGTGCCAGATTACCTCACAGCAGCCAGTGCTTTTGCTATAGGTGTCACTCAACAGAGCCAGCACAATGGTTTACCGTAAATATATTGTGTATGTGGAACACACAGAAACAACCGTAATGCCCCTACAAAGCGTCCCAATCTTCATCAAACACAAATTACTGTGCGACACAGCATGGCTTACTCAAATAAAAGATAAAAGGACAGAGGGTGAGATGAGGGCGTGTAAAATATCTGCACTGAGTGTTAGCTGCTCACATAAAATTGAATTAATATAGAGTAAAAGTGAAGCACTAAAAGGGGCACCCCATTTAAATATTATTATTTTGCCCAATTATAATTTTATAGATTGAAGTATTATTCTATGTAATATTTCTTTTGTAGAGTAATTTGTTTATAAAATATCAATATACCAGTTTCCAATATACAGAGACAGTGTATTGTTTAAAAGGAAGTTGAAACTGTTGTTACCAACACTCACCACAAGAGGGAGTGTAACGCTAGCAAACATTGCTGTCCTGAAGTGTTGCTAATATTTACGGTTAGTAGTGTAACTCTTATAGAAGATGTCGGACAGAAACGTGTTTGCAATGTTCTGTGTGCTGTGTTGTCTGCATTTTTGCAGGTAAGCAGGCAAAGAATAAAGGGGTCACTGGTGAAGTGGGAAGGTTGGCTGTTTCCCAATAAGTGATTTGTATAAGTTAAGCTGTTGTAGTTAGCTTATTAGCCTAGCCATTACATTAACTTCTAGCCATTAGTGATCGGACCCTGTTGCTGGTTTGGAAATTTGTTGATGCTAATGCTGCCTTGCAGATGTTTAGGACACAATTAACTGGAGTAACTGATATTTTATTTGTTTTATTTTATTTATATTATTTCCTTGTTATTGTTTACTATTTAATTTTATATAGCAAACGTTGCTGTCCCGAAGTGTTGCTAATATGCACCATTAGTAGTGCAACTCTTATAGAAAATGTTGGACAGAAACGTGTTTACAATGTGCTGTATTGTCTGTATTTTTGCAGTTCAACAGTAAAGAATGGAAAAATATTTATGTCACACTGAGTCTTTATTCAAGTGTGCTACAAAATTTGGTGGCAGCGGTGGGATCAGCGGTGGGATCAGCGGTGCACAAAATAAATAAATAAATAAATAAATAAATAAATAAATAAAATTAAAAAGTGGGAGATAAGAGACGCTTATAAGGCATGGAGCAGGACCAGCTCAGTGGGATCCTGGTCCTTCTAACGTTTGAGCAACTACGGGAGGTATGCCTGCAAGCTAAAATCTCCACTGGCAAACAAACCAAAAAGCACACACTGATCGGATTAATAAGCGAAACAGCTGATTCATCAATTAAAAATAAAGAAGAGGAAGTGGCACGTGAGTTTCTAGTCCGTCTAATAACTAGTGCTAAAGAAGTGAAGGGGAGCGATGGCCAGATAGGGTACAGTTGTCGTGAAGATCTTGCTGCATTGGCTAGTCCGCGGGACCAAAATACAGCACTACAACAAAGTTTCCAAACCAGTACAAGGAGAATCGAGGAGGAAATGATGAGGCTGACTAAAAGAATAACAAACCAGGAGTCGGGTCATGTTCTATTGTCACCGCCAGCTACCTCCCAGGCCACCCAGCCGACTGAGGTGACCCTACGTTGAGGATTCAAGATTAATGGCCAGATTGGAGAAAGAGGGCAGAGAGATAAGCTGTCGTACTCCAACTTGAACCATCAAATTGCCATGGGATTAAAGAAAAACCACAGTGAAGCTGAGATTATTGAAGCAGTCGTCCGAGCCATAAGCCCAGGTCTTAAAGTCAGAGACATGCTAGAGATCAAAACAGACCTCACGCTATCACAACTTCGCACTATTTTAAAGGGGCACTACAAAGAGGACAGTTCTACTGATCTTTACCATCGGCTAATAAACATCACCCAGGATGGTAATGAGTCCCCATAAAACTTCCTGTTCAGGGCAATAGAGTTAAAAGAGAGACTGTTAGCGTCCTTCAGAGAGCCTGGAGCAGATGAACTGTACAGCCCTGAACTGGTTCAAAAGAAATTCCTGAGAGCTTTGAGGATGGGCCTAATCAGTGACAGTGTTAAATACCAACTAACAAACTATCTTGATGATTCAGCAGTGACAGATGATGTTTTGATTGCGAAGACAAACGAAGCAGCCAGCCTGGAATGGGAACGGCAACAGAAATTTAGGAAAATCAGCAAAGAGCTTAAAGTAAGCGAAATAAAAGCAGAAACACAGCCAGCCTCAGAAGCAACGGCGGGAGCAGTTGGTGGTCAAGAGAGGTCGCCCTCCACATCTGCAAAAGTGAAAACCATAAAAACACGACCTTCAGTGACTCATACAGAAGCTCCTTGACATAATTAGACAGCTGAAAGGAGAGTTAGTAGAGATTAAGAAGGTGATGCATGAGTCTCCGAGATCTTTGCCCTCTCAGCGAACAAGTGGAAAACGTGGCTGTAGAAAATGCCAGGGAGTGCAATGTGACCATTGTTTTAGATGTGGTCAAAGTGGTCACCTATCCTGGGGATGTAGGTCCAGAAGGAGGCAGATAGATAGACCAGGGCAGGTAGATATGTCAGCTAGCACTGTAGTACCTACACCATCACTTTCAGTCGGCACAACAAATTACAGTGAACAATCAACAGATGTTTACAATTTGATCCCAGACAATATCCAACACTTAGAGGATAAAATTACAGCTCGAATTCCAGGTGTAGAATTAGATTGACACTCACGGTTTCATTTCTATCTCCACTCCCCAAGACAAAGAACACAATTGTTCAACCTGATTGGAAAAAAATACATCACTTGTCCGTTGAATAGAGTAAAGACAAAATCTTTGTGGGACACTGGGTCACAGGTCTACCTTATGAATGAAAAATGGAGACAACAGAACATTCCACAGGCCACAGTTAGGAGGCTTGCTGAGATTATTGGGCCGGGGATACTAGATGGAACGAAAGTGAACCAGACACCAATCCCATTTGAAGGGGGGTCGAAGTAAGATTCCAGTTACCTTCAAATAAAATAACACATCTTGAGCTCCTACTCCCAGTTTTGGTAGCTAATGAAAAGGGCGTGGCAGAAGGACGGATCATTGGTTACAATGTTATTGGGTTACACTTGTTGGGGAAGGACATAAACCCACCACATGCTAATACAGAGGCTGTAAGTGCAGCCTTCTCTTTTGACTGTGAAAAAACTGAGGTGTTTCTGAAACTAATGAGAAGTGAAAATGACAGGTTCGGAAAGGGCATGGTAAAAGCGGGTAAGGAGGCAATGATTATCCCAGCAGGCGAGATGAAAACGGTGAGGTGCAGGATTAAAACTGGCCGACTCCCTCAACAGGAAGATGTCCTTGTTGAGCCCTGTTCCAAACCGCAGATCCCGGAGGGACTGAATATTGAGGAGAGTGTTGTGCGCTTGCAAAGAGGTACCTGGTCCAACATCACCATACCAGTCATAAATAGCACCTCCCATGACATTCTTTTGCCCCCAAGAACGCTGCTGGTACAAACTGAAATAATAAAAACCATCTACCATCTATCAACCACACGTGTATTATACAATAAATGAAACAAAAAAAGTGCACCAAAACCAATAACTAAGAAAATAATATATACAAAATATATGCAATAATAAACGGAATGGGTGTGAGAGTGAAAAAAGATCGGTCTCACCGGAAAAGATGGTATAATCCCGGGAGGCCGATAGCGGAGTGAGACGAAGCAGTCTAGTCGGCGATAATCCCGATGGAAAGGAAATCCCGCAAAGAACGGTCTTAGTCGGTCTCTCAGTGAACTCCGTTATACTGTAAACAATAAATGCTGTAACTCCATACTCCCTCCTTGCATGCTTTCCCGGGCCGGCTTTATGTCCAGGTCATGTGACCACGTGCGTCACCTTCTTCCCGTGCCGACCGGTCCTGCCAACTTGCGAGAATGGGTGTGGGAACCAATACACAGTAGATACATACAAGCAAATAAACCTTTGTGGGCACAATAAATAAGGCGCAGCAGCTTCTTTACCTTTTTGCCATCTTATTACACCCTATAAAACAATATGTCCCTTATGTGGCAGTGCTACATAGACCCTCCCCCCCAGCTTCCGGCGTATGAGGAAAGAGTCCGTTTTAACACTTAAAAAAAAAAAAAACATCACATTATAGGTTATTTTGGGTTGCCCTATGTCAGTGTAATTTATTGGCCCTTTTACATTTTTTAATTACTGCTGGATCCCCCCACTTGGGCGCTAGCTTAGCAGAGAAATTTTGATGTGCAGAGGAGACTTGATATGTCGTTTGGCCAAACCAGTTCGCTCAGTAGCACGAGCGCTCCGTACCGCCGGGAAATACTGGAACTGGCTTGTTCGGCTTTCTGACGTCTTTGATGTTGTGTTTTTTACTCCGCTGTGTCCCATGGGTTATGCCAGAAAGAAGTTGTTGCTTGGTCTGGAGTGGGTGGTCAGTCAGTGCATAGCGCCAGTGGTCCCTTGAGTGGCTTGCCCCGTGATAGCTCCGCTGATGTTGCCCCGGGGTTGCTGGTTGGGTGGAGCTACGAGCACAGCTGAACTCCGGTCGTGTCTGGTCCTCTTACGGCTGTTGTTGGTGGCAGATTTTACTGGATCTATTAAATTCCCAGACGTCCTTGAGACAGTTGAGCTATGAGGCTGTTGTCCTGCTGGGCTTGTGCTATTTCCCCAGGTTCACAGGGCAGGTCAGAGGATATCAGCGCACTGTAACTCCATTCTCCCTTCTCGCATGCTTTCCCGGGCCGGCTTTATGTCTGGGTCATGTGACCACGTGCGTCACCTTCTTCCCGTGCTGACCGGTGCCACTATCTCGCAAGAGTGGGAGTGGGAACCAATACACATTAGATACATACAAGCAAATAAACCTTTGTGGGCACAATGAATAAGGCGCAGCAGCTTCTTTACCTTTTCGCCCTCTTATTACACCCTATAAAACAATTTGCTCCTTATGTGGCAGTGCTACAAGACAGTTGTTGCGTGAGGAGTGTGGAGTTTTCGCTTGGTATGAAAATGATGTAGGGACCAAATCCTCACTGCAGCTTAAGATTTGTTTGAGTGACTCCACACCAGTAAAGCAAACCTACATTTCAGTACCCAAGCCACTTCATAAAGAGGTGAAGGAATATCTAGAGGACCTGTTGAACAGGGAATGGATAAAAAAATATAAATCCCCTTACTCCAGCCCAATCGGTTGTGTGTGGAAAAGGGACGGGAGCCTCCGTTTGTGTTGTGATTACAGAGAGCTGAACAGTAAGTCTATCCCTGATTGCCATCCCATACCTTGCATACAAGACATGCTTAATAATCTGAAGGGAAGTTCAATAATCTGAACGTGAGTTCCTGGTTTATAAATTAATGATCAAGGGAAGGCTTTCTGGAAGAGTCTTTTAGACCACTCACTGCGTTGATTACACCTTGGGGCTTGTAGGAATGGGTGAGAATACCATTCGGATTGTCATCTGCACCTGCAGAGTTTCAGAGGTCAATGGAAGAGTGCTTAATTGGCCTGCGGGATGAAATACAGTATGTTTGCCATACTTGGATGACAATCTGTTCCACTCAAAGACATTTGAGGACCATCTTAATGATCTAAGATATGTCTTGCACCGTTATAAGGGCCATGGGGTCAAATTAACACCCAGGAAGTGTGGGATCTTCAAAAACAAGTTGAGATTCCTTGGAAAGCTGGTTACAAAGGATGGCTATACCATGGATCCTGCAGACATTGCCCCTGTGCAGGCTTTGAAGCACCAGAAACCAACCAGAATCGGAGAATTGAGGAAGTTGTTAGGATTCATTTTCTGTTACCGTAGTTATATTCCAAACTTTTCCTGTATAGCAAAACCTCTCTATGACCATCTCAGCTCTGACCAAGTTGTAAAAGGGAAACACAGACAAGCAAAATCTGATTTAAGGAAACAGCGAAGTGGAGGACAGCTACCCTCAAGCCACGCAATTAGGTGGTCTGTTGAACATCAGCGAGTGCTATGCGAACTACTGGACCTCCTCTCTCAGCCTCCAGTGTTGGGGTACCCCAATTTCGAGCACCCCTTCATCCTGCACTGTGATGCCTCGCAGAATGGGCTCAGAGCAGTGCTTTATCAAAGACAGCAAGGAAAATTAATTGCATATGGGTCCAGGACTTTAACAGAAAAGAATTACTATCTTCACTCAGGAAAACTGGAGTTTCTAGCCCTCAAGTGGGCAATATGTGAAAGATTTAGGGACTACTTCTACTATTCACCACCATTCACGGTGTACACCGATAATAATCCTCTCACATTTGTGCTCACTACTGCCAAGCTAAATGCAACCACCCATATTTGGGTAGCTGAACTTGCTGACTTTCAGTTCTCTATTAAATACCGTCCCGGCAGAATTAATCGGGATGCCAATGGTATCTCACGCATGCCTTTGGATATGGAACAGTATATACAGACTTGCACACAAATAATACTACCACAGGTTATGAGTAGCATGACTCAAGCCATTGCTGTTCAGTTGCAAAAAGGTGAGCCCTGGCTGTGTCCAATGAACATCTGTGCTGCAATAAGTGGGGAAAACAACAGAGTGATGACAGAGATCCCCAAAAGAACTCTGAGAGAAGCTCAGAAAGAAGACCCTGTAATTGGAGAAGTTCTAAAATTTGTTATCTCAAACCAGTGGCCTAAAGGTGGAAAACAACCCAACGACAGCAAAATAACTGCACTGATAAGACAACAACATTGACTGTACATGCACGAGGATGGACTTCTATGTCAGAAAACTACCCAGCAGACACAACTACTTCTGCCTCAGAAGTTTCATCAGCTTATTTACAAGGAACTCCATGAAGAGATGGGCCACCTTGGAGTAGAAAGGGTCTTGACTCTCATAAGAGATCGCTTCTACTTGCCTCGTATGCAGAGGGACATTGAACACTACATCACACAGGTGTGTAGCTGCCTGAAAAGGAAGAGTCCTAAGAAGCAAATGAGAGCACCACTGACCAATATTATCACTACGTACCCATTCGAGTTGGTGTCCATTGATTTCCTACATCTTGAGAGATGCAGGGGAGGATATAAATATATCCTAGTAGTGATGGACCACTTTACAAGGTTTGCTCAGGCCTATCCATGCCGAAATAAAGCTGCCAAAACTGCTGCAGAAAAGGTTTTTGGAAACTTTGTTTTAAAATTGGGCTTCCCTACAAGACTCCACCATGATCAGGGTAAGGAGTTTGAGAACAAACTGTTTGCTAAGCTGGAGGAATATAGTGGAGTCGAGGGCTCCAAAACAACATCGTACCACCTGCAGGGAAACGGCCAAGTGGAGAGATTCAATAGGACATTGCTGGCCATGCTCAGAAATTTACCAGAGGCTGCAAAGGCAGATTGGAAGGCTTCCCTGGCAAAGGTGGTTCATGCCTACAACTGCACACGCAGTGAAGCTACTGGCTATGCTCCTGGAGAGCTAGAATGACTGAAGCATATCAGTTGGCCTCTGAGACAGCTTCTAAAGAGAGGAAACGGAATAAAATATCCTATGACAAAAGGGACTATGGTGCAGAGTTGTCTCGTGGATGTAGGGTGCTGGTCCGCAACCTAAATGAAAAGGGGGGATCCGGCAAATTAAGGGCATTCTGTGAAGAACAAGTATATATTGTTACCAGAAGGAAACATCAGAACAGCCCAGTATATGAGCTCAAGCCAGAAAATGGAAAGGGGCGCATCAGAATCCTCCACAGGAATCTCCTGCTACCATGCGATTTCCTACCAGTGGAAAGTACAGACTCACCCCAAAAGGAAAAAACTAAGTAGGACAATAAGGGAAAATAAGGAACCAGAATATAGCTCGGAAGATGAGGGCGGATGGAGAACCATTATCGGACCACAACTCACAGGCATTGGACCAAGAAATGGAAATGGACATCTTGGAGCAGAGGCACCCGAATTTCACCCACAGAAGTAGCTGCCTGCATCCCAACTACTGATATACAGATACTCATCATTAAAGTCCTGCTCAGCAACACGCCATCCGTTTTTGTACCAGATGTAAGTGGGGTTGTTAGACAGAGTGCAGGTGGTTTTACAGATCAGCTTTTTATACTGTAACCATCATATCTGCAAATAGTAAACCAAATGGCTTTACCTGTGACTGACAGAGAGTCTCCAGGTTGACTAGTGTAATCACTCCTATCAGTGTAGAATCTGAATCTGTATATTTGAGCATCTCTCTCTGTCAGGTTAGTGATTCTCAGACTACAATAAGGAATAATAAAATAATAAGAATATACTGACTTGGTTTGCAGTAATCTCAGGAGCAGCTTATACACACACTGAAATATGGGATAAATATTGGGATTAGTGAAAAATGACTGTTGTGCTGAATGTAAATGTTGTTCTGCCGTGTAGAAGACTGAGATGAGGTGAAGGCATCAGAAGAAGTGAGGGAGATGATGAAGAAACACAGGATAAACACTGGAATGTATGAAGGAGTTTTATCTCACCAATCTGGACACCATCATGGAGAGAAGCTCAAGAGAGGTGAGAAAAAGAGGAAAATCTTCAACTGAGTGGTGTTTTGTTAACCAAGCTTTTTAAGATATGTATTGCTTTGTGTGAACTGTAATACAAGGGAAAAGTGGGCCAAAAGTTTTGAGAATGACACAAGTATCAATTTTAATATTAACCAATTTTTAACACATTATTGTACATTAAATGTCAATAGATTTGGTACTGCTTTTTCATGTTTGTTGTATAAAGTACTCTGGTGTGGAAATTACCATCACTAGTATTTCTTCAATACAACATATGACCTTTTATGACTTAAGCTCAAATCATATTTAAAAACTGTATCGAATTGAAATGTCACTTTGCACCATCTGGCGGTAATTTTATGAATGACACGAAGTGCGACTGATTTATTTTGGCCTTTGCCGTTTTGCCGCGACAGAGAGCGCGGCGGCAATAGACATTCCCCTTGACTAACTACTGTAACTAGGTATCTAAAGCTACCTTTGGACCAACAAACAGGAACCAGCAACCCAAGAGCTCACCAAGGCCTGCAAAATGCCACAGCAGAGCTGACATACCTCTTCCCAACCCCTGTCATGATGCTCAGTTGTTGTTACCAAAGCTCACACCTCATGATGTCATTGAGGCTTACCTGCAGACCTTTGAATACACCACTAAGTGTGGGGAGTGACCTCGCTATAATTTGAGCGTAAACCTTTCTCCCTTGTTTACTACATAAGATCAAAAAACATGGTTTGCACAACTAAAGAAAGATGCTAACAGCTATGATTATTTTCATGAGGAGATACTAGCCTGCTGTGTGCGGAACTGCCACCAATTACCATGGAGTTCTATCGTAAGTCCTGTTAGGAAGACGTTCTGCTGCAAAACCAGCTGGACAACCTGCTACTCACCACCAGTTGCTGGCTGCAGCCAAATTGTCTCACCACCCAGGAAGTGACACAGCGAGTAGCTCTAGATCTAGATTGCTCCACTCCTGAATACAGGCCCTCTTCTCTCTCTGGAAGATGACTGAACCCTTGGACTGTTCCACTCGTTTATAAGTAGGGGACAACCTGTATGGTGTACCTGACATGGACTGATATGGTGATATTTGCAGCTTTCTCATCAGGTATGATTTAATGGTATAATATCATCGAGGAAAACTGAAGCATTTCTTCTCTTTTCTTTTTAAGAGTTTTTGGATTCCCAAATGTCAGGAATTGAAATTGCCAGACTAAATGGCAGCTAGCTTAGATTTACCTCAGAGGTGAAGTCAAACCTACAGTAAATGCTTGACTGAGAAATTAAATGTTTATCTCTTAGTTGAGTTGGAAAGACAGAAACAGTAAATTATTTTACAAGAAATAGATGAGATCATCATAAATTTTTCTGGCAGAGAACGAATCTCAGTCATGTGCTGTGTGAGCTTGTGCATCATCATCATCATTGAACATAAACTGTACAGTTTAATGTGTTAACGTGATAATCTTGATCAGGGAGTTAAAGAAAAGAGTTAAACCACATTGTGCCTTTTGTTATTCCCTGAGGAGGGTATGACATGATATTGTTGCTTAATATATTTTTGTTATTGTAACAGTAAGGGCATGGTCAACTGGCCCTGAAGGGTGTGGGTGGAGTTGACAGGTATTATGTGATGCTTGCCACCTATGGCTCATCATTTAATTTCATTATGAGAGTGCACTGAGAGTGCTACACTATTTAGGTGAAAAAGTACGATATAAAATATTTTCTCCATAATAAACTCAGAAGAGCTACTGTAGCACAATTTGCTAAAAAAATTATTTCTGTCTGAAATGCGTCAGAACCCACAGTGCATGCAGGGTTCAAAGTGTTGAATTGGCCTCAAAATTCATATCCATGAATGCTCTACCTTGGGACTTACCAGACTTAAAGGATTTGCAACTGTGGAGTCCATGCCTTAATGATTCAGAGATGTTTTGGTGACACTAGAGGGACCTATAATATAAATATAAGATTATAGTGCTTATATTGTGTGTGTACTGTGTGTGCCATAAACCCCTTTGGATGATTTCATGTGCTTTAGATTTGGGGTCATAATTTCAGTATTTCTTCTTAATTTTTTATAACCATATCTCAAATGGTCAGAATGGTGCTGCTGTTTAAGGGAGCTTTTTAAAATGAAAAACAAGCAAACAAACAAACGTCATGATCTAGGGGTACAAACCGGTAGATCTGGCGAATGTTGTTGCCATGGGCACAATAAGGGCAGGCATAAACGCAGAGGGGTCTGCTCTTAAATTTACATGGTCTTTATTTCCACAAACAGACACGGGCTCCCTCGAGCTTGCACAGGCATCCCTCGAGCTTGCACAGGCTGAGAGCCGGAACAACAGGAGACATGGAGCTGGATCTAACCAAAGACATGGAGGGACTAGGGACGAGACAGGACTAGGGACGAGACAGGACTAGGGACAGAACGGGATAGTAGCTAGACAGTTTATTGTTATAATGATTGATGACCGAACCGGGTTAGTACCTAAAGGGATTAGTGGCTAACCGGGTTAGTAACTGGCCTTCCCTGGGAATCAAGACACAAAAAGCTAAGCACACAAGAGGCTAAATACTAGAGACCATAACCACGAGCAGTCAATCCAACTAGAGGCTAAACCTATTGGAG
Organism: Clarias fuscus; assembly: GCA_030347435.1. NCBI lineage: Eukaryota > Metazoa > Chordata > Actinopteri > Siluriformes > Clariidae > Clarias > Clarias fuscus. The sequence goes on from CM059228.1 coordinate 4,561,312, forward strand.
GGTACACCTGCTAGCGGCTTACCCTACTAGCGGCCAGAGCCCATTAGCGGCTAAACCTACTAGTGGCTAAGCACTCATGTGGCTACACATAGAACTAAACATACAAGGGTCTATACATACTGAAGATCTACACAGGAGGTACACAAACACTGGGGACACACATGACAGTACTTACATAGACAAGGAAACAGACTGCCACAACCAGCACCATGAATCCAGACACAATGAACATGAATCTAACCAAGAGTAGCCTTCTTGGAACAAAATGTCAACTTTGTTATATTCTCGGTCTTTTCTTAAAATGAAGACATCAGAATATCTTAGTCTTTGTGTCAACTCAGTTTCTCATTTTATTATTTGTAACATCCGTTAAAGTACACCAAACACTCGGGTCTATTTTCACTCTGCGTACAACCTGAGTAACACTAACTACCGTCCGTGATGCAGGAAACATCTTAACAATAGTTCCTATTGTTACATCCTTTCTGTTTTGAAAGTTTAACTCCTCCTTTACAATTTCCTTTATATCGTGCACCATAAAGCAAACATCTCTATAAAATAATTGTACAGAACATTTGTTTGAGAGTTTTTTTTTCTTTGAACATTAGCGAGGTCAACATTATTCAAAATTATACATAACTACGTTCAACAATATTTACATGTTTTCAAAAATTCCAGTCCCGTTTCTCTATGTGTCTTTTCCCCACAGGCTGTATCCCTCCTCTATTTCTTGTAAATCACAAAATCTTTGTAGCGTTGTGGCTGCGCCACAGTGCGACTGGATCTCGTGATAACAGGTTTGTTTTTTTCAGTAGTGTCCCTGTGTGCATGTCTGTCATTGACATTGTGCGGCGATTCTTGCTCCAACCTATCGGGTTGAGTAATTTCTATGTCATTGAGTTCCTCGGGCATATCTTCTAGAGTATGTCTGAGGTGTTTCCGATTTCTCCTGATAACACCACCAGCCTCTAGTTGCACTTCGTAGGATCTAGCATCAACTGCTTTTAGAACTTTGCCTTTCTTCCAGACAGTGTGTGGTTGGAGTGGTTGTATTCTCACACAATCACCTGGTTTCAGGATGTCTAGATCTTTAGCAGATCTATTGTAATAAGCACACTGACGCTGTTGTCTTTCTTTCAGGTTGTTATACATTCGTTCCACTTTCGGCTTCAGGAGACTTGTTTTAGTAGGCATGAGTGTTCTGGTACGTCGGCTGAATAGTCTCTGAGCTGGACTGGTATCTATGCCCTGTGATGGTGTGTTCCGATAATCCAGAAGCGCAAGATATGGGTCTTGTCTAGCGGCTTTGGCTTTGTACAGAAGTCTCTTTGCAGTCTTGACAGCCGACTCTGCTTTGCCATTACTCTGGGGGTAGCCTGGTGACGACGTTTTATGTTGGAACTCCCATAACTGGCTGAATTTATGGAATTCTTGTGATGTATATTGCGGTCCGTTGTCAGAAATGACAATGTCTGGAATACCTTGCCGTGCAAAGTGAGCTTTCAGTTTCTTGATAACCGTAGTGGACTTCGTATCAGGCAAGTAGTCTATTTCCCAAAAATTTGAATAATAGTCTACTGTAATGAGATAGTCTCTGTTATCAAAGGAAAACAAGTCTGTGCCCACCTTAGCCCAAGGTCTCCTTGGCATATCATGTGTCATTAAAGTTTCTTTTTGCTGTTTAGTATCTACTGACCTGCAAATTTCACACTTGCTTATAAACATCTTAATCTGTTCATTCATGCCCTGCCAGTAAACACATTCCCTGGCCCTTCGTAGGCATCCCTCGACCCCCAGGTGTGATGCATGTAAACGGCCAATGATCTCTCTCCGTAGTGCGCTAGGAACAATGACACGTTCACCCCTGAACACTATTCCATCTTGATATGCCAGTTCCTCTTGCAGTGAGAAATAAGGTCTGATTTCAATTGGCACCTTTGTTTTGTCCTTTGGCCACCCTTGGCGTATTGTTTTGATGAGGATCTGTAGCGTTTCATCCTCAGCTGTTGTAGATCGGATTGCGTGAAGTCTATCGGCTGAAATTGGTAAACAATGTACCATATTAACAGTCTCTATCTCCGCTTCGGCTGAGTCCGAAGATGGACACTCAGGAAGATATGCTCTGCTAAGTGTGTCGGCGAGCAGCATGTTTTTTCCTGGTACGTAAACTACATCCAAATCATACTTCTGAATACGCAACATCATCCTTTGCAGTCTCTTGGGCACGCTCAGTAATGGTTTTCTCACTATGTTTTCTAATGGCTTGTGATCACTTTGTACAGTAACTTTGCGCCCATACGTGTACTGGTGAAATTTTTCCATGCTAAACACCATAGCTAGAAACTCCTTCTCTATTTGCGCATAACCTTGCTCAGTTTGTGTGAGTGCTCTGCTTGCAAATGCGACTGGCTTACCACTCTGGAGGAGTGCTGCACCCAATCCTGTGTCTGAGGCGTCACACTGTGCAGTCAATTCTTCCTCAGGATTATAATATTTTAGCACTGGTGCATTGGAAATAGTTTCCTTCAGTTTCTGGAAGGCTTCCTCATGTTGAGTTGTCCAGTTCCACTGACTGTCTTTGTGTGTCAATTGCCTCAATGCCTGGCATTGGTCCGACAGGTGGGGGCAAAACTTAGCTAGGTAATTTACCATACCCAGTAGTCTTTGCACTGCCTTCATATCTTTTGGCTCAGGCATCTGTTTAATAACACGAACTTTCTCTGGGTCAATTTTAAGTCCATCCGCTGTTAAAAGATGTCCAATGTACGTTGCTTCTCTTTGCCTAAGTTTTAATTTGTCGATGTTCAGTTTAATGTTTTTTTCTCTGCAACGGCTCAAAAACTTTCTTAACTTTTCATCATGGTCGTGCTCAGCTGCTTCTTGTGTCTCACCTTGCCCTGTTATTAGCACATCATCTGCAATGATATACAGGCCAGGCAGATCCTCGAGGGCTTGTGTCAGTTTGCGTTGAAATACCTCAGGAGCCGGACTTATTCCCATCGGCATCCTTAGCCATCTGTATCGGCCAAATGGAGTAGAGAACGTTGCGAGATAACTGGACCCCTCTTCTAGATTGACATGCCAGAAACCATTTTTAACATCACAAACCGTAAAAACTTTGGCTCTGGACAGGTCTGGCAATATGTCTTCTATAGTCGGCAGTGGGAAGTGGCTGCGCTTTAGTGCTTTGTTCAGTGGCCTGGGGTCAATGCACACCCTTAGCTTGCCACTTTGTTTCTGTATGACAACCATCCCGCTGATCCAATCAGTGCTGCATTCTACTGGCGTGATAATGCCTCTACGTTGTAGATCCTGCAGTTCCTCCTTAAGCGGCTTCATAATAGCGACTGGAACGCGTCTTTTTGGTAGCTGCACTGCTTTCACAGTGTCATCGATTTCAATTTTGTAGTCGCCCTCAAGGCATCCATCCCCAATGAACACATCCGCATACTCTGTTTTGATTTGTTCCATTGCCCATTTTCCCATTGTGGGCTTCTCCGTGGTAACAATACTATCAATGGCCATAATATTTTCATATTGTACCTTTATTAGTTTCATGGCCTCACTGGCTTTTTTGCCTAACAGCGGTGCTGTACAACCTTTGTCCACCACTTGGAACTCTAATTGGTATAATTTTTTGTTTCTGGGATTTCGTAACTTAAGTTTGCATTTACCCAGTGGCCTTAATTGGGTTTTATTGTACATTACCAATACCGTCTTTGTGTCTTCGAGTCTTGTATCAGGGTTGAGGAGATTAATTGGTATTACATTACATGTTGCCCCACAGTCTATTTGGAATCTTATCACTTTCTTATTCAGGAGCATAGCAGCAAAGAGTTGTGTGCCATCCACTTTGTCACTGTTTGCTGTATTCGTTGTCTCTGCATCTACATCTTTAACACAAAGGATTTCTTCATATTCATCATTGCTCTCACATTGTGTGACATTATGTACAGGTTTCTTTTTTCTCTGCTCACGGGTTGTCTTGCATTTTATTGCAAAGTGGTTCTCTTTACCACACTTTTTACATGTCTTTCCGAATGCTGGGCATTTTTTTCTGCTTTTTTCATGCGTTTTCCCACAGCGTGTGCATTCCACGCTACTGATAGCTTGTCTCTGGTGTTGTTTCCAGGACGATGCACCTTGTATCGCATGAACTTCTTCACATGTTGGCCCTGAAATTGCTTTGCTGTTTTCTCGAGACAGTTCTGCAGCCCTGCATAGCTGTATGCAAGTGTCTAGCGTCATATCTTTCTCACGGAGCAATCTTTCCCTCATCGCAGGATTGTTATGTCCACACACAATTCTATCACGAATAAGTGATTCTTTTAAGGTCCCAAAGTTGCATGTTTTCGCCAACAGTTTCAGCTCTGTGACATAACTATCCATAGTTTCGCTAGTACCTTTGTTTCTCGAGAAAAAACGATAGCGTTCCACAGTCTCATTAACGCTGGGGTTGCAATGCTCGTCAAACTTACTAATGACGTCATCAAGCATCCACGTTTCTCTAGCGGTGTCGCCCATTAGCGTATCTAGCAATTCTCTGCCGCTTTCGCCGACTAAGTAACAGAAAAGTCTCACCTTCTGCTTTTCGTCTTCCTCGTCGGTCATAGTTAAGTCCACATAAAGCACAAATTCTTCCCTCCACGTTTTCCATGACTTCGAAAGGTTGTTAGAGTCTAGACACAACGGTGAAGGCGGTTTTAATCCATCCATGCCGAATAGCGGTGGGTTTGTTTATATTAGCTCGGTACGAAAGCTTGTCCCGTTAGCCTGTAGCTTCTACCAGCTTTCACCTGCTGCCACCATGTTATATTCTCGGTCTTTTCTTAAAATGAAGACATCAGAATATCTTAGTCTTTGTGTCAACTCAGTTTCTCATTTTATTATTTGTAACATCCGTTAAAGTACACCAAACACTCGGGTCTATTTTCACTCCTCGTACAACCTGTGTAACACTAACTACCGTCCGTGATGCAGGAAACATCTTAACAATAGTTCCTATTGTTACAAACTTAAAACCAACACAAACTAAAACAAACTAAAAAAATGCCCACATGACAAATTATAGTTATTTATTTATCTAATGCTCGACCCAGTTTCCCAGAACAACGGTTCAGGTGAGCACTCTAATCACCCGAGGTGCCTTCTGGGAAACGGAGTCTTCCAAAAACTACAACACAAACTAACGGGTAAACAGTGCCCTCTAGTGGAGAACCTTTATAATAAATAAATACAAGTAATAATACATGACAAAAGCTTATGAGTTGAATTTTATTCTTGCACATAACATATTTAAACAGCCTACTCTAATGGGTCAAACATAGTAAAATTCATGTTGATGGATGTTAGCATAGCTGGTTTTATTATTAATTATGATCTTTAACCAGCTTTTCACTGCAGCTTTACAAACAAATGAAATAAACAGAATCAGACAACAGCAACCATATTATATATTTATACAAGAAATAAGAAAAAAAGGAGCTACCTGAATAAAATGAACAAAACATCAGTTTACTGAAGACAGACAATTTATTGTGATGTCTTAAAGCTGTTTAACTCTAATCCTCAATACTAATCCTAAAATTCTCACCCTGAGCATCCTTCCTGTGCTGTTCATGATGCTGAAGGTAAAGTCACTAACTAAACTCAACTGTTATTCTCCAGTTCTTTAGTACTTCACACCCTGAAAACAAAAGCACACACATTATCACATTATACACCATAATAAACATGCTTTTGCATAAACACACACTTACTTGCCATTCACTTGCTTTTAAAGGATAAGGTTACATGTTTTGAATACACTTACATACTTACTACACGTATACATTACACTTTCAAACACTATAGTCATGGCCAAAAGTTTTGAAAGTGACACAAATATTAGTTTTCACAAAGTTCACTGCTAAACTGCTTTTAGATCTTTGTTTCAGTTGTTTCTGTGATGTACTGAAATATAATTACAAGCGCTTCATACCTTTCAAAGGCTTTTATCGACAATTACACGACATTTATGGAAAGAAATAGTATTTGCAGTGTTGGCCCTTTTTTTTCAGGACCTCTGCAATTCGACTGGGCTGCTCTCAATCAACTTCTGGGCCAAATCCTGACTGATAGCCACCCATTCTTTCATAATCACTGCTTGGAGTTTGTCAGAATTAGTGGGTTTTTGTTTGTCCACCCGCCTCTTGAGGATTGACCACAAGTTCTCAATGGGATTAAGATCTGGGGAGTTTCCAGGCCATGGACCCAAAATTTCAATGTTTTGGTCCCCGAGCCATTTAGTTATCACTTTTGCCTTATGGCACTTCACCAAACTGTTGTTGAAATGTGGGAAGAAGTTGCTGTTGGAGGGTGTTTTGGTACCGTTCTTTATTCATGGCTGTGTTTTTGGGCAAAATTGTGAGTGAGCCCACTCCCTTGGATGAGAAGCAACCCCACACATGAATGGTCTCAGGGTGCTTTACTGTTGGCATGACACAGGACTGATGGTAGCGCTCACCTTTTCTTCTCCGGACAAGCCTTTTTCCAGATGCCCCAAACAATCGGAAAGAGGCTTCATTCGAGAATATGACTTTGCCTCAGTCCTCAGCAGTCCATTCGCTATACTTTTCGCAGGAGATCAATCTGTCCCTGATGTTTTTTTGGAGAGAAGTGGATTCTTTGCTGCCCTTCTTGACACCAGGCCATCTTCCAAAAGTCTTCGCCTCACTGTGCGTGCAGATGCGCTCACACCTGCCTGCTGCCATTCCTGAGCAAGCTCTGCACTGGTGGCACTCCGATCCCACAGCTGAATCCTCTTTAGGAGACGATCCTGGCACTTGCTGGACTTTCTTGGACGCCCTGAAGCCTTCTTAACAAGAATTGAACCTCTTTCCTTGAAGTTCTTGATGATCCTATAAATTGTTGATTTAGGTGCAATCTTAGTAGCCACAATATCCTTGCCTGTGAAGCCATTTTTATGCAACGCAATGATGGCTGCACGCGTTTCTTTGCAGGTCACCATGGTTAACAATGAAAGAACAATGATTTCAAGCATCAACCTCCTTTTAACATGTCAAGTCTGCCATTCTAACCCAGTGAGTTAACAAGACGATTACTGAAATGATCTCAGCAGGTCCTTTAATGACAGCAATGAAATGCCGTGAAAAGTGTTTTTCGGGATTAAGTTAATTTTCATGGCAAAGAAGGACTATGCAATTCATCTGATCACTCTTCAGAACATTCTGGATTATATGCAAATTGCTATTATAAAAACTTAAGCAGCAACTTTTCCAATTTCCAATATTTATGTAGTTCTCAAAACCTTTGGCCACGACTGTACATCGTAGACATGGAACAAATCCATAACATCAGGATCAGTAAGGCTTAATAAACTGCACCATCTAGTGTCAGTCTCAAATGCATTTATTGATGTCAGCCTTTTGAAGCAGGTGTACACACTTACTTAGTTCAGAATTCAGGGTTGTGTGTCACTGGCAGGGCTTTTAATATTCTAGGGGGAAATGAGAGTTTAGAGAGCTAATTGTGATATGTACATGTTACGTGCATGATACACACACACACACACACACACACACACACACACACACACACACACACACACACAGAAAGATTGGATACATACCTGCAGTGTGTCATAATCTGGAGACACATTCATGGGGTTCAGTGCTGTGTATGTGTCATCATCAGGTGTTGGAACACTCTGAGAGAAAAGAGAATAACTTTCTTTATTGAAACATTTATTTCTTATTTGAACATGTGTCATGATCAACAGACACTTTCAACCACACTCACCTGTCTACTCTCACCAGTGCTGCTGTGGCCATTAGCTGAACCTGACTTAATTTTCCTGAGATATAGGCAGCACATGTTCATGTTAATCGTAAATATGTATTTAAAATGTAAATCATTTAAACATACTCAATTTATTCACATCTAACATACCATATCCACAGAACTCCTGAAGTGAGTGTTAACGCTAAAATGACAGCCAGTCCTACTATGATGAGCTTTAACACTGTGTTCTCCTCTGAGACTTTAAAACCTGATCATAAATCAAAGTAAGCTTTGTTTTTGTTTATTAATGTTGTTAAATAAATGTATAATTGTGTAACATTACCCGTGACAGACAGAGAGACTCCAGGTTCACCGGTGTAATCACCCTCACCAGTGTAGAATCTGAATCTGTATGTTTGAGTGTCTCTCTCTGTCAGGTTAGTGATTCTCAGACTACAGTTATTCTGGGAGCTCTGTGTGTACTGCACTCGGCCCTGATACTCCTCATCCTCTCTCACATCCACAGGCTCACCATCAGCCTGCTCTTTAATGAACCACAACACTTTTGTAACATTGTATTGATCAGGGAAGGTGAAATAACTGTGTATGTTCACTGATGAGCCAATCAGAGAGCAGATAGTCTGAGTGGAGTAAGTCACACTCCAGCAGGTCTGCTCATCGAAAACACCTGAAAAACAAAATGAGAACAGAAATCTAAATCTATTCATGAATCACTGCATGCAAGTTTATTGCAGATAGCAGGTGCTGCATGTAAACTGTCGTCCAACAAAATTATATTCTATTGGAATACCAAGATCAAAAGAACAAAGTAGAAGTGGTTCTGTACATTGTGGATAGATCCACACTCTCTGCATTTAAATTCCCCTCTTGTCATGGCATACAGGGTGTTTGTAGAAACTGTTTGTTTGTAGAAATATTTTTTTTTGTTAGCTTTTTTTACTTTACAGTGCAACCTTGGATTGCGAGCATAATTCGTTCTGGAAGTGTGTTAGTATATCAAAAAACCAATGCAAATTTCCCCATAAGAAATAACGAAAACTCAAATTATTCGTTCCACAGCCCAAAAAAATAATTAATAATAAAAAAGTCAAAATAAAACAAATTAGCCAGCATTTTTCTTTTGAAAAAAGTAAAATAAAGCCGGACAGATAAGTGTTTCCGTTAGTGTTTGCCCTGTGTATGTGTGTGCGTGTGTTTGTGCGACACCCTCTCCCTCTTCTCTTCTTCCTCTCTTATTTGTGCGGAACGACTTCCACACTCACATACACTAACGTAAACACTGCCTCATTGGGAAAATTAACAAGAAACATCTCTGACACCCGAGTGCGCGCACACTAACGGACTTGCTGCTGTAACATAAAAATAAAGCAAATTAACCTTCATTTTACCTTTGAAAAGAAATGAAAGTGTGTGTGTGTGTGTGTGTGTGTGTGTGTGTGTGTGTGTGTGTGTGTGTGTGTGTGTGTGTGTGGAAAAGAGAGGAGGAGTGTGTGTGTGTGTGTGTGTGTGTGCGTGTGTATGTGTGTGTGTGTGTGTGTGTGTGTGTGTGTGTGTGTGTGTGTGTGTGTGTGTGTGTGTGTGAAGGTGAGAGGAGGAGGAGTGTATGTGAAGGCGAGAGGAGAAGGAATGTGCGTGAAGGCGAGAGGAGAAAGGGTGTGTGAAAGGGCATGGTGTCCATTGACGCGTGCACACACAACAGCATGCTGACACAGATAGAGAGAAAATGGATCTTTAACCTCTCAAATTTTTCTTTACAACACGCGCGCATGTGTATTATAGTAAACAGTACACGCTGCACGGATGTTGATTATACCAGTGAGAGACACGCACTAAGACCGAGCAGGGGAGACGATTACCCACAATTCTGCAGCGCAAGAGGGAGGAAAAACCACTGGTTCAGTTGTGATCACATGACCCTAGGTGCCAAAACAAGAAGCACATGTGTGCTACATGATACTTGGTACTTGTAAACCAAGACTTGTTCGTTTTTTTTAAGTCAAAATTCATTAAAAATCTTTGCTCGTCTTGCGGAACACTTACAAACCGCATTACTCGCAATCCGAGGTTCCACTGTAAGTTTAAAATGTTTTCAGTATGTAGCAGGATGAGCTGGGGCCTCATCAGTTTTGTTATCTTTGTTAGATGGGTGCCTGTTATAAAGGTAGAGGGAGAGTCTTTCCTCTCATGCAGAGCACCCACCCCCTTTTTGTTGTGTACCTGACTTCTGCTGTCGCCACAGGTAAGAATTAGTGAAGTTTGAATCATTTTAGTGACTCAACTAAAAATAATAAAATAAATGAACCGTTTTGAGTCATTTAGATCATTTTATTCTTTTGAACAGACCCCCCAACACGTCTACATACACAAATTTATTTTTCTGTGTACTGCACTGAAAAAAAAACAACTAATGATTCGGACCAAAGACTCAAAGGTAACTACTAATTTCTGTTTCCTGTACAAAACCTATGGAGGTTTTCCGATGCTTTACGCATGCTCACCCAGTAGAAAGTGAACAAATCAAGACTACTTATTTTTCTGAGTCACATTGAAGACTTGTTTAAAAAAAAACTAATCGTTCATGAACGACCCATGCTTCTTGCAATCTCTTAGCTATGCTCATGAGCAGCGGCATTCATTTACATAGGTTTTTAAGTTTCCTCTGGACTCTTTAACAGTGAGGTCTTCTCCTACTGACCCTCTTTGGTGTACAGCACGCGCCATTTTATTGCATGCCCGACTTCCACTTTCATCCCAGGTATGAATGCTTCTTGCAATCCCTTTTCTATACTCATGGGCAGAGGCACATTTTGGATTTTTCTATAGTAACGTCTTTTCCTGTTGACTCTCCTTTGCGTAGAGTGCACACCGTTTCGTTGCTCGCCTGACGTCTATTATCATCTCGGGTATGAACACTTCGCAATTTAAACTGGATTGTAGGTTTCCCCTGGATTCTTCAGTAGTGAAATATCGTTCTATAGACTCTCCGTTGTGTGGCGTGCATGCCTGTGACTATGGCCTAGGGTACTTATTGTTATTTGTTATAGTTTTCACCTAAACTTTTGGGTTTTGTTTTGAACAACATTGCCTTACTGGCATCGGTAAGTGGCTCATTTCCTGTACTTCCTGGTTGTAAAGGGATTGCTAGTGGTCATTTAGGTCAACAGGTATCATAGGAACTATAGGTCAAAGTGGATTTATGCATGAACACTGCTGCTTTGCATGTGCACTGCTGTTTTTACCACTGTGTTGTCTCACTTTTTGCTTTACTGCTGTTGGATAAATATATGCACGTGGCCTCACTGCTGCATTGCATGAATTCTGCTTTGCTGGCCTGGTGCTTTGCTATATTGCTGTTTTGCATGCACTGTGTCTTATCTGTCTAAGAAAACTTTTTATTTAAGAGTTGTTTTCTCTCTCTCTCTCTCTCTCTCTCTCCAATTTTTCTGCTTGTGTGTGTTTTACCTCAATGATTATTATATTTTCCAATCTTGTGGAGCTGTGAGCTAAAGGTGGTGTTAGTGTGACATGATCGGGGGTGATTCCCTTCTTCACATGTGTGTTGATCACCCCTTTTTGCTGATTGTCAAGGTGAATAGTGTGTGGGTGTGAATCACGTGTGTTTGGGGTGATTCTTGTTGGGGGACATCCATGCCTCCTCTTTTTTGTAGACTGCTCAGCCACTGGTAAACTCTAGCTTTAATTTGGTATGTGCATTTTAGTATTTTAGTATATGCTATCATATTTAGTGTAGAATACACTTAGTGGTATAGTTGCACCTACTTTTAGTATTGCTGTATGTAACTTTTAAACTTCTAAGCTGTGTATTATTGTTTGTGAGAAAATAAACGTGTTTTTGTATGAAATCCACGCTTCTTGCTTGTTCAGTGAATGTACCTGATGTGCCTTAGTTAAGTTAATTACTAGGGTCGTTTGATTCCCTTTGGGTGCAATTCTCAAGGAGGCATCATTGGCTACATTGTAAATACAAGGGGATTGGCTGACCCTTGGGGTCAGGAGCACCTTCAGCCATTGGCTGCAGCTTAGGGCTGTTAATGGAAGGATCGTTGACCACTAGCACTTCACATCATTGCATTCCTTTACCACACAGCTCCGCATCCAGTTCCGAATATCCAATATACGGAATGGCGGCTCGTACTTTCACTTTACAAAAGGCAGCGTTTTGATCAAAAGGCTGTTAAACACGTGCGATTTATCAATAAAAATCCCTCTTCTCACCTTTCATGTAGGTGTGAAGTTATCAAACTGGTTTCACTGATGAGGGAATTATCAGAATTGAGGAGATTAAAACTAATTAACAAGACCGAGCAGACGTCTCTGCCTAAAATGTATTTCAGAATAACATTTATTTATTCAGAAAAACAGAATAAATAGAAACAAAATGTTGTTGGAGTTTCTTTCTTTCAGTGTAATTCACAAATTTACTGAATAAATTCAGATTTTGTAAAATAACGACAACAATTTCCTTCCTAGACCTTTTGTCTGCATCAAAATGAACTGAAGCTCAGCACGTCTTCTTTCCTTGTTTTAATCTGTAGCGTATATGCCTAAATATTCCTTTTTATTTATGCACAGGTGTATTATGAAGTGAAAACATGTTGTTCAGTTATTCCCTGCATGGTGTATCTGCAGAGAGAGATTGTGTGTGTCCACGAGCGCGTCTCATACTGTAGGTCAGCTCATATTTTTGCTGTTTGTGTCCAGCATTTCATCCATTATTTGACCACGGCTGGAAATAATAGCTGGAATGTGATTGTGAATTTATGACTGAAATAAAGCTGTTCATCGGCGTGCGTAATTTCAATTTGTGCATAAACTTTCACTTTACTAAAGGCAGCGTTTTGATCAAGAGGCTGATAAACGCGTTCGATTTATTGATAAAAATGCCAGAAAGTCATTGTGTCTTGCAATAATGCAGATTAAACATAATACACGTCCATAAATAAAAAGGAATATTTAAGCATTTTATTATTTCACAATATTACAGATTTAAACAAGGAAAGAAGACGTGCTGAGCTTCAGTACATTGTGATGGCGAAATACATTTTAGGCCGAGACGTCTGCTTGGTCTTGTTAATTTATTTAAACCCCTCAATTCTGCCAATTCCCCCATCAGCAAAACCGGTTTGATAACTTCACACCTATTGGGAATGATAGGTTAACTAGACAGAGCTCACGTCTCTGCCTAAAATTTATTTTCCCAGCAAAACATAAAATAGATTTAAAATATAAACACGTGGACAAAATTGTTGGTACCCTTCAGTCAATGAAAGAAAAACTCACAATGGTCACAGAAATAACATTAATTTGACAAAATTAATAATAAATAAGAATTCTATGAATGTTAACCAATGAAAGTCAGACATTGCTTTTCAACCATGCTTCAACCGAATTATAAAAAAAATGAACTCATGGAACAGGCCTGGACAAAAATGATGGTACCCCTAACTTAATAGTTTGTTGCACAACCTTTTGAGGCAATCACTGCAATCAAACGATTCCTGTAACTGTCAATGAGACTTCTGCACCTTTCTGCAGGTATTTTGGCCCACTCCTCATGAGCAAGCTGCTCCAGTTGTTTCCGGTTTGAAGGGTGCCTTTTCCAGACAGCAAAGATGCTCAATAGGATTGAGGTCAGGGCTCATAGAAGGCCACTTTAGAATAGTCCAATGTTTTCCTCTTAGCCATTCTTGGGTGTTTTTAGCTGTGTGTTTTTGGGTCATTGTCCTGTTGCAAGACCCATGACCTGCGACTGAGACCCAGCTTTCTGACACTGGCCAGCACATTTCCCTCTAGAATCCCTTGATAGTCTTGAGATTTCATTGTACCCTGCACAGATTCAAGACACCCTGTGCCAGATGCAGCAAAGCAGCCCCAGAACATAACAGAGCCTCCTCCATGTTTCACAGTAGAGACAGTGTTCTTTTCTTGATATGCTTCAAGTATAATTAGCAAAATTTGCCTTGGCGCAAAAAGTTCCATTTTTGTCTCATCTGTCCATAGGACATTCTCCCAGAAGCTTTGTGGCTTGTCAACATGTAGTTTGGCATATTCCAGTCTGGCGTTTTTTATGATTTGTTTTCAACAATGGTGTCCTCCTTGGTCGTCTCCCATGTAGTCCACTTTGGCTCAAACAATGATGGATGGTGCGATCTGACACTGATGTTCCTTGAGCATGAAGTTCACCTTGGATCTCTTTAGAAGTCTTTCTGGGCTCTTTTGTTACCATTCAGATTATCCGTCTCTTTGATTTGTCATCAATTTTCCTCCTGCGGCCACGTCCAGGGAGGTTGGCTACAGTCCCATGGATCTTAAATTTCTGAATAATATGTGCAACTGTAGTCACAGGAACATCTAGCTGCTTGGAAATGGTCTTATAGCCTTTACCTTTAACATGCTTGTCTATAATTTTCTTTCGAGTCTCCTGAGACAACTCTTTCCTTCGCTTCCTCTGGTCCATGTTGAGTGTGGTACATACCATGTCACCAAACAACACAGTGACTACCTGGAGCCCTATATATAGGCCCACTGACTGATTACAAGATTGTAGACAACTGTGATGCTAATTAGTGGACATACCTTGAATTAACATGTCCCTTTGGTCACATTATTTTCAGTATTTTCTAGGGGTACCATCATTTTTGTCCAGGCCTGTTCCATGAGTTCATTTTTTTTTTATAATTCGGTTGAAGCATGGTTGAAAAGCAATGTCTGACTTTCATTGGTTAACATTCATAGAATTCTTCTTTACTATTACTTTTGTCAGATTAAAGTTATTTCTGTGACCATTGTGCGTTTTTCTTTCATTGCCCAAAGGGTACCAACAATGTTGTCCATGTGTGTATATATAAAAATGTTTAATGATAGCAATTAAATTAGACTTCATAGTTGGATGTGATAATTTTTTATTTTCTTTTTATTTACTGTATGGACATTTGTATTATGCTTTCTCTGGAGAATAAACACACCTGGTAGATTGTCTTGAACGTCTTGGGCAGTGGAGGACTAGCCAACTGGAGCAGTGTGATTAAAGTACCCGAAATAACAGAATTTTGACCAACCCAACAATGTGTTTAGGGAAATCCAGCATTTGTTAAAGTATACTACTACTAATAATAATGAATGGAGAAAGCGCAGTCAAAGCCCAGGGATTCTGCGTGCTGTCGCGTTGTGTTCAGCAAGTAGCATATATTTTTGTGTTTGTTGCATTTCTGGTGGAGTATATGTGCAGTTTTATCGATAAGTCTGCTCATATCTGCACGCATGTGTATCAGCCATTTGATCAAAACGGAGCATGCGCAAGTCCAATTCAATCCAATTCAATTTTATTTCTATAGCGCTTTTAACAATTGTCATCATCGCAAAGCAGCTATGCACAATCAAAAGAATTATTTAAGTTTGTATGAAATGTGAATGTGTATGAATCAAAAACTCACTTTCACTTTGCAAAAGGCATTGTTTATTGTTTAGTGTATATTTAAAGCGCATATACACAATAAAACAATATTGTTTTAGGCTAACTTATCATACATTTGTATTCTTTGTTGTACTTCGTCTTTTTGCACAAACGCGGGTGCGTTACAATAATAATAATAAATTCACAGCCAAACAACTACTACTACTACTACTAATAATAATAATAATGGAGAAAGTGCAGTCAGAGAAGAATCATCATTGAAAGGAGAGAAGAAAATGAAGAATAAATAGATATCATTATTTACAGTTTGAGCTCAACATGTTTATGAACTCTGTCACTTGCTCTGTCAATAGGCACCTAAGAGAGATTAACACATTTTCGGCTTCAATAGACACATAATACCTCAGATTGAAACACGACTGCCCCCTACAGGTAATGAACGTCATTTTCACAGCTTCCTGCATGCTTTCCATGTGCTGCCCGCGTGATATCCCAGCGTGAGATCTCTTTTCTCGAAATGTGTGTTCTTAATGGCCAGATCTGTATTACCAACGTTTTATAGATGGTTTTGCGAAGTGGAAGCCAAGATCTAAGAAGAAGGGGAGATTCCGTGCTATTGCGGCATGGACAGAGGAGTGTCATGTCTGTTTTGAGGAGTTAAAGACCAAACTTACTACAGTACCTCTTTTGGCATATGCTGACTTTTCATTATCTTTTGTTTTAGAGGTAGATTGGCCATCAGGGAGTTGAGCAGACACTGGCGCTCCTACGACAGCAGTGCTACAGGAAAGGTATGATGGTAGAGGTAGCTGAATGGTGTAAGGCATGTGAGCGTTTTCAAGTGTCCATGGACTGTTATCCAACCATTCATAGCTTTATGGGACATCTTTTGGAATCGCAACCTAACAAAATTCTGGCCATTGATTTTACGGTGTTGGAGTCAAATTGGAATGGTCTGGAAAATGTTCTCGTGATCACTGATGTTTTCAGTAAATATACCTTGGCTATTCCAACTCATGACCAATGCCCCAGTAAAGTTGCTTAAGTGCTAGTAGTGGAATTGTTCAGTAAGTTCGGGGTCCCTGCTCTGATCCATTCTGATCAGGGCCACAATTTTGAGAGTCTCCTTATCCAGCAGCTTTGTGGGATTTATGGGATTCAAAAGTCCTGCACTATGCCACATCATCCAGCTGGTAATGGCCAGTGTGAGTGTTTTAATCAGACGCTTTACAATTTGTTGAGGCCTCTTGTTTGCTTCAAGTCTTGTTTTGTTATAATACCACACCCAATCAGTCCAGGGGTGAGTCTCCATTTTATTTAATCTTTGGTCGAGAGGCTCGGATGCCAGTTTATTTTCTGTTGGGGTGAATTCAGGAGGATGTTGCGAGTCCTGCTCATGAATGGATTTTGGAGCACAAGACCTGCATACGAATGGCATTTTAGGGGGGTCAGGAATGGCTTGCTGCAACTCGCAGAAAGCAGAAACATGACCAGCAAGTGAAAGGTGAGCCATTGAGGGAGGGTCAGTTGACTGTCTCTCCACAGCCCAGTGGAGAGAGTAGACAGTTTCAGATACCTCGGTGTCCACAACAAGCAGGACCTGTCATGGTCCTGTCACATCAACACCGTGGTGAAGAAGGCCCGACAGCGTCTCTACCACCTCAGGCGCTTGAGAGACTTTAGACTGCCCTCCAAGGTGCTCAGGAACTTTTACTCCTGCACCATAGAGAGCATCCTGACGGGAAACATCTCGACCTGGTTCGGGAACAGCACGTTGCAGGACAGACGAGCTCTACAGAGGGTTGTGCGATCAGCTGAGCGCATCATCCACACCGAGCTCCCTGACCTGCACTCAATCTACAACAAGCGGTGCTGGACCTCAGCCACCCCAGTAATGGACTGTTCTCTCTGTTGAGGTCAGGAAAGTGATTCCGCTCCCTGAAGACCAATACAGAGAGACTGAAGAGGAGCTTCTACCCGCAGGCGATATGGTCTCTCAACCAGCACACCAAACAGTACTGACTGTACACACCCACACTCATGCTTCTTGCACTCTCTCTGGACTCTCGGGACAAAAATTGCACACCCTTCTCACTACACTACATTACACTACTCTCTGTACTCTTGGAACAATAATTGCACACCCTTCACACTACATTACTATTTATTATATAGCACAAGCCACTTTAAGTACAAAACACTTTACAGCATACTTGCACACCCCCTGGACATCTCTATTTATATTCCATATTCTTCCATACTGTACACCTAGATACACCTAGGCTTTCTTATATTTCTTATATCAGATATATATTTTTCTACATTAGCACCCAGGTTTTTCTTATTCTCTTATATTTTTTCTTATATTTTTATTTTCTTATATTTTTCTTATTGTATATTTTTACTGTACATATATTTTATTATTTTATTCTTAGTTAAATCTATTGCTACGTTCTTTGTTATATTCTTTTCGTGTAAATAGTCTTAAATAGTCTTTTTATTCTAAGGTCACGGGCAGTCGCCTAAGCATTTCACTGCATATCGTACTGTGTATGACTGTGTATGTGACAAATAAAATTTGAATTTGAATTTGAATTTGATTTGATGTATCTGCGTGATTTTAGTGCACAGGGGCGTCACAAAATCCAAGACATGTGGAGCTCCATGGTTCATCAGCTTTTGAGGGGCACCTAGAGAAGGTTAGTGTGCCCCGTCCTGTAGTAACATCACCAGTGGTGACAGATTCTCCACCTGTAGTCCTGGTGCTTTCTGCTTTGGATGGCCAAGATGATGGTACGGTAATGGTGCATAGGACAGCACGAACCACAGCCGGGCAGCACACCCATGTCCATCACAAGTAGATGTGTTTTCACATGCTCAACACTGTTCCAACAATAACTGGATATTGTATAAACCTGGCAACCCTACATCTCTGTGTTTCCCTATGCCAGTCATTTCAGATGCTGGGGGAATTAACATGCAATCAAAAACATTAAACTACTATGTTTACATTTTAAATTTGTCATAAGATTTAATATTTAAATTTACATGTAACATTTGTATAAAATATGTAAATGTAACATTAATGTTCAATATTTAGATTTAAGATTCATATTTAAAATTGACAATAAAATACAACTATTCTGCAAACTAACTGTATCACAATAGCGTCAATTAGATAAATATAACAATTAAATAAAAGGGAAAAGAGTATTGTTTTTTTTATTATTATTTTTTGCGGCATAAACAGAAGCTGGCAGTGAGATGATGACAGAGTGAGTGAAGTGTAAAGTGAGTTCTTACAGTAAGGAGGAGAGCGAAGATCCTCATGTCCTCTTACAGCACAGGAGTAACTGCCTGCATCCTGATATCTGATATATATATATTGATCATTTCTGTCCTGCTTAGTAACACGCTGTCCGTTCTTGTACCAGATGTAAATGGGTTTGTTAGACAAAGTGCAGGTGGTGATACAGATTAGCTTTTGAATGCCATTACTCCACATTGGTTCTGTAACCTTCAGATCTAAAAAATAATCAACAGATATGCCTTTAGGGACTTTTATTTAAAATAGCTACTTGCAACAAATCTAGCAACTTTTTGGACAGAGTTGAGGTACTTTCTCTAGAGGAGAGTCTCTTCATTACTGGCAGTAACTGTTACTCGCAGGATGTAAGAATGCTCCTCTTGGCTTCTACTCCGGTCAGTCAGTGTGAGAGAGAAGCGGCGCGTGCACTCAACAGCACTGCCGCTGGCTGAGACATGAATGAGCTGCACATGCACACACCAGAGCTCCCCATGACCAATCACACACCCCTGTTTGCTTAGGGAGATCCTTCTTTGTATTTATTTCACTGTATTTCATTTTTTATGTGAATTAAACATAACACAATACAATATAAAATAGAAATGCAAAATAAAGATGAGTGTCATCACGCAATTAATGTGCACATTAGCATGTGACATCATTTAGCGACATGGTTACTTTTCCAGAAGTCTTTAGTTAGTTTTCATTGAAAATAGTCAGCAACACTGATTATATTAAAAGTCATGTAAATTATGTTATTGTGGCTTTGTGTGTGTATGTATTTATTACCTGTAACAGTCAGATTAAATCCAGATGAGGCTGATATCCAGTCACTTCTCTGTGTTTTAAATCTAAAGTTATAAATTCCAGAGTCACTCACTCTCACATTCCTCACTGTCAGCTCACAGTCAGACGTCACTGTGCTTACAGACACTCGTCCTGAGTATTGTGGATCTGTGCTCAGGTCTTGTGGTTCTCCTTCAGAGCTCTGGACTCGATACCACTCTCTCTGTGTGACACTGGAGTGATCAGGTGTTGTAAATGTACAGGGGATTTTTACTGTAGATCCAGTAACAGCACAGAGACTCTGAGAGGAGAGAGTTACACTGTGCTGAGCCTCAACTCCTGGAACACACACACACACACACACACACACACACACACACACACACACACACACACACACACACACACACACATAAATATGCACAAGAAGCACAAATTAAAATGAGTTAAACACATAAAGCAATGATAAATGCACTGACCAGCAAATGCTATGACAGTTTTAACCACTGATGCTGCTGTTCTCAGTCACAAAGCCAAGAATGTGTGAAAATGATTGTTCAAATTGTTCATACTGACCTAACCACACAACTTTATCTTGGTTAATATAATAAACAGTACAAAGAAACTCACACAGATAACAGGTTCAGAACGTTAGTTGTTTTTTTATAATACATTAATAATACAATATAATATAATAAGTTGATATATGAATGTAATTATAAAATTGCCTGGACAACAGAATTGAAACATGGAGGGCAAAACACCCATTTTATACTGAGATGTAAACATCAACCCAAGGCCAAGAAAGGAAAAACAATAAGAGAAATGCACAATCAAGGTTCAAAACATTATGTGAGAAATAAGTCAACAAGGACACTTACAAAGATCACGCTGACATGATTGTCATATCCATATTAAATATTAGATACAATTAGAGATAAATTCCTCAATTTCCTTTTGTAAATGCCCTAAAGACAAACTTTACCCTTTAAAACATGTCTTACAAACTGTAATCAATGACCAGGTGATTACCCACTTACATATTCCAAGATAGAAAAGGACTTACACTTCTGCTGTGTACCAAGCATAAAATAACGAAATAGTCACATCAAATGGAAGTCATTTGACCTAGAAGTCAACATTATTGTACTCTGCTATTTGAGTGTTTTATGCATTTAGATACACAAACAATAACAACAATGAATAGCCGCATAAGTTAACAAAGGATGAAAACAAAAACCATGAAACCTAATATAATTTCATTGCCAAATATCCACCAGGAACCTAGCTAGTATCATTAGCCAATTTCTCAACTTCATGAGATAATATACAGATCTGATCCAAACCATATTATTAACCATAACACCATAATTAGGAATAATAGCACCTAAAGATCTACACCAGAAAGTCTAATTACCTGCAACACAAAAATATTAGCAGTGAATGATATAACCTTAAGGGACTATCCTTCTAAGTGCGTGGATGCGTGCATGCGTGTGTGCGCGTGTGCGTGAAGTTGATAGCCCACAGAGGACCTCTGTTCATTACCAATAAATATGAATGTAGCATGAACTTCAGAATAGAAAGCAGACACAGTACAAAAAAACTCACACAGATAAATTTGCAGAACATTAATGCATTACAGCTACTGTAATATTTCTCCACATTCTGTAAAACACGGTGACATCAGCCTTCAGACAGCTGACACTTGAAGATCCACCACGTGTAGAGTTTAGACCAAAAATATTTTTATGCAATAAATACAAAACACATGTCTAAATAAATGCCTTATTCTTTTAGTACATTTTAACTGCTTTAATCACTCTCCTCTTCCCACACTTGTTCTGCACTTGTAAGCAGTTGTGAGCGTCTTCGTGACACGATCAGTAAAGACAGAAGTTGATTAATGCATACCACTGCATTATGTTACCACACGTCTCTACTTTAGGCCAGTTGCTTCCTTTCTTGACATCCAAACAGACAAACAAGTGTGAAAAAAATATAGTCTTTTCATACCCTTATACTTTCATACACTTATATTTTCTTATATCCTCCTTTCTTTCTTTTGTGTTATAAAAAAGTGTCTCCGTAACATTTTATTTCTTTTTGACAGAGACAGTATATTGTTTTTCTTATTCTTTCTTTTTTAATATATTTTTATGATTTTATGATAAATAAATGGTGTGCTCGTGCTTTAAGGAGAGTACTGCTTGATCTGCGAAGGGAAATCAATTCCACAATTTTTTTAACCAGGAAGACTGACGCTCACCACAACTCAACCACGACACATGACATTGTTCATGGTGTTTATACTCTCAATTTTAATTTTTTTTTATTACCCTGATAGAATATTTGTCTGATTATTTATGTGTGACTGATCTAGACTGACTGCCCGACTGTTGAATAGAGATGACTTAGCAGCAGTGCTCACCACCACATAAATACTAAACATATAAATGTTACTTATGTCAATTGTTTTTTATGAATAAATGTGTAAAAATATTTTCGCAAAAATACTAAATGCTTTCCAAGCTCTTGTGGCAGTGTTACATTTAGCACACAGGGCATTGTTCAAGATTTTGTCAATCATTTGTCAATCCCATAGACGTTGGTCAGTTGAATTCAGCAGTTGAAAAACAGGGTGCTCAGCAGGATATTCAGCTGGTCAATAAGACTCTGAAATCAATAGTTGAAATTTTCACTGCTCTCATTTTTCAGGATCAACAGCTTTAGATGACTTCACCACAGTTTCAGCTCCATGACCACTTTGAGACCCCCACCCGCCCACTGCTCAGACTTAGGATGGTGAACCTGGAACCTAGTGGTTCCTTAATTTTCAATGCCCACTGTCTCTTGAACGTTATGCATGAGCATGCAAATGGAGAATGGTGCAATAGGATGCCAACAAGCTACAAGACCATCCACTTCTCCATGATCTGCTGACCCACCTATTGAACCGATAGAGGTCATCTTTAACCTAATTTCCTGGGAAGAACACAAGTATCAGCATGATATGGCATGTTTCTACTGTGGCCAGGTAGGAGATTTCTTCTTGAACTGTCCACTCAAATAAGAAGCCCTCCAATGAAGTTAGAAGTCATGGAGGGCTCGACCCAGAAAAATCTCCCAAGCCAATATTCTATGTTATCTGTAATTCCCATCCACAATAAGAAGGCCCAAGCACTTCAAGCCCTTATTGACTCTGGAGCTGAAAAGAACTTGATCTGCACTGCCACCGCAAAGAATCTGAAAATCCTTTCCCAGTCTGCTTTTTGGGACAGAAATATCACCCATACTTTGCCCTCAAAGTGGGAGTGGTATGCATCACTCATCAACACCATAGTTTGCTGTAAATGCACAAGATATCTGTAATGCCCCTAAAAAGCGTCCAAATCCTGTCCAAACACACTTTACACTACTACTACCAAACTACTTTACACTTCCATCTGGTTCTTTCATCACTGAGTGGTTTCGCTTTTCCTAGGCTAATCTCCTGAACTACTTTTGGCAAGAAAAAGTATGTGAACATTAACATTTTGGAATTTCGTGGTTTTGTGAATTAATTTGTCATAAAATGTGATCTGATCTTTATCCAAGGCAAGGGTATTGAAAAATATAATGTTAAAAAAAAAAAAAAACAGATCCCTCATATCACTCAATCAACATTCAAAATGGTAGTGGAATCCACATTTCCTTGGAATTAATAATTGGTTGACCCACCCTTGGCAGCAATAACTTCAACCAGGAACTTCCTGTAGCTGTGGATCAGACCTGCACATCGCTGAAAAGGGGTTTTAGTCCATTCTTCTGGCAGAACGTCTTTAGGTCTGTCATATTCTTTGGACGTCTCATAGAATGACTTAATAAGAGCCATACACATAGCATCTCTATCGGGTTGAGGTCTGGGCTCTGACTCGGCTGCTCTAAAAGTTGGATGTTGTTTTTCAGAAGCCATTCTGTTGTGGACTTGCTCCGGTGTTTTGGTTCATTGTCCTGTTTCATCACCCACCTTCTACAGAGTTTCTGCTGATGCAAATCATGATGTTTACTCCACCATACTTTATGGCTGTTATTATGTTGTCAGGATGATATGCAGTTCACTTTTTATGTCAGACATAGCGCTGCATGTTCTTTCCAACTAGTTCAATCTTAGTTATCATAAGTGCACAGAACATTTTGCCAATACCGCTGTGAAATGTCACAGTTCTCTTTCACAAACTTCAGGCATGCAGCAATAATTTTTTTAGTAAACAGTGGCTTCCATTGGCTGTCCTGCCGTGGACACTCTACTTGTTCAATGTTTTACGAACTGTACTCACATTAGCATATTGCTCTTGTCCAGAACAAACTCAAAAGATTTTATGATTTTTAGTCAGTCAAAGTAGCTCTAGTCCACACCTATAGACTTTTTTTTTTTTAAACAAGACTCCGGGTATGCAACATCTGACTTTAATTAGCTGTTTTGAGTTCATTAACTAAAAGATTCAGAAACTTTTTCCACTAGCACTATGAGGTTTTTATGGTTGTTCTCAATGAAGACATGAAAGATCAGAATTGTTTTGTGTTATTATTTTTGGCGAGTTATATTTGTCAGTACTCTTCACTTAGATTAAGATTATCATTCCAAAAGGTTTACATACATTTTCTTACCACTGTACACTGCTAACACGAACTGTACAAACACACACAAGAAGCTGCTGCTGTTATCCAGTGACATTTGAAAATGACGAGTAAAAAAAAAAAAAAAAAAAAATTAGTTTGGAACAGTTCATAAACTTCATCTGATTTACAGAATTAACAGTTCAGATGAATCTCAGATAAACTCCTGAAGCCTATTCCAGGAGACTTAGGGCACAAGGCGGGGTATACTCATTTACACACTACGGCCAATATGGGAATGCCAATTAACCTAACCTACATGTCATCAGAGAACATGTAAACTTTTCTTGCACACAGAGGCGGGAATCAGGCCTGGCTGGGAATCGAACCCGGACCCTGGTGGAGCAAGGCAACAGTGCTAACCACTACACCACCAAGGTGCAGGACATTCATATATTATTTTCATAATTTAAAACATAATTATTTGATATACAGTACACATTTTCCAGTACAATGTGCAATAATTTATCTTGTTACTATACCTACTGTATAACAAATGTTTTTGCTTGCAACAAATTTATAAAAACACTTCCAAACACACAGACATGTTGAGAGCTTTCCTGAACTGTTACAGTAGTGACACAACAGCACATAAAAACAGTAGGAAGAGCTGAAATATGTGAACAGTTTACCTGTCAGTAACATGAGGATTGCTGCTACTGTAATATTTCTCCACATTCTGTAAAATATGGTGACATCAGCCTTCAGACAGCTGACACTTGAAGATCCAACACGTGTAGAGTTTAGACCAAAAATATCCTTATAAATACAAAATAAATCAATCTTACACTTTTAGTGAACATTAAGTGCATTAATCAGTCTGTTCCTCCTTCACTCGTACTGCATTTGTAAGCAGTTATGAGCTTTTACATGACACTAGCAGTAAAGATACAGAAGTAGAGTAGTGTACTCAGCACTGTGGTTATCACACCTCTCTATTTCAGCTTCTTTTCTTTACACGCAACCAGACTTATAAACGTGTGATTAACGCCCCTTTCTTACTCCATCCTCATCTGTATAGGCGTCTCTGTAGAGATTTTGATCAAAACGAGAATCAAAACATCCCCCCTTTTTTAGGGCAATCATGTCTGTCACAGATAACATCTCCAAGTCAGATAATGATGAATGGATATTGCTAATGTTTTGAGTTGTCTTATGTCCCAGCTCACTATAGGTGAAGTAATGTCCCGAGCTGAACATATTTCTGAGATAAATCCTAGGATGGCAGCCTGGAAGGAGAAGAAAAGTCTCAAGGAGCTTTGTGTGGTTCTTGCAAGAAGTACTCAAGAGCTACACCTCTTTCTGGAACTGCAGTGACCACCGGAAAAAGAAAAACAGTCATCAGCTAGTACGTACATGCAGGAACTCAGACAGAGACAGTTAGTGATATCATTAGCACCTCGAATGTGCTGTGAGTTGAGTGGTGGCTACATGATTATGCACAGCTCTGAAGAATACTGTATGTAAAATATATGTGTGGTAAGATGAGCTGGTGCCTCATCAGTTCATGTTATTTGTTGCCGGATGGGTTCTGATACTAGCTAATCCACAAGTATATGATAAAGGTAGAGATAACTTTTCCTACTGATCTGCACTTACAGTAGATAGGAGACCAGAATGTGGTTTACCGTCACACTTACCGCCGCGACAGCACGACAGTGACAGATTTAAATATTTTGCCTTTTAAAGTCATCCCTGAAATGACTGCCAGGTGGCATGAAGGTACATTTTGCAAAACAGCTAAAATCTCCACTGCTGAGGATATATTCGTGTTTCATATGAATTACATCATTACATAATTTGCTTTTCATGAGTTTATGTAAAAGCAGACTTCACGTTAAATAAGTATATATCTTTCATGTCTGTGAAGCAAGTACTTTTTATACAGGGTTTCAGTTATTTTTTTCCACCGGTACAGAATAGCCCACCCTGTTTGCTTTCATTATTTTACAAAATACAAAACTTACAAAATTTTACACCTGTAATGCAGTGAGCGCGCACTACTATTCAGCTTTAATACTTGGCATAAAGCAAGGCTAGAGCAAGTGGCCATGTGAAGTTTGTTATGGAACGTGCAAATGTTTTAAGTTGTCATATGTCCCAGCTCACTATAGGAGAGGTAATAAGTAATGCTGAAAATGCTCAAGACATCAAAGTACGGCGAGCTGCAGCAAGACTGGAACGAAGACGTCTTAAGAAGATGCGCAAAGGTCCGGAGAGAAGAAATTCTGCAAAGGTCATACTACTAGACAACAATGCTACCTCTCACAAAAGTGAAGAAATCATTTAACGTTTGTGCGGTTAATGTTAGCAGCACTGTACTTCACGCCCTAGCTGCATAGGAGGGTGTAACGTTTAACAGCTTATGAGGCACGCAATAGAAATGTGGTTTCTGCTGATTGTGTTAACAAAGCTTTAGAAAAAAGTAAGAATCGCTTAGTGTATTAGTATAACCTTATAAGGCAAGAACCTGTTGAATGGTTAGTAGAGTAAGGCTGATGGAACATGAGTCACAGGACCAGGGTATAAAAGAGTCCTGCTGCACTTCGATAATGTTCTTAGACGGTGTTACCATGCATTGTTAATTTAAGTTCACGAGACTTTGTGTTCTTTTATTTTCCTTTGAACCCTTTGCTTAGTTCTACCTATCTGCCATATATATCGCTTTTTGTTGCTTAAGATGTAATTAGTTGCAATATAAAATAATAAAAGGACTTTCTCCCATTGAGAGACTAGTACCCCTAGCACTTTGCAAGAGCCGTGAGTTTTTATTGTGGGAACAGACGATCCCGGGGACTACATTTCCTTGACATTCCCTTTTCTAAGGTAAGTCTTGTCCTGATCCTTTACAGAATTGGACACCTGCAATGGTTCGTCCTTCGTAGATAGATATTTTCCTGTTTGAGTGTATTTCCAGGGAATGTTTATCGGATGCGACACAATAAGTTGCATGTTTCAGATGATTCCGCATATTTAAAGATGTACCTGGTCCTGTATATTACCACATAAAACAGCTGTTAATGGTCTGTCTGTAACGGAATGGGTACTGGATCACGTAATTTTTTAGTTGTACACAGCAAAATCCTTAGTCTTGAATGAACACCCAGAGTGTTGATTTAACACTTTCAGAGTACATTTGTGACCATTAGGTCATATATAAACAGGGTGTTAAATCAACACTGGGAATTTTGCAGTGTACCAAATAATATTTATGTCATATAATCGGGCTTCTTAATTCATTATTCGTTCACACTTTGGCTGGCACTGAACCAAAATAAATTGTCTTACATTTGATAATAATAATCATAATCATAATTCAATTGGTTTACTCCAAGCAGAATCAGTAAGTTTCTCAGCTGTTGTTGTTTTGATACTGTGTGCTTTTACAATTTACAGTGAATTGTCTTACAATGTCAATGTCAGACCACATTCAAATGCAAATACAAAATTCCCCCTTACTCCAGTCACTCCAGGTTACACAGTATTTTGTTTTCTGCTGCCCCTAATCACACCGAAAAGAAATTATATTGTAGCAACCCAGAAGAAATATGTTCACAAGCGATAAATTATTTTATTTCCAAAGAGTTTAATGTTAATTTAAAAAATCAATAACAGTACCCTGGGAATGTAACTGTTAGGAACCTCCACTAGAGGTCACTGTTCATGTCTGTCTGTCTTGTGTAGTTCTTGTTGGTTGACTCAGTTTCCCAGAAGGCACCTCAGTCAGGTGATGAGTGCTCACCTGGACTGAGGTGCCTCATTAAAGCTTCTATAAATAGCAGTTTGTTCTGGGAAACTGGGTCGAGCATTATTTGTATGTTTGTTTTTCTGTTTGTCTTTGTAACTACTGTCATGTGGGCATTCCTTTTTGTTTGTTTAAGTTTATATTTTAGTTATATTGTTTTACCTTTGTTTAAAGAGGGCTCTAGTTGTGTTTTCTGTATGTTCCTTGTTCTAGTGGATTCATGGAGCTGTTCTGTTCAGTGTTTAGTTAGGCTGTGTCTCCTCCTGCGTAAGTACTGTTCTGTCTTCTGGTTTAATTCTTTGTCTGTTTAGTTTTGTGTAGCCACATGAGGGCCTAGCCGCTAGCAGGGTTAGCCGCTAGTAGGCCTTGATTGCTAGCAGGGTTAGCCCCTAGTTTGGAATAGCCTCATGTGTGCTTAGCCTTTTGTGTTCAGTTCTCCACTATTAGGTCAGTACTAACCTGGTTAGCCACTAACCCCATTAGATACTAACCTGGTTAGGTCAGCATCCAGTGCCCCCAGCATTCCATGTAGCTACTAACCCAATTAACCACTAACCCAGCCAGTCTAGTCCCGTCTGTAGTCTCCTGTCTCTAGGCCTGTTTCTAGTCTGTGTTCTGGCCCTGTCTCTCCTGTCTGGCCCTGTCTCTCCTGTCTGGCCCTGTCTCATCTCTAGTTCCCCTATGTGTCTTTAGTTAGCTTCAGCTCCATGTTTCCTCATCCCCAGTTCTCTGTCGGTTCCCGTGTCAGCTCCTGGTTCCCGTGTCAGCGCGCCGTTCCCTGTGTTTTTCCTGAGCCCTAGTTTTAGTTTACGTTTGTTGTTTTGGTTCCTTTGTTTGGTTGTGACTGTTTTTGAGTTTTGTAAATAAAGGACTATTTCTGTTTGCAACACCCCTCTGCCTTCATGCCTACCTCCATGCCCACGGCAACACCATCAGCCGGGTCTAGCCAGCACCACCAGCTAGACCCATAACAGTAACATAGTGGTGAATTAATTATTCAATGTTGCACAGCAGAAAAGCATATGATGATGACTGTCTGACTTCGTGAGAATTTATGGGATGAGCCATGTTCTCAGGGAAAGGTTCTGTTGGACACGGGCATGCATCCGTATGTCACTCCTCACAAACAACACAGCAATCAGCACTTACTTACATCTAAACAAAGTCATTCATATAAAACTTGCATATGACTGACGCGCTAAGCACGGAGGGACAGGGCTCCAGTGTGTAAGGAGACGAGAATCTGACAAACGTCCTTTTTTATTTTTAACATTGATTTAATAACAAACATTTTTGGAAAAAAAGGCTTATTCATTTCACCACAAACAAGTTGATGAACTTATTAGGGTTCCTCTGTTGGACTAGGTTCCTTCTGGTGTTTATCCGTGCCACTGGAGTTTAAGGGTTAAATAAAACAACTCTTGTTGTGACCTCTCAGTAACTTTTCCAAACAATTTGTTTAATCGGCTTATACATTTCTCTTTGGCTGGTGAAAAACCAATAGACAAACAATTATAAATTGAATAGAACTAATGTATTTATTGTGGTTTTAAAATGTTGCATTGCTGCTCACACTATGAATGAAGCCTGGCATGTTTTTCAGAATTTCTAGAAAATAATTTATTTTCCTGCTTTTTCTGTTTGTTTTTTTTAAACCAAACTATTTCATCACAATAGGCAGATTCTTCAAAATAAAGACTTGTACTGTATTTGGTCCTGCAGCTTCTATTAGCAGGTAGAGTTTTGTTTATCAAACTTCTTGCATTCTTTCACCCATTATAAATATGTCAAGAGGACCGAGCTGTAGCTAACGACCAATCCTGATTTCAGTCTCTGTTTACTTCAAACTGTGTAAAAAGTCACGCATTGGTTTGTGTTAATATGTGCTTGAGAACAAAGCGCCACCTCGTGGTGACACACTGCAAATGAATAAATAGAGTTTACTGTGGGCGTGTTTACTGTGAAACCTAGACACGCCCTTCTGGCATTAGAAGGAGTATCTTAGGAGACTCACTATGAACTTTACTGATTTCATGAGTTTTTAGATATGGGGCCAAAAATGTTTCATTATTATTTATTTTGTCTACTTATTGTATTAATTATACTTATATCATCTTACTTAATATCATGTTTAAAATGATAAGCATTTTTTGTGTTATGTATAAGTTTAGTGGCATTTATGTAGTGCCACGTAATAAGTGTAATAATTTTAATGTTGTAAATAAATGAATAAATATGATCTCTCTTATGATGCTCTATATATATGGGTATAGATTAAAATAAAAAGGATTATTCTAGACCACTATACACAGTATAAACAGTTTGTATGAGTTTATAATAGATCAAATGTTACAAAAGATGACTGAGACACAAAAGGAGCTGCCTAAGTAACAACTGATTGCTATTTACTGAAGACAGAAATTAGTCCTCTGTGACGTCTTCATGCTGTTTAACTCTAATCCTAAACTCTAATCTGATCATAGTATTCTTACTCACAGATTAGAAAATGTAGTATGAATTAAGGGAACAGCCCTCTCCTGGCTCAGATCCTATTTGACTGATTGTTAGCAGTATGTAGATTTAAATGGTGATTATTTTGCATGTTTTCTAGTGGAGTTTGGTGTTCCATAGGGTTCGGTTTTAGGCCCACTGCTTTTGTCCCTTTAAATGCTTCATTCCATAATCCGCAAGCATGATATTAGTTTTTATTGTTATTTTGACGACACTCAGTTATATGTCTCAGCAAAACCAGATGAGAAAAACAAGCTTGCAAAAGTTGAGCAATGCTTAAAGGATATAAGAGACTTAGTCCTGCTTGAGTCCCTGCTTGCAGTCTAAAATATAAATACACATTCATCTTATACATTATGTGACTGTGACCATACCTTACTGTCCTATCTCCCCCCCTCTCTCTCAAGCTACACATGTCGTTCCTGAGCTGCCATTGATCCAGACTCCCTCTGTCCTCTGGACCCGTCTGACTCATCCTGGTGCCCCACTTCTGGTTGGAGATCTCGTCACATGGATGCCAGTGTGTTTGGAATGGAGTGTGTGTGTGTGTGTGTGTGATCTCACTGCACTAAATGTCTTTGATTCACTAAAACAAAGCAGTTCATAAGTTTCATTTGTTCGGACTATGCTTTAATAGAAAGACGAGATTTTGTTCTTTTATTTATGGGTATTGTAGCGGGGAATAAAGAGCAACAACGGAAATACAGGTGAACAAACCCCGGAGGGTGGTTTTATTGAACAATTTATTTTTATCAGCGACGCTGATAGATGATTGGGACTCTTAAAACAAACCTCGTTACAATGCCACGGGGTCGCGAATCTAAATATGGGCTAATAATACTTACTTCCGGTGCTGTATGAGCTTTGCGGAACAAGCAAGACGTGACACAACAACAAGTCAAAAGTGTATTAAGTAATAAAACCAACCAACAAACAAACTAGGTGCACCAAAAAACAATATATACAAATATAAACAAAGTGTGTGCGTGTATGTATGAATGTCCAAAGTTCGTGTATTTATTGTCTGTGTGTGTGATGTAGGCTGGGAGAGATGGCTTGGTCTCTCCAGTAAAGATGTTCAGTCCAAGGGCACGAGAAAACGGAACGAGAGGGGTATTGAATGTGTCCACAACAGATTAATCCACCCAGGAAAAGTAACCCAGTGGCTGTGGCAAACAAACTCTCTCTCTCTCTTAGAAACAGTGCTGTAAATCCACATCTCTTCTCCCCGAAGCCTTTGCCGATTCCGCGTTTAAGCCGACTCACGTGATTCACGAATCGCTGCTGTAAATCGGTCGAGGAAACTCTTTTATTTGTAAAACACTAGGACACTACTGCTGGGGTGGCAAATGGGGTGGCCCGTGCCACCCCGGTAGATCCGCCCCTGTTCCCTTTCTCTTCCTATTTAAAGTAAGTGTTACAGGTTTTGAATACACTTCACTACACATATACATTACACTTTCAAACAATTAGCCACAGATATGGAACAAATCCATAACATCAGAATCAGTAGCTAGTCTTAAGTAACTGCACCATCTAGTATCAGTCTCAGTAAATGCATTTATTTATATCAGTCAGTACACACTTACTGTCAGTGTGTCATATTCAGAGGACATGGCTGCAGGATTCAGGGATATTTAAGTGTCACTGGCAGAGCTTTTAACATTCTTGGGAAAAAAGTGAGTTTAGAGAACTAAATGTATATCGTGTGTATGATAGACACACACACACACACACACACACAGTTTAAACGTACTTGCAGTGTCTCATAATCTGGAGACACAGTCATGAGGTTCAGTTCTGTGTATGTGTCATCTCCAGGTGTTGGAATGCTCTGACAGGGAAAAAAAAGATCTTTACTATTTATTCAACAACAACCTTTTCTGAACATTTATTTGAACATGATCATGATCAACAGACCCTTTCACCCACACTCACCTGTTCACTCTCACCAGTGCTGCTGTGGCTTTTAGCTGAACTCGACTTCCTCTTCCTGAGAAAAACCAAGCACGTATTCATGTTATTTGTAAATGTGTATTTAAATGTAAATCTGTTTTTGGACGTACTTAGTTCATTCACAATTTACATACCACATCCACAGAGCTCTTGAGATGAGTGTTAATGCCAGGAAGACACCAAGTCCCACCATGATGAGCTTTAACACTGTGTTCTCCTCTGAGCCTTCAGAAACTAATCATACAGTACTGTATATGTAACAAACAGATTTTTAATGAATAAGTAAATTTATGGTTAAATTCATATGTGCCACTCGCCTGTCTCTACTCCTCTACTCACTAAACTCTCTGCTTGGGTTCATTAGGTACACAAACACTGAAGACATTCTTACTTTTGCCCCCTTAAAGCACTCAGATTTCATAAGCTTAATCAATGTATTTCACCCAGAGAGTCCAGACAGACCTCTTGATTAGATAAAGGGTACTGAACATTTATTTACACCACTTCCAGTTATTGATCCAAAGGAGGAACCAGACGTACATAATACATTAGGCCATTATGATTCAAAATTCTGCAGTGGAATGCAAATGGTTTCTGATGGTTTTAAGGCATGGGTGGTATAAAAATAATCATATTCTTATTCTCATTTTTTGACAATCAAGACTATTGCCCCTCTCCCTGCATGTTTGGTTTTAAAATAAAAAAATAAACATAAGGTAATCTATCAAGATTTAAACATTATTATCTAGATATGTGTCCTGTAAGATGGCTTTCTTAGATAATTAATATCTTTGAATATCTATGCTTGGTCTGTGCTCTGAGTTCACCTGCAAATACTGCATTTGTTAAATGGCCACTTCTACATCCTTTAATATGTAGATTTCAAATTAGTGTAGATGCATAGGAATGTTTATACGTGATACCGCAAAGTAGCTGTACTGTGTGAGTGTGACATGCCTAAATCACGACGAATATCATTCACTTATTTTCCTCCATTGTGTTAAATACTAACGTTTAGTTTCACTTACAAATCAATACTTCTGTTTGTCCTTTTGCTGCTGCTGCTGCCAGTATCACTGGATTTACTGTTTTAAATGAATTAATCAGAGAGATATGGCTAAAACACTGAAGAGACATGTGATTACTTTGTGTCCAAGAGTCATGAAATAGTTTTCCATGAAGACTCTATAAAGCATCCATCACAATCTGTAGTGCCTATTCCTGGAATTAAACGTCTCGGGTTACTTGGCTGTAACCCTGTTCCCTGATAAAGCGGGAATGAGATGCTGCGTGAAAACGCTATGGGAACATCTCTTTGTTGCCCGGTTGTGAAGCCTGTGCATGCCAAAACCGCCGAATACCTTCGGCTTATAACCTCTGCCAGGCATGACATCACCGAATAAGGTGCACCTGCAGGTTATAAATAGGAGTGAACCGGAAACATCCTCAGGTCAATTTTGTCTGAAGGACGTCCAGGCACGCCAGCAGTGCGGCATCGGAACGCAGCATCTCGTTCCCGCTTTATCAGGGAACAGGGTTACAGCCAAGTAACCCAAGACGTTCCCTTTCAAAAGCTACACTCGATGCTGCGTGAAAACGCTATGGGAATGAGAATACCAACGCCGCCGCACTGCAAGTGTCTGGAACCCCCAGGTTGTGTAGCGTGTGCGCACAAGCCGAGGAGGTCTCAGACCTAGCTCTGGGATGCTGACTCAAGGATCCACGAACCCGGAGTAGCATTGACATCCAGACTATAAAATCTAACAAACGTGTGTGGAGAGGACCAGCCCGCCGCATCACACACCTGCTGCAGGGGAACGCCTCTTGCCAAGGCAATCGATGAGGCAATCCCCCTGGTTGAGTGAGCCCTGATTCCCAGAGGCGAAGTGTGACCACGCGCCTCATAGGCTAGGGCAATGGCATCTCTCACCCAGTGTGACAGAGTCTGTCTAGTGGCAGATCCCCATGGCAAATAAAGAACTGCTCTGACTTACGCCACTGGCTAGTGCGGTGGACGTAGATCCGAAGAGCACGTACTGGACACAGTAAGTGAAGTCTTTCCTGCTCCGGAGCTGTGAAGGCGGAGGACAGAAGGCCTCGAGAACAACTGGGTGCATCGTCGAGAATGGAACCTTGGGAAGATAGTTCAGGTGAGGATGCCGAATAGCTTTAGAAGTAATAGCCATAAGAAAAACCATCTTAAGAGACGGAAGCCTGACAGGCGCTGACTCTAGTGGTTCGAAAGGGGTGCCGGCCAGGCTTTCGAGTACGAAAGTTAAGTCCCATGAAGGGACCGTCGCTCTCGTGGGCGGGTTCAACCGTTTAGCTCCACGAATAAAACGGGCAACTAAATGGTGCTTGCCCACAGAAACCCCATCATTCAGAGCGTGACAAGCCGAAATAGCGGCTACGTACGTTCTGAGCGTACTAGGGCATAAGCCCGAGGACAACTTTTCTTGCAGAAACTCCAGCACTGAAACAATCTGGCAGTGAACTGGGTCTACATGTCTTGCCATGCACCAATTTTCAAATACACTCCATTTGAGGGCATAAGTTCTTCTAGTGGAGAGAGCCCTGGCACTTAAAATGGTTTCAATTACGCTGGCTGAAAGCCCAGCATGTCTTAGTTGGTCCCGTTCAGGGGCCAAACGTGAAGGTTCTAGAGCTCGGGCCGGGGATGAAGTATTGTCCCCTGCGCCTGAGACAGACGATCCCTCCTCACTGGAATCACCCAGGGTGAGCCGTCGAGGAGAGATATTAGATCCGAGAACCACACTCTGGTCGGCCAATGGGGCGCTATCAATAAGAGGCGCAAGCCCTGTTGATGGACTCCTGGGAGCAGAACTATAGGTGGAAACGCATAAAGGCGTAATCTGGGCCACGTGTGGGCCATTGCGTCCAGACCCAGGGGAGCTGGAGGAGTCAGAGAGTAGTAAAGGGGGCATTGTGCTGCCTCTTGTGAGGCAAAGAGGTCCACCTCTTCTACGTAAAATCTTTCCCATATTTGACTGACTACTTCGAGGTGGAGTTTCCATTCCCCATGTTTTACAGCTTGTCTGGATAGCAAGTCTGCTCCTACATTCATATGCCCTGGAATGTAAATCGCCCTGAGGGACAGGAACTTGTGCTGTGCCCAAAGCAGAACCTGGTGTGCTAGCTTGTTCAAGCGGTGCGAGCGCAGGCCACCCTGGCGATTTATGTACGAGACTACCGCAGTGCTGTCCTCCCGCACTAGGACATGGTAGCCTCTCAATTGCTGGAGGAAGTGTTTCAGGGCCAGAAACAGAGCCATCATTTCGAGGCAATTGATGTGCCATGTGAGAAGATGACCTCTCCAGCTCCCTTGTGCTGGACGGCCATCCAAGACCGCACCCCAGCCCGTGAGGTAAGCGTCTGTCGTTAGCATCTTGCGAGGTGTTGGGAGATGAAGTGTGGCAGGAGATGCCTGAACACCCAACTTTTCATTGGAGACCGGCGGGGTGGCGGGGATTGAACACCGGCCTCCCAGGAGTTCCAGGGAGGAGGCCCTATTTTGTGACGAAAATCCAGGCGCCCCTCAGGCACGAACCTCAGGGCTTCTTCTTTGAAGAGAGGAAGCTCCTCAGATCCGGTCTTTTCGAAGCAGATTTTTGAGAAGAGCGGCAAGCCCCACCCCAGTCTTTTACGGGGGGGTGCGCGGCTGGTCACGCTCTCCTTCTGCACCTCACGCCTGATAGGGGCCAGACCTGGCCGGGGCCGGGTGGCCGACGGTCCCGGTTCTTGAGCACGACGGGGAAGGAACCTCCCAAAGGCCAGTTCATATAGCTTCGCCTCCCGAAACCTAGTGGAGGCGGAATTAGCTCAGGTCCTTCAGCAGGTCAGCCTGGTAAGCCTGCAAAACCGCCATGGTGTGCAGTGAAGCACCAGCCTGTCCTGCTGCCTGAAAAGCTTTACCCACCAAAGCAGATGTCAATCTGCACAGCTTGGAGGGTTCTTCCACTCCTTCACAAGAAGCGCCGGAGCGCGCTTGCGAAGCGGAAGCTAAAACTTCCTGATCCGGAGAGAGCGCGAGAGAAAGGGGAAATTCCGTCTCGTGCGCGTCTGCCAGATCAGCACGCGAGCCCCAGGAATGCACCGCGGCTCGCGGTTTCTCTTTAAAGAAAATGAGCCGCGCGCGAAGCACCTTAATAGGGAGAAGATCACAGTACTCACATTCCCCCCTGAAGCCCGAGGCGAGCGTGTTCTTCCCCCAAGCACTCGAGACAAAACTCGAGATCGCCCTCCGAAAGAGATCTATCGCACGGAGGCACGCATCTCTTAGGCAACTCCGCCATATCGGTGAGATATTACCCTTGGGCTGACATTACCCTTGGGCTGACTTTCAGCCAATCTAGTTCCAGGAATATATTCTGGAATGCCAGAAAGAAAAATGTTTTTCAATTTGTTTGGGTACCTAAGGTTGAGGTTATATTTCAGCCCCATTAATAAGGCACATATGTTCCTTTAATCACAATCTTTGCACAAAAATTGTGTAAATAAATTGAACACTATCCGCTTTCTTTTGGAGTGTTATAACTAGCATAACACAAATTCAGTATCAGCTCAAATCATTTACAGTAGCTGCCACTGTGAAACAAAACCTTCTATCCTTGTGGTGTGCATGGACTGGCAAGTCTGTGCGATTTAAGCATCGCTTTTAGAGGAAGTACAATTGAAACTCACCTGCAGATGTTGCACACACTTAATATTTTCTGTTGTTGAGTGGTAACAAAATAATTTACTCAAAATGCTGAATTAATTAAGAAATTGTTCTTAATTTTTAGTTTCAACTGACCTCTTAAAACAAGTTGTCAATTCACTAAAACATATATGTAACAAACTTATTTTTTAATGAATAAGTAAACTTGTGGTTAATTTCATATGTGCCACTCCCCTGTCCATCCTCTACTCACTAAATTCTGCTTGGGTTCATTAGGTACACAAACACTGAAGACATTTTTACATTTGCCCCCTTAAAGCACTCAGATGTCATAAGCTCAATCAATGTATGGCACCCAGACGGTCCAGACAGACCCCTGGATTAGATAAAGGGTACTGAACATTACTGTACTTGGCCTCTGGCCCAATACTCAGCCAGTGTATCATAATAGCCTAATCATATTTATTTACACCACTTCCAGTTATTGATCCACAGGAGGAACCAGACATACATAATACATTAGGCCATTATGATTCAAAATTCTGCAGTGGAATGCAGATGGTTTCTGATGGTTTTAAGGTATGGGTGGTAGAAAAAATAATCATATTCTTATTCTCATGTTTTGACAATCAAGACTATTGCCCCTCTCCCTGCACATTTGGTTTTAAAATAAAAATATGAACATGAGATAATCAATCAAGATTTAAACATTATTATCTAGACATGTGTCCTGTAAGATGACTTTCTTAGACAATTATTATCTTTGAATATTCAATTCAATTCAATTTTATTTCTATAGCGCTTTTAACAATGGTCATTGTCTCAAAGCAGCTTCACAGAAATGAAAAGAAAATGAAAAGAAGACTTATGGAAATGTATATATGTGTAAGAAAAATGTGTCTAGATAATGAGATTGTCCCTGATGAGCAAGCCAAGGGTGACGGCGACAGTGGCAAGGAAAAACTCCCTGAGATGGCAATAGGAAGAAACCTTGAGAGGAACCAGACTCAACAGGGAACCCATCCTCATCTGGGTGATAACAGATAACAGAAATTGTATAACATCATGTGTTATGCAGCTGAAAGTTCGATATAACAGAAGTTATTTAAATTAACACAAAGTCCAGTTCAGCACATGGATGAGTCAGCAGGTGCAGAGGGCAGATGGGAGTCTGGATCACTGGGAGCTCAGGAGCAGCATGTGTAGCTCTAAACCAACATGAAGAAGAATCCAGCTGGAGCAGGTCCTTCTCTGGATGCCTCAGGAACCTTGCAGGGTTGGCCTCTGTCTACTGAAGCTGGCACAATTTCCAGATGACTCGGGATGGGTGGAAAAATAAAGAGCAGGTGAAAAGAATTAGCGTGGTTGTCATTCAGGATATATGTACTGGAGTATGAGGTAAAGAAATAAATTATGTGTATGCCAGATTAAAGAGATGCGTCTTGAGTCTACTTTTAAATTGGGAAACTGTGTCTGAGCTCCGAACACTGTCAGGAAGGCTATTCCAAAGTTTTGGAGCTAAATATGAAAAATATCTATCTATCTATCTATGCTTAGTCTATGCTCTGAGTTCACCTGCAAATACTGCATTTGTTAAAGGGCCACTTCTACATCCTTTAATATGTAGATTTCATTTAGGAAATTACGCTGAATATAAATTTCACTGCTTTACCTCATAATTCCTATATTAAAAATCACATGGTCAAGACTTCTCTGAGGATGTTTCTTTCCATCGGAAGCCAGAATTGACGTATCTGTGAGAAGACATTGCTGTAGTTTTGCTTTTCTCTCAGGTTTGTATTGGGAGACACATACACCGACCAGCCATATCATTTAACACATTAACATTGATTAATCAATTATACACCAATAAATTGGTAACAGAATCATGGGCACACAAGGCTTACTTGTGCCAGTCCTATCCCACAGAAAAACCAATGCAGCACAAAAATCTGAAGAAAAAACGTATATGACCACCACAGAAAGGTGCCAGAACACCCAGTTCAACACAGTCCACCATGCACAGGGCCCAGCAGACAAAGAACCAAAGACCACCGACCCAGCCTCCAAACTTTCCATATACCAATTTGATCAACCCATTGGATGCCCCAGACAAACAAGTCTGCTCCAGGGAGACTTCACCCCACAACCCACAGCACCCAAATGATCTGCTGCCATAAGAGAAACATAGAGAAACAGAATAATGGACAGAATGTTAATGTTATGCTGCTCAGTACTGATCAGTGTTTATATAAACACAAAGAATATTTTGTGATTGGGGAGCACTTTCTAGTTTTAATCCAAAAACATAAGGAAGTTTAATTAAAAAATACAGTGGAACCTCAGATTGCGAGTAACCCTGTTTGTGAGCATTCCACAAGACAAGCAAAAAGTTTTTGTTAATTTTGACTTTCTTGATAAACGAGCGAGTCTTGATTTATGAGTACCAAGTATAATCAAGTATGGGGGGGGGTGTGAAAGTCGTCCTACACAACACCCCCATGCTTTTGTCGGCGTCTTAAACAGACAGAGGCTGGGGCTTTGCCTCTGTCTCTGAACAGTACACTGTCTGTCTGTCTGTCTTTTAGTTTCTTTATCTTTCTTTCTTTCTTTCTTTGTCTTCTCTTTGTCTTTGGCCCTGATACCTTACTGGTGCTACCTAAATGATCGCACGAAGCACACCGGTATCAGGACCCTTAAATAGACACGCCTTCAGGTGCGGCTCGTTCAGGCTGATTGGCTGACGGCGGCGTTGCCTGGCAACCGCATGTATAAATGGCCGCGCCTTTGCCTGTTCAGAACTCTGAGTGGTAGCAACCTGCAGAACTGCCCATTCTGAACAGTTTATGCGCGGCTCTGCCCCTTGCGCGACCCGCATCGTTACAAATACAAAATATACAATATAAGAAAGATATTAAAAAAATATAAGAAAATTAAGAAAAACCTAGCTGTACAATAGAAAATGTAGAATTGTGGAAATTTATGTGGGAATGGAGTGAACATAAATAGAACGGAATGTCCAGGGTTGTGCAAATATGCTGTAAAGTGTCATATTAAAGTGATTTGTGTGCATATTTAAAGTGTCTTATGTGCATAATGTCCATGAGTGTGCAAGTGTGCAGTGACCACTAGTGTCAGTGAATGTCCAGAATGTCCAGAGTGAGTGCAGAAACATGTGTGGATTTGCAAAATGGATCAGTACTGTGTTGTGTACTGATTAAGAGACAGTATCGGCTGCAGGAAGAAGCTCCTCCTCAGTCTCTCTGTGTTGGCCTTCAGAGAGCGGAATCGCTTTCTTGACCTCAACAGAGAGAACAGTCCAATGCTGTGGTGGCCGAGGTCCTTCATGTTCTTCCTGGCCTTGGTCCAGCGCCGCTTGCTGTAGATTGAGCGCAGGTCAAAATCCTTCAGGTAGGCCGTCTCATCGTTGTCAGTGATCAGGCCCATCACGACGGTGTCGTCAGCAAACTTGATGATGGTGGTGGAGATGGTAGAGGCTACGCAGTCGTGCGTGTACAGTGAGTACAGTAGAGGGCTCAGAACACAAAACGTGCTCCAGTGCTGAGAGTGAGGGAGGCTGAGTCCGCCCATTCTTATGGCCTATGGTCTGCCAGTTAGGAAGTTGGAGATCCACTGACACAGAGATGAGCTGAGTCCCAGGTGCTCATCTCTGGTGGTGAGTGTGGAGGGAATTATGGTATTAAATGCTGAGCTGCAGTCGATGAAGAGCATTTAAACATAATTCCCCCTTCTAGTGTCCAGGTGAGTGAGAGATGTATGGAGAAAATGAGTGATACCGTCATCCATAGAGCGGTTTGAATGGTAAACAAATTGAAGTGGATCGAGTGTGTCAGGTAGTGAGGAGATGATGAAATCTCTGACCAGCCGCTCAAAGCACTTCATCACCACTGAGGTGAGGTCTACAGGTCGATAGTCATTGAGGGAAGCAGGATGGGGTTTCTTTGGAACAGGAACTATGATGGACTCTTTGGAGTATGTGGGGGAATCACCGACTGAGATAAAGAGAGGTTGAATATCTCTGTGAACACAGGTGCTAGCTGGTCTGCGCAGGCTCTGAGGACTTGACCTGAGATGCCGTCTGGTCCTGCTGCTTTCCTGGTGTTCACTCTCTTGAAGGCTCTCCTCACGTCATGCTCAGATATGATGAATGCGTTTCCGGTGCTGGCAGTGTCTTCCTGTCTGCAGCCATTAGCGCCACTAGCATTAGCATCGCTAGCGTCTTTAGCTGCAGCCTCAAAGCAAGCATAGAATGTGTTCAGCTCATCTGCCAGAGTTATGTCCACGTTCGCCATACCGATGTTGATGCTTTATAGTCCGTTATTGTCCTTAGTTCCTGCCACAGGCTCCTAGAGTCACCCTGTTGGAGCTGTGACTCTAGTTTCCTCCCGTAGTGCTGCTTCACCTCTTTCATCGTCTTCCGGACGTTATATGACGCAGCCTTGTACGGGTCCATGTCCCTCGACGCAAGTCCCGCATTGTAGGCAGCGGTGCGAGATCTCAGAGCGTCGTGGATGGTTTTATCCACCCACAGCTTCTGATTGGGAAACATTCTGATGGTCGTTTTCTGTACGGTATCATCCGCTAGTTTCCAGACGAATCTCACAACCGCTTCCGTAAACACGGTGACGTCATCAGCGCTGTTTCAGAACCCAGTCTGCGTTACCGAATGCATCCTGTAGCGCGGCCACCGATTGGTCCGTCCAGCGCGCGACCTTCCTCTGAAATGGAACTTCCTGTTTTAGCATTTGTTTGTATTTTGGCATAAGGAAGATGGCGGCATGGTCAGATTTCCCAAACGGTGGACGAGATTGTGCCTTGTAGCCATCCATATATATTGTAGCAGTATATATATAGGCATACTGTAGCTGGAGCACATTTTTCCCATTTAAAGGTGTGAGCAGTGATATAGTATTATCCTATATAGAGAGGGAAATACATGTCAGTATTTACAGTATTTAGTATACAGATCTCGCCATTAAGAACGCACGTTTCTTGAAAAGGGATCTCGCGCGCTTCCGCGGCAGCTCGCGGGAAGCTGTGAAAATGCCGTTCATTGCCTGTAGGGGGCAGTCGTGTTTCAATCTGTTTCAAAGTATTGTGTGTCTACTGAAGCCAAAAATGTGTTCTCTCTCTTAGGCGCCCATTGACAGGAAGCGACAGAGCTCATAAGCGTGTCAAGCTCAAACTTTAAATACTGATATGTATTTATTCTTCATTTTCTTCTCTCCTGCAATGATGATACTTCTTTGACTGCGCTTTCTCCATTCAGTATTATTATCATTAGTAGTAGTAGTGAAAACTACCGCTGATTAACTATCTCTGCAGTAGTTAAAACAGCAGATTAATTTCATTTGGGGTATTTCTAACAGGCAATCTACTAAATAATAATAAATAGATAAAATAACCCAGCACTTTAACATTTAACCCAGCAGTTTTAGAGTGTAACATAAAAATATTCCATTTGTAAAATAGCATAGGTGAAATCATAGGTTGTGTATAGTGATTAAAAATAATACAACAAAGCTTATGGTAAATAAATTCTTAGACTCTTCCACTGCAGGTATTAAAAAACAGTAACAATGTCAATTTTAGAATCCGTAGAAGCTCAGTGGTCCGGACAAAACCTCTCGCGGAGGAGCCTTTCCCTGAATTCGCCATTTTCACGGGGGTGGGCATCTCGGTTAATTCATACAGATGGACTGTACTGTACTGTACCTATTTACAGCACATGGAATTTTACGGGGTTGTCACTGACCGATTTACAGTACCCTGACAAAGAGCAATAGAAGAATAGTGCCAGCTGGCACACCTTAGAAAATAATTCGGCATCTATTTAGAGTCTAAATATATTTTTTTAAACTTGTGCTACTGTTGTTTACTTACAATATTTGTTAATTACATTTTTTTCTTGAAATGGGGCTTGGGCTCCGGGATGTTGAGCCTATTTACTAGTATACGTAGACTAATCAGAGCTCTATCGCCTGTTCGAGTGTAATTCATAAATTATGTTTATAATAATGAAATGAGATCGTGCTTTAAAATTAATCTACAATTCATTTCAAACCCGCGACTCGCACTTTCACTTTACAAAAGGCAGCATTTGATCATCAAAAGGTGATTAACGCATGCGATTTATCGATAACAATACTGCATTGATGGATGGATGTTGTTGATAAATATTTTAAATGATAATTAAATAAATAGCTGTCCATCTTTTTTGTGTTTATCTTTTCGGTTTATTATACACCTCTGCACCACTTATTATAATAAATAGTTTTAAATGTTAGTAAAGGTACCATACAGTAGCAGTATATATATATATATATATATATATATATATATATATATATATATGTAACGAGATAAATGTTATAGAAATATAAATATCTAAGTAAATCCTGCGTTAATGTGATTGCGTGGTTGCGCGTCCTACTGGTTACACTGGGGGCGCTGTTTCCCACTGTGGTTGAGCAGTCTGCAGCAGAGCTATGGAGAACTGCTGTGGGTGGAGCTGTAACATTTTGTTGAACTTGCCGTTTGTCTCCTACTGCTCTGTGTGCAGCCATCAAATAAATTGTGACATCACCCAAGTCTCGAGTGTGCGTGCTGATGAAAAGTGGGACAAACCGGGTCAGAGCCAGGGAACACCAAGAAGGTCACATTGGTGCCGTGACCCGGATCTATGTGACTTGCGGATGATACCTTTTTCCTCCATCTCATTAAGCACTGTTCTCAGTTTGGCATACTGGCTTGGTGGTATACGCCTGTATGGGAAACGGAAAGGTCTGTCATCAGTGAGGTTAATTCGATGGACAAAGCCTTTAGCCTCTCCGCAGTCCATTTTATCTCTCGAGAAAACTGACTCATACTTCTCAATCATGTGTAACAACTTGTCTTTCCAGAAGGCTGACACTTCACATGACTCCAAATCAAGATCGCCAAGGTTCAAGTCACTCAAGACCTGCTTAATTTCATCACTGGATCTAAGATGTGACGGTTCCTCAGTACACTGCAGATTTGACTGGATCTTACCTGACAGCGGTAAATCTTGAACAGTAATACAAGGTGACACATCGGCTATTTTCGCGTTTCTCTTCAACACAACTCTGTGATTAGTGGGATTGATGACTTTCAAGGGGATAGAACCATCTCCCCATAGTGGTGTTATGACTCTTCCAACCAGTATTTGTCTTGGTCTCGCTTTGGACTCAGTTGGTTCCACAATCACGGTGCTGCCTACTGACAAGACAGAAGACTGTGGTAGCTTACCCCAAACCAGATGTTCAGTTTGTGGCTCTAAAGTCACACTTCTCTGCAATTTTACGGTACCGACTTTATCAGGTATGGATTCACCTCTCCATCGTTCTGTATTAGAGAAAAGCGATAAAAACATAGAACACTCATCATTCTCGTTGTTACTTGACTTAAGCATGAGCCTCCAGTAACCATTGGTTTCTCTCAATTGCATCAGAAGCCGTTTTATGACGTTTGTGCCCAAAATCATCTCTTCGGTCTGCCCAGGCACTACCAAAGCAGGAATTGACATGGAACAGCCGTACACTGTAGCTTTAAGATCATAAACTGCAGTAGGGGTAACTTGGTGACCACCACAACCAATAATGAGAATATCTCGTGCTGACTGACTTGTCATATCTGGGTTACTCTTCAACAAATTTTCTTCAGCAGACTTGCTGATAGTACACGCCATTGATCCACTGTCGATCAAAGCTTTGAAGATGATATTCTTCTCAACTGAGACAGATGTGTAAAACAAACTATCGGCTTTCGAAACTCTTTGTACACCCTGAAAAATGACTGTTCTGTTTGAAGGTACTTCACTAATAATTTGACTCAAAGA
The DNA here is from genome assembly GCA_030347435.1 of Clarias fuscus. Taxonomy (NCBI): domain Eukaryota; kingdom Metazoa; phylum Chordata; class Actinopteri; order Siluriformes; family Clariidae; genus Clarias; species Clarias fuscus. The sequence goes on from CM059228.1 coordinate 4,606,071, forward strand.
CTCATAATCCATCACATCATCGAAACTGGATATGGGAGATTCATTCTCAAGATCTACGTGATCCTCCCTCGCACGTAGATCACTCAGTTTGACTGCTGGTTGAGTAAGGAAGCATCCTTCTTTTCCTTTGGACAACGATTTCTTGGATGATCAGACGAGAAACACTGAAAACAGAGCACGAGACAACAGGTTTTGCGCCATTCTTTCTTATGTTTGGCAGAGTGCCTCGTCTCCCCGTTGACGTCCTGTTTCAAAATGTGCTTCTTAATGAGGATGTGGTCGATTACAAGGATTTTGTGTCCAAGTTGAGAACAGATTTGCGGGAAGCAGCTCGCATAGCGCAGATGCACACTCTGAAAGAACAGGAACGTCATGGCAGACTCTATAACCGAAAGGTGAAAGGCAGTCCACTGACTGTTGGTGATAGAGTACTTGTTGCAAACAGAGGTGAAAAAGGAAGAAGAAAAGTTGCTGACAAATGGGAGTCATCCCCATATGTAGTCATGGCTGTGTATCCTGACATCAATGTTTACAGGATCCAGGACATCAACTCAAACAAAGTGAGAGTAGTCCATAGAAATTTCTTGCTACCTGTGAACTTCCTACCCGTTGATGACTCTGAGGAACAAGGCGGGATGGACGATGTCGTGAATGATGGGATTGATCCTCAAGGAAACAAAGTTGACCATGATATCAAAACTGCGAACTGGATATTAAGTAATCCTGATGGCTTTGATGAGGATGGACGTTCAAACTGTACAGACTTACCTGATGCGTCTGATTGTATCTCAATTATACCGGACTCTGCAAGTTCTGACGCTGGGAATCTGCAGGAAAGAAGTGATGTCAAAGTGATACATGATGTTGAGAGAAGAGATGTAACTGTGACAAGTGATGCTGACCCACCTGCAGTAGGAGGTCAGGACTCTAGCTCGGTTCAAGTCAAACGGGTTACTGATAATGTCACACAGGAGGATGTGGTGTGCACACAGCCAAGGCATGTTGAAGTTGCAGTAACTCAAACTAGAACTGGCAGAGTCATTAAGCCTCCCAAAAGACTGATTTGTGAAATGAACAAACAACACACAGACAGTTCGGACACTACAGTGAGTTCTTTAGTTTATTTAGTTAAAAGCATTTTCACCTAAGAAAGTTGCATTTCTTTACATCATTTGAGTTTATGCTTCGAGTTGAGAGCACTAAGGAAATAGACTGATGCAGAGATTATAAATCAAATATTGAGTTAGTACATAATAGAATTTTTTTTGGGGTGTAACACGCATCTCTTTAGTCTACCACGAGATTGGGGTTGGCGCCTCCCTATATCTTTATGTACTCCTTATGGGAGAATCTATGATTGACAGCTTAATTGTACTGCAGGTGCATTTTTTTTTTTTCTCCTTCGCTTGTTGTTTTTGTTGACTGAAAACACGCAGGTTGCAGTTCTATATACAGTTAATTTCTTCCTTTCTCTACTGCTACGTTTTTTCTTATTATGGAATTTCCCCATTAAGCAGGATTTACGGGGGGTGTATGTAACGAGATAAATGTTATAGAAATATAAATATCTAAGTAAATCCTGCGTTAATGTGATTGCGTGGTTGCGCGTCCTACTGGTTACACTGGGGGCGCTGTTTCCCACTGTGGTTGAGCAGTCTGCAGCAGAGCTATGGAGAACTGCTGTGGGTGGAGCTGTAACATTTTGTTGAACTTGCCGTTTGTCTCCTACTGCTCTGTGTGCAGCCATCAAATAAATTGTGACATCACCCAAGTCTCGAGTGTGCGTGCTGATGAAAAGTGGGACAAACCGGGTCAGAGCCAGGGAACACCAAGAAGGTCACATATATATATATATATTTACTTGACTGTTGAATGTTTGCAAGTCTAAATTAAGTATATATATAGATTTTACTTAATACTCTAAAAGTTTTCACTTTAACAAAATTATTATTTGTAAAAAATACACTTTTTTATTTAATTTACAAAGCCTTACAATCATATTTTTACAGTGTACGATGAAGTACCATTTAAAGCTATTTGGATAGCTTTTTGGATACAGTGGGGTAAACCAAATTACTGCATAAACACATCCTCGTGTTCTGGTCTTTATGTTGTAATTTGGTCATGGGTATAGATTTATGGCATGTTAATTCAAATCCAACATTTTAATGGTTAGTGATCAGTGCAGACATTCACATTATTTTTGGGGTGGGAGGGAGGGACGGAGGGAGGGTCCTAAGCTATAAAAGAAAGTGAACGAAACCACTGTAGGCATTTGCAGTTCCTAGTAGCAACCGACATGGAGGCAAAGTCATTTTATTCTACGAAGAATGTTGCCATATGTGTGGGCAAAAAACAAAGGGTAAGAAAGCCTTTTAATAAGATATAGTAGTTATTCAGTTACCGATTTTTCTACTGACTTTATTTGACATTCCGATTTTGTTGTACTTGTATCCTAACTCTTTACTGTCTGTACAGCAGTCTGGAAAAGAGAACAAGTTGCCTCAAAGCACCAAAAAACCTGTGAACACCCGGCTCGTAAAAAAGAAAACGGTATGTATTTTTCTTGCAACACCATTAAACAATCTGTACATGTCAGTGGTGTGCTAAAAGTATTAAATGCTTTTTATGTTGGCTTTTACAGGCTACACTGATTCAATGGCTCCCCGCTGTAACCAGCAGATCAAAAGCGCAGTCATCGGCTATGACACGTAGGCTCCTGAGTTTAGAGGCCAGGGTTGGTTGGTTGGAGGCACGTCTCAAGGAGAAGATATCGTCACATCCGCCAACAGTAGATCAGTCTACGTCCACAGACAGTCCGTTTGATGTTCACAACACTGATGGAGACCATTCTACGTCAACCATCAGACGGTTGGATGACGTCGATTTTGGCTTTCCACCAGCCGCCTCAACACCCCTGACTGACCGTACCAGGTTGCAGATTGATACGGAAAATGTTGCATCAGCTGCAAACCATCAACTGGCAACTGGTTCAGTCCTCGACTTTCCCAGTTCACCAGTTCTGGAACATTCAGTGTCTTCTCTGCCCAACGTCTTACAAGAACATTCAGAAGTTTCATCATTCTGTTTGAGAGTTCGGTGAACTATGATGGCAGGGGGGAAAACCCACTGCCCTCCAATCTGCGTCAAGCAATTTCCGATGCTGTTGCTCAGAAATTCCACCCCACAGCCCGCAACAAAAAGCAAATAAGAGAAAGAATCAACAAATTTCTTAGAAAGAAAAGACTGAAGTTTTCCTCTTTTTAAAAAAAAAAATCATACTACTCTCACTTTTGCAAAGAGTGACCATTTGCCATATACCTGTCTGATATATTATATATTTAATAAAACTGTATTGAAACAAATTTGTTTATTTTCCTTATTTAATATTTACTAACGCTTCCGGAACATTGTTGTCTATACGTTTTATGTATATGGAAAACAGTGAAACCTAAACACAAACAGAAAGAACGAATAAAAGAATGTACAAAACATTAACACCTTTGCCGTGTTCAAATAAATAAAGAGTTACTGCATGTTTCAAGACATCGTTAATTTACATTTTTCTCCTAATTATATGTCCGCAAATACTTTGACACCATCAATTTATCAGCAATTATTAAGAATTGCATTTCATGAGGACTTCCGGTTAGGCGTTCGATGGAGTAGAGCGTGTTTACGGAGGGTCCTGCAGAATTCCACTAAAAATCTATATTAAAGCACAGTTTTTGTATTACCGAGTATCTGTAATAAAGTTTAGTAGGCTCGGGTTACTTTTCCTTACTTTGGATACATTAAAATGAAAACTAGAGCCAATAAACTCGGTAACGAACAGACAACCCAACAGCGGCCTGCTACCGTTAGTCCATCCATGGCAGAGAGTGACGCAGCCAGCGCCGAGGAGCGGACCGGACTCGAGATGACTTCAGACGACACTCAGCGACTAAAATTTGAAATTTTGTCATCGTTACGTAACGAACTGGCAGAAATCTTTCGTTCGGAGTTACGGTCCATGCTCGGTGACGATTTATCGACTATTAAGAGTGAACTTCAGGCGGTGAAAGCGGAGTTTTCTAATAGTCTTGTTTCGGTGCAAACGGACATGTTTGCGCTGAAAAGTACAGTGAAGGATATGGAACAGTCACTCTCTACCTGTTCTGATGACGTCACCGTGCTGGAGGACAAGGTGGACTCCCTCATGGCCATTGTGGCTAAATTGGAAGATAAGTGTGAAGACCTGGAAGCCAGATCTCGACGCAATAATATAAGGATCATAGGAATTCCAGAAGACAAACCATGTACCACCCTAGCTGTCTCGGAATTGCTCAAAAAAGTCCTTAATACTGACAGGGACGTTATGGTTGACAGATCACATCGCACGCTGCAGCCCAAGCCCAAGCCGGGAGAGCGTCCACGAGCGGTTGTGGCGAGGTTGCATTACCACTCAGACTGTACTGCGGTTCTGCAGCGTGCGCGAGAAGTGAGGCAGTTTATAGTTGATGATATGAAAATTAGCATCTTTCCGGATCTCACTGTAAAAACTGTTCGTGCTCGATCTGCCTTCAATGATGTCCGTCAGCAGCTGCGGAAGATTCCGGGGGTTAAATTTGGATTTCTTCATCCAGCCAAGCTGCGTGTTACTTACGATGGAGTGGAGAAACAGTTTAACTCACCAGACTTGGCTAAAGAATATGTCAGTAGTTTATTATCTCAACGAACAGAACCAAATGTTTCATGAGTATCTGAGCATGTGAGTGGGGTGAAGTAGTTTCTCCATACTACTGTGCTGTAGGATTATTATTATTAATATTATTATTATTATTATTACTACTAAGTTATAAGCTATTATGGTCCAGACTCTGTTTAAAGGGTTTTCCAGTGTTTTACAGAAGATATTATGAAGAGTCTGGTCGTAGTCTTTGTCAGAGTTTCTTGATTGAAGTATATGTGTATGTAGGGTGTTGGTGGCTAAGTTGGAGTAAAATGGGCTTAATGTTGCAATGATTGAGATATTGTGCATTTCTGTTATTAGTAATTAGTGGGACAGTCTGCAGGGTTCCATCTTTTTTTGTTTGTTTCTAATCGCGAGAGTGAGCAGTATGGGTTGGCTCCAACTGGAGTCTGCACATAGTTTCACATCAACTAGTGATGTGAATATTGGTTGTGCTTATGGGTGGGATTGTTTGCAGGGGGTGGGTGTTTGGTTTTTTGCTTGTTTTTTGTTTGCCTGTTTTTTGTGTCTTTGGTTTTTGTTTTGTTTCGCAGAAGGTATGAATATGTCTTTGATTTTATTTTTCAGTGGATTAGTGGAGTAGATGGCACAATTTTCTGGTTCTTTGTCCAATCCAGCCTATTCGACAATTAGATTTTTAACATGGAATGTTAAAGGCATGGGAAATCCAATTAAAAGGTCAAAGATCTTTTCTCATTTGAAGAGGCTAAGTGCTGATATAGTATTTTTGCAGGAGACACACTTAAGAAGTCAGGATCAGATTAAACTGAAATGCCCCTGGGTCAGCGAAGTTTTTCACTCAAATTTCAATTCCAGAGCTAGAGGGGTTGCAATACTAATTAACAAGAGGGTTCAGTTTATTTGTCATAAGGTAATAGCTGACAAAAATGGAAGATACTTGATCGTTGCTGGCTTGCTGTTACGGAAACCTGTACTTCTTGTTAATGTCTATGCGCCGAACTTTGATGATCCTGGCTTCATGAATAGATTATTTGGGATTCTGCCCTCACTGAATAGCCACTCATTGATATTCGCTGGGGATCTGAACTGTGTAATGGATCCGGTTATGGACCGCTCTAGCTCTCAAGTAAGGGCTGTGTCATCGATGTCAAGGTCAGTTGCAGAGTTTATGTCTAGCAATGGATGTGTTGACCCTTGGAGATTCTATAATCCTCAAGCTAAGGCATTTTCCTTTTTCTCCCAAGTGCATCAGTCATATTCCCGCATTGATTATTTTTTTATAGATAGCTTATTACTTTCTAAAGTAACATCAGTTTCATACCACGCTCTTGTTATTTCTGATCATGCTCCTCTCAGCGTTGATTTGCAGTTGTCTGTACAACCTCCATATTCTTCATCGTGGAGGTTTAATTCTCTGCTTTTGTCTGATGAAAAATTTATAGATTTTATTGTAACATCAATTGATGACTTTATGGCTACAAACCAGGACGGCACAGTTTCTTATTCCTTACTGTGGGAGACACTTAAGGCATACCTCCGAGGGCAGATTATTTCTTATTCTGCAAATTTAAATAGATGTCGCACTGCAAGAGTACGTGAGCTTACTTCTGCTATTCTCCACCTTGACCAACAATTGGCTAGCTTCCCCTCTCAAGTCCATTTTAAACAGCGTCTGGATCTGCAGACTGAACTTGATATCATTTTAACAACTGATGCTGAACGGCTCCTGTTGCATACTCGTAGTTCTTATTATGAATACGGTGATAAAGCTAGTCGGCTCATGGCACATCAGTTAAGACGGCAGGCAGGCAGTCGCTTGATTCCACAGATCCAGGACTCATCAGGTAATTTGATATCTGATCCGGAAGGCATCAATGCTGTATTTAAATCATATTATTCTACCTTATATTCATCTGAATCTCCATCAGACACCCACGATCTGATTTCATTTTTAAAGGATTTAAATGTCATCCCAATAGATACGGCTGCTGCTGCAGATCTTGATGCTCCTTTGGATGTGGAAGAAATTAAACAAGCAATTAAAATGATGCAGTGTAATAAAGCACCTGGGCCTGATGGTTTTCCAGTTGAGTTTTTTAAGAAATTTCAAAGTAAATTGGTCCCATTACTTTTAAATGTGTATGTGGAATCCTTAGAGAAGGGTTTCCTACCAGAGACACTAACACAAGCATCCATAATTCTGCTCTTAAAGAAGGATAAGGATCCCAAGTCGTGTAGCTCCTACAGACCTCTGTCATTACAGAATGTCGATGCCAAGATCTTGGCCAAAGTGTTGGCTTTTCGCCTGGAAACCATACTTCCAAAGATCATATCTGAGGAACAAACAGGTTTCATTAGGGGGAGACAGTTATATTTTAATGTTCGCACTCTTCTAAATGTAATTCACTCCAAACATTCTGCTGTAACACCTGAGGTTGTGATTACATTTGATGCAGAGAAAGCATTTGACCGAGTGGAGTGGGAATATCTTTTTGCTGTGCTTCAAAAATTTGGGTTTAGGAATGAATTTATTTCTTGGATACGCCTATTATATGCTTCTCCCCAGGCTAGCATACACACCAATAACGTAAAATCCAGCTATTTTAATCTGAGACGGGGAACAAGGCAGGGGTGTCCACTTTCCCCGCTGTTGTTTGCATTGGCCATTGAACCATTGTCGATTGCTTTGAGGTCGTCATCTCTGTTTCGGGGCGTGGTCCGTGCGGGTATTGAAATAAAATTGTCACTTTATGCTGATGATTTGCTATTATATATCTCTAATCCAATATTGAGTCTGCCAAATATTTTATCCATTATAGAAAAATTTGGATCATTTTCTGGGTATAAGGTGAATCTTCAGAAGAGTGAATGCTTCCCTGTTAATACATTGGCTTTGGGACTCCTACAGACAGACATTCCAGTTAAAATTAGTAAAACAGGATTTAGGTACCTTGGCATTAATATTACCAGATCCCTGCCCTCTCTGTTATCCGCTAATTTTTCTCCTTTGTTAGAGCAAACTAAGTCTGACTTTCAGAGATGGAAAAGTCTATATTTATCATTGACGGGTCGAATTAATGCAGTTAAAATGAATATCTTACCTAAATTTCTTTTTGTTTTTCAGTGCATTCCTTTATTTCTTCCTAAGCGCTTCTTTAAATCTATCGACCAGATTGTTACCCACTTTCTGTGGGGTGGAAAAGTGCCCAGAATTCGTAAATCAGTACTTCAGAGATGTCGGCTTAGTGGTGGGCTAGCTCTTCCCAATTTTATGTTTTATTACTGGTCAGCAAATGTTCATAAATTAACATTTTGGCTCAATCCATCTAATGCACTGTGGTGCAGATTGGAGGCAAGTTCATGTGTATCTACCTCATTATTGGCATTGCTTACTTCACCCCTATCTTGTAAAGTTACTTCCTTAACACATAGCCCGGTAGTCATATCCACCCTTCGGATCTGGGGTCAATTCAGGCGGCATTTCAAATTTATCTCTGCCTCATCATTAATGCCGTTACAGAACAATCACATGTTTCCACCATCTATTACTGACCCTGTTTTTAAGCAATGGTACGGAAAAGGCATTAGATGCTTTCAAGACCTATATAAAGAAGGTACCTTTTGCAGTTATCTACAGTTGTCTTCAGAACTGGGGCTGCCTGATTCCCATCTGTTTCGGTTTTTACAGGTTAGACATTGTGCTGCCACTCTGTTTCCTGGCTACCCCTCTTTACCTCCTATGCAAGAATGGGAAGAATTTTTGAAGTTTAACCCTCACCATAAGTCCCAAATTTCAAGAATTTATGGTCGGTTATTATCTTTAGATGGGAGTGTTATTGATAAAATTCGAAGAGCCTGGGAGGGGGAGCTTGGAGAGGAGTTTGAAGAGGAATGGTGGGCCGCTGCTTTGGACAGAATACGTTCTAGTACAATATGTGCTCGTCTGAGCCTCATACAATTTAAGGTACTACACAGAATTCATTTTTCTAAGGCCCGCCTATCTGCAATATATTCGGCTGTAGAGGACAGATGTGACAGATGTCAATCATCTCAGTGTACTTTAAGTCACATGTTTTTCACTTGTTCTAAACTGCAAAATTACTGGGTTAACTACTTTACAGTGATGTCACAGGTGCTCAGGGTTGATATTGACGTTTGCCCTGCTATTGCAATTTTTGGGGTTCCACGGGTCAGGTCTCAGTTCAGTTCCAAACAACTGGACATTTTGGCATTTACCTCTTTAATAGCGAGGCGTCGTATTCTGATTCACTGGAAATCTGCCAAGCCTCCTAGTGCATCTCAATGGCTTATAGATACCATGTCCTTTCTAAAACTAGAAAAGATTAGATGCTCTAGGAGGAGTAGCTTTCTTAAAAAATGGCAATCTTTTATTTCATATTTTAAATCACTCAATTTTCTGCCTTCTGATTAGTGTAGTTTTTGTTTGTTTGTTTGTTTTTTGTTTTTTTGTTTGTTTATTTTTTTAGTTAGGGGGTTTTCTATTTGTATTTTTTTGGGGTGTGGTTGTTAGTTCATGTTTGATTGTACTTGATGCTTGTTTTATTGTTCTCTGCATGTTTATATTGTTAAAAATGGACAATCGCTTAAAATTTATATCTGTAATGATGACTACACAATAAAAAGTTTGAACAAAAAAAAAGAATTGCATTTCATATGAACGTCACATATGAGACGCGCGCACACACGCACACAAACTCTCCATGCAGGGAACAACTGAACAACAGGTCTTCATAGTTGGAGTTGATACTTTTTTTTATCGATAAGTCGCACGGGTTTATCAGCCTTTTGATCAAAACTCTGCCTTTTTGTAAAGTGAAAGTTTACGGACAAATCGGGGTTCACGCACGCCGAAGAACAGCTTTATTTCAGTCATAAATTCATAGTCACATTCCAGCTATTATTTCCAGCCGTGGTCAAATAATGGGTGAAATAATTATTAAATGCTGGACACAAACAGCAAAAAAGCCAGATGATTATTTTTACAAAAAGGCCGAAGCACTTCATGTTTATATTTGTTCATTCATGTCTTCTGATGGTGCGCGACACATTTTTACGTTTTAACGAAGACATATTCACGAATCAGGACATTCACATATTTACTGTATATGTGCGCGCATCTCATAGGTGTGTGTGCGCGGAGAGTTTGTGTATATGTGCGCGCGTCTCATCGGTGTCTGTGCGCGCGCATTTCATATGTAGTTGTGTGAGCAGTTAGTAGTATATATAGATGTGTGACTGTTTCATATATGTGTATGCAAGTGTTTGACGTGTGTGTGCATGAGTGAAGTTTGATTTAAGCCCTATACGGCGCCTCACAGTTTAAGGCATCTCTTTTCATCATTATGAACATAATATGAAGCAGATATACGCACATTCATCATGAAATATTATTATTGTAAAACAAAATACATGCATGTCGCGAGCCAAATTGCGGGATCTCGCGGGAAAAAGCGCGCATTCTTAATGGCGAGATCTGTACTGTATTTGTGACATTAACATATTTGCATCCATTTTATTCATATAGCACTTTTAATTGTGAAAAGAGATTTACAATCATACATGCAGCACAATCCCACTTTATATTCAGCATCTTAATTTTGTTTTCTTATATATATATATATATATATATATATATAATATTTTAATCAGTTTATTTCTGTTAATCAAGTGTGTTATCCCTTGAATGTTGCTATGAATATAAATAGTGATGCATATATATATATATATATATAGGGATAATAAATATTATATGGTAAATTTGTCATTAGACTTATTCACTCACTCACTCATTCAAGATCTATACTGCTTAATCCTGTATTCAGGGGGGACCTGGAGCCTATCCCAGGAGACTTAGGGCACGAGGAGGGGGACACCCTGGACACCCAGGTCTTTGAACTGTGAGAGAAAACGAGAGTAAACCCACCAAGCACGGAGAACATGCAAACACAGAGGCGGGAATAAAACCTGGACCACTACACTCCCGTGCCATCTGTCATCAGACTTTATTATAAAATTAACAGAAATGATCAAACCACAGACATGTTAGATTAAAATAATTTTTATTGTGCATCAGACTTTAACATAAAATATATATTTCAATTGTATTTAATCATGACTACTTTCCTTAAAATATCACTATGTTAATTTTGTCATTACTTTCATTTACATTTAGTATGAGGTTTTTCAGGTAAGGAGGCAATAAATGCGCTTAAAAATCAATAATGACTCGATAAACACGCTTATGAATAAATACGAGGCCTTAATGTCTGCAGGGGGCAACCGAAATTTTTTAACATGTTTCAATTTTCCTCCCCACAATAACAACACTGACAACCACGTCAAAATTTATACTATCTATAGAGTCCAAAAGAGGTTGTAAGCAGCAGTTACCATCCTGTACCTGCATCAGTGTAGACTTGGGAGCACATTTGGCTCAGTGGAATGAGGGAATTACAATGAGTTCCTTAGGACATTTTGACATGATAAAATAATGAAAAAGTGATAAAAACAAGTGTGGACAGATTAGGGAACAAAACATGAGGATTGAAAATCTAGTACAATAAAATCCTTTGATATTTGTCTCCTATGATACATTTATATAATCAATAATAAACATCTTTCAGTAATAGTTCTCATGGTTGTTCTCTGAAGCACAGATGGCTTCCAGGTGTCGGTTGTTCTCATTCAATTGATCAATAAGTTTTAACATATCTTCATTATATAGAATCTCATTTCCTGTGATCTCCTTTGTTGCCGTCATCACATCCTCCATCACCTTCATGACAGGCTCCTGGAGGATGAATCTGCGAGTCTGATGTTCAGCCACACTGGCTCTCCCACTCAGGACACCCAGGAGCTGGACAGCACTTCTTACTTTCTTCTGGAAATCAGTGACAGACTCAATCTGCTTTCTCACCTTCTGGATTTTTTCACGTGTCTGCTTCAGATTCTCATCTTTCTGACTGATGTCATATGTGGTTTGGGAGATTTTGGACTCATAGTCAGTTACTTTATTTTCCCATTTATCCTGTTCAGTCTCAGACTTTCTTACTTCCTTTTCAGCCATTCTGACAGCACGTTCTGCTAATTCCATTCCAAGTGCACCACCAACAAACAAGGTAGAACCTGTGGAGAAAATAAATAAACAAACAAACAAACAAATAAATAAATAGCCAAAACTGAAGATTCTAATGTAACTGTTACTGTACCTGTTCTGATTTTTTTCTCATATAAACATTTTTATTTCTATACTGTAATTCTCACCTGCAATACATCCAATAACAGGTAGAGCACACAGTCCCACCCCAACACCTGCAACGATTTCAGCCCCACGTTTCATGTTTTCCCTATCCTCAACTTTCTGTTTCGTTGTATTCAGATTTTCCTTGGCCAGCTCCAGAGCTCCCTGAGATTCAGTGAGTAGTTTTTCATTAGATGCCTGCTCTGTTCTCAAGTTGTCTAAATGAGTCTCAGTGCTTCTCTTCTCACAATCAAGTTTTCCCTCATCCTGTATAAGTCCCTCTAAGCTTTCATCCAGACTCTTTAACTCCGAACTGGCTGTCTGTTCTGATCTCTCCAGGTGCTCACGAGCCTGCACTATCTGCTTTCTGATGTAGTCAAAGTTGGAGCATTGACCAGTAGCAGGATCTACATCTGTCTCAATGAGAGCCTCATAGACTCTGTTCAGGGAGGAGATGCCATCTTTCAGTGAAACAACAATCGCCTCAGCTGTGTTCCTCAGGATGTCTCTGTAGATACAAACAGAAATCACTGACAAAACCAGCTTTCAGTTATTTTGTTGTAATGAATAAACTGCTATTCTATTCTGTGTATAGAGTACGAATAATTATACTATTTATACTATACTCATAATGATACAATTTTTTAACTTACTCGAGTGAATAGGTCTGGCCCATGCTTATCTAAAACAAGAAAAAACAATTTGGTTAAAAATACATGAGACCACCACAGCTCTTGAAACCTCTTTCCCAGCCCTGTAACCTCTGCACCATTCTGTGATATACAAAAGGTGTGTAGTACCGAGTTACAAATTTACTTGAGTAACTTTTTGAAAAAAAAAAAAACATTTACTTCTTTAAGTAGTTTTACTGCACCTATTTTTTACTTTCACTTGAGTAAATTTGTGAAAAAGAAATGCTACTCTTACTCCACTACATTCGGCTGCATTCGACTCATTACTTTTTTAACCATTTATACTACACATGCAGCCATTGGGTCTACCAGGATCATTCCACCAATAAGACGTATAATTTCTAAATAAATATTACAGTTACTCAGTACTTGAGTATTCTTTTCACCGAATACTTTTTTACTCTTACTTGAGTAATATTTTGAATGACTACGTTTTACGTCTACTTGAGTAACATTATTTTGAAGTACAGCTACTCGTACCTGAGTAAAATTTTTGGCTACTCTACCCACCTCTGGTGATTTATGATGTCTCGTACACAAATGTGAACATACTGTAATGTATCTGTGACCAAAACAAGAATTGGGATTGATGCATGATATCACACTGGGAATATGTATGTTTTATAAATAATACCGATTATTTTAATTTAATTCAATTCTTATTGACTCCTGTAATTGTATATCAGACAATTCTTTAGTTTGTATAGAACATTAGCATATTTCAAACATGCAGTAGGAAACAAAAGAAAATAAATCTGCAATTTGACTATGGAGGGGCTGTGCCCAAGTAGAGTTTTATGTCTAATAATGACTTGGAGAAAAGTCGAATTCAATCTTCTCTGAATACAAAACATACATTCATGAAACCCAGTTACAGAAACTCTATCATAATGGCAAACTAAAGATTAAGAATGAAATCTTACCACCTAGTGTATAGGCTGTTGTCTTCTTTCAGCTCAGTGAAAACTGGTATTAAAGATGAAGTCATTTAAAATATCCATCCCTCCCCTTCCCATCACAGGGAGGAGATTTCACTAGCTATAGATTTCACTTTGAGTTAATTGTGCTTCACTTTTGCTGACAGAGCCAACAGAAGACCTCGTCCACATCTTCACTGAAAGCCATTCGGGATATCAAGGTAGAGACTCTGATGTACATCTGATAGCTTACTGCACTTTTGATCAAATGTTTTATCCATCTCCTTGAATTATCAGTAGCCGAACCTTCTTTTATTTTTTAAAGAAAAACTGTTAAATAACTATTGATCTTATGTAAAAGAAAATTGTCATTCAGATGGTTCACAATCAAATTACATAACATTTTTTCTTGTTATTAGACATGACCAGTGTATTAGCCAATTACTTCTACTGATGAGTTATAGTTGGTGCGTTTTTTTGAAATCACATGCATTTTAATATTTCATCAGGATTTGAGGTGGTGAGACTGAACAGCATACACTGGTGTACATTTGAATTTTTCTTATAATAGTTAATAGTTGATTCCATCATGTTAAATGCTGCATAAATGTTTACAATAAAAAGAAATAGTTTTGTACCTGTGTAAAGCCTTTAATAATTTCCAAAGATCTCTTCTCTTATAACTTATAAAAAAAGTATCAGATGTTTCACCACCATCAATGTCTTGACACTTTTATTTCTGATGAAATATTACCTTTCTTAATATTTAAAACATTTTATTAATAGCATTACTGCTTTACTGTTTATAAGTAGAATGATTTTTTTTGTAATAATTTTTGGCTACTCTACCCACCTCTGGTGATATATGATGTCTCAAACACAAATGTGAACGTACTGTAATGTATCTGTGACCAAAACAAGAACTGGGATTGATGAATGATATCACACTTGGAATATGTATGTTTTATAAATAATACAGATGATTTTATTTTAACTCAATCGTTATTGACTCATGTAATTGTATATCAGAAAATTCTTTAGTTTGTATAGAACATTAGCATATTTCAAACATGCAGTAGGAAACAAAAGAAAATAAATCTGCAATTTGACTATTGAGGGGCTGTGCCCAAGTAGAGTTTTATGTCTAATAATGACAATAGGCAATGACAATGAAAATGATAAGAGGAAGCCAATTTTTATGCTAATTAAATACTATTAAAAGGTGCTGTATTGAAAATGAACAGAATTATCTGACAGCACCAAATAAAAAACAAAACAAAAAACACTTGGTTATTAGACAAAACATATGTTGTCAAGAAAATAAATACACTTTAAATACATGTTTTAATGTCTTACGGTCATTGCAAAAATTCTGTAATGCACTGTAATGCAACTCACACCTCACTGTTCAACAACATGCTTTTAGTTGCAAAAAGCATTACATGCATTTTTAGAAATAAAATTTATCAAATTAAAATCATCTTTTGTCCAAGTTCTCAATAATGACTGATCTCCACACCATCCATGCATGTTTTCACTCTTAAAATTTCACAATTTTATCCAGTTTTATCCAGTGTCAGGTGTCCAACTAGGCTAACTGTGTCCTTCAAAATTATGCTTTATTTAAGAGCAATTTTCCTCTTTGTCTCCATGAATAGTAGTTCCATTCTGGGCTGTGGCAGAGGAATATGTTGTTCTATGGCATGCACATTTTAAATAATACAACATCAATTACATTTCATTCATGTCTCTCTTGTTGAGGGAATTAAAAGGGGAAAAAGCACATTAGCTTATTTCAAACATGCAGTAGGAAACAAAAGAAAATAAATCTGCAATTTGACTATTGAAGGGCTGTGCCCAAGTAGAGTTTTATGTCTAATAATGACTTGGAGAAAAGTCGAATTTAATCTTCTCTAAGTAAATAGGAATGATTTGCTTTTACCTCATCCATTGTTGTTAGCTCACATAGTAATGACACAGCTATGCTCTTCTATTGTTAATGCAGTACCTATTCTTCTGCTGTAATCCTTCTCTGATACAGTAAATAGGCTACACATACATAAAACTTGCTCAGCTTTTCAAACGGTGCATGTTTTAGGTCCAAGACCTAAAACATTTTTTGTAAGTGAATCAAATTCTTAATGCACAACCTCTGAATATGACCCTCTTTGGACAGGTGTGAAGTTCTTTATTGATTATAAAGAACATCTGTATTTAAGTTTTAACGAAAAAGGAATGTGATTGGCTTCAGGTCCAGAAGAATGTGCTTTACTGAACATGAATGAACAAATAAAAGCAATAAGTAAAGTAAAATGTAGTAGAGAGTTTATTTACAATTTTTTTTTTCCTGTAGAAATGTTTCAGAAACTATGCTGACATATGTAATTATGATTATTTAAATAAGATTTTTGAAGGACACTTAACCTTTTTCAGAATAGTTCTCTACTGAACAAATAGTAAAATAGTTAAACAACAATACTTCAATATATTTGAACATATTATGGTTCAATTTCCACCTCAGTTCTGTGTGCATGGAGTTTATTAATAATGGCTATTTTGAAGTCAGTGTCTACATTAGTAGAGTTAATAGAGTAATAGAGTTAATTTGCATCTACTCTCATACATTATTCATATTCTTCTTTCACTACATATGTAATGAAATGTTTTTAAAGCCTAAAACATTCATCCAACATTTATTTTCTTAGATTTCTTAGACTAGTTGAGTAATCAGCCTACTATAAAGATAGCAACAGCTAGTATACTGCATATAATATTCAAAGTATAATGCACACTATTATTAGACCTTTCTGCTGAACTACACACACACATATATGTATGTGTATATATGTACACACACACCAAAATTAACATATCAACTTCTTTGTATCTGGCAGGAAAACAAAAGCTATGACTTACCAAATTGCAAAGAAAACCCAAGGCCTCACCAAAGCTGAGGAAATGAGAAACCAAACCCAGCTTGTGATGCAGCCTTATGCCAACTGGGAGGAGTATCTGACTCCTGCTCCACTCTCCATAGCCATCCTGGGAGAGCTGGTCTTCATCTCCTCCAAAGAAGATTTCTCCATCAATAAGAACCCACCAAAAGATGGCTACAAGTACATCAGATACCCAGATTCATTTCGTGCCTGCCTCATGCAGGTGTGTAACTCTGGCTGGGGGGCATTTAATGAGGCTCATAAGAACATGGATCAGATTAGACTCCACACCATGGCAGTTCCAGATTACATGAAGACAGCTGTGAAGATCCTGTTCCAAGACAATGATGAGGTTGTTCAAGCTCACCTCCCTGACCAGCTGGAGAACATTCGTGTCATTGCAGATGATTGTCTTAAGCTGGCTAATTCAACAGAAAATAAGTTCTCCGATGTCATTAATATTATTCAAGAACTTCTGGAAGCTTGTGTAAATGCTCAGTACTTTTATGGAGAGGAGCTGGAAGCTATCAAGAAGAAACTGGATGAAGCCAAGACGCGGAAACAGTCATCAGAAGAAGCCATGGATCGCTCGGAGAAGGCAATGAGAGCCATGGAAGAAGAATTAAAAGAAGCACAGAAAACTTATAAAAATGCACTTGATTCACTACCCGGTGGATGGGAAATGTTACATATGGATCTAACCGAAGGCATATATGCGACTGTGACAACTCTCTTATATGGAATAACTAGCCAGATATGTGAGCCAGTGACCCAGACATGTAGTAATTCTGCAACAATGCCGTCCATTCAAATTCCAGAATGTCCTGCTAATTGCTTTGATGAAATTAATATTTATAGCAAGTCTGCTGAAATTCTGAAATGGACAGTAAACATTCAGAGGTTTGTGAAGGAGAACACAATTAACTGGAAAGACTTGTATGATCAAAAAAAGGAAACTGTAGTAACAAATTTTGAGTCAGATCAGTTCAGCAGAATCAAGGAGAGTTTAAAAGAAATCCCAAACTGCAATGCAAAAGATAATGCTCTTGAAATTTGTGAAGAAGGTATTAGGATCTGCAAAGAACTAGCAAAGTATGCACCAGAGGGGAAATATGAAGATGCCAGAACAGAGGAGCTGATCGAAAGTATCAGAAAACTGACTGAATCAGCTCGTTGTTTTGACAGCAAAAGTAAAGACAGAACAAAGTCTCCTGCCCTGATTCCACAACCACCAATGGTAATGATGATGTACAAAGAAGAAAGTCAATCTGAGATGAGCGCTTCAGAAAGAGCATCAGACAATGCCAGATTCCGTATCGAGCAAAGCCGTGTTCAACTGGACAAGACCAGAGAGACCTATGAGAAGAGTGTAGAGAACATGGAGAAGAACCAGAGGGAGCTGACTGAAATCCTGATCACCATGAGGAACTGTGAGATCAAAGAGATAGACTTTAACACCACTATCCAAATGCTGGTCAAGGGTATGGATGCTATGGGGAGAGTGAAGGAGCAGTGGGAGAAGATGGTGCGCTTCTTTCAAATGGTGTCCAACATTGTGAAAACCAGCATGACCAGAACCCTCAATGATTTTGCCACCACATCTGAAAAAACACAAGCACTATCTTACAATGCAAAACTCTTCTCCAAAGATCTGCTATACAATCAAGCCTTTCAAGCCACTAACATTGCTGGCCTCGTCCACATGATCTCAGCAACCTACACTGAGGTGTCCTCCAAATATCTCATGGATCGTGTCAGTTCTCTGGGAAAACTGATGACCATGGACAAGGAAAAGCCAGAGTTTCTAGCTGAGCGTCTGCAGTTACAGAGCTCATGTGACGAGGCTCAGAAAGCCATCTTGCACCTTGTCCTCAAGAACAAAGAGGAGTTTGAAAGAAAAGGTCTTGCAAGACTGGAGAAGATTGATAAAGAGCTGCTTGCCATTCTCCCTGCTGCTGCTCCAGAAGAGATAAAGAGCATACAAGTAGCTGTTCAAAAAGGATTCACAGAGGAAGAGGAAAATGACTATGTCTGAGTATCTGAACAAAAGTCCTACTTCCCTACAATCAGTGAATATGCTTAAGCCTGTCCTGTGCATGATAATTATAGTAGTAGTTCATTATCTGCATCTGTACTTCAGTCCAGTAAAAGTTGTACTGTTTCTTTCCAGGATAAAAATGTATGTTATTTATCCTAAAAATCATGTTTGGTAACATTTAAGTCATATTAATACAAATTGTTGTTTGGCTTAAATACATTTAACAAAGTAAGTAAAATATTTTTTAGCAAGTTAAAATAATTAGTAAGTACTTGAAATAGATCAAGAATATGCAGTCTCCCCTTCACGAGAACTGTATAAAGAGAGACTCTCTCTCCAATCAAAATTTCAGTTGCTCTCTACATCAGAGACTAGTGATCGTCTGAAGTGGGACAAACGCCACATACTATGAACAAGGAGAGAGAGCAGGTAAAATTCTCGCTAGACAAATTAAGGAGATGATGGCATCTAGAATGATAAAAGAAATTAGAAAAGAGACAGGACAAATTACATAAAATCCAAAAGAAATAAATGAGATTTTCAAAAATGTTTACACTTAACTGCTTTCCTCAGAATCTGTTAATAACCCATCATGCATAGCCCAGTTCTTCAATTCATTGAACATCCCCTCCTTGAGTGTGGAGAGTAGGGAGGTTTTGGAACAATGCCTCACTATTGAGGAAATCAAACAAGCAATATCTAACATGCATCTAACAAGTTCAAAATCCCCTGGTCCAGATGGCTTTACAATGGAATTTTATAAATGCTTTAGTGACCAAATATCACCTCTGCTTCTGGAGGTATTTAATGAATCATTTGAGAGGGGTGGTCTATCACCAACATTTTATCAGGCAAATATCTCATTAATACATAAGGTAGACAAAGACCCCCTAGACCCCAGTTCATATAGACCCATTAGTCTTCTTGATGTTGATAATAAAAGGTATTAGCCATCTGTTTTGAAAAAGTTCTTCCCTCAGTGATCTCCACGGATCAGACAGGATTCATTAAGAATTGTCTCCTATTTTTAATATTAGACAATTCTTAAATATTATTCACACTCCAAGCCCTGATATCACGCAACCTGAGGTACTTATTTCTATGGATGCAGAGAAGGCCTTTGACCGGGTTGAGTGGGATTATCGTTTTGAAACCCTAAAGAATTTCGGATTTGGGTCTAAATTTGTTTCATTTATTAAATTATTATATGCACACTCTCAAGCTTTTGTACAAACTAATAATAACAACTCTGATTATTTTCCGTTAAGTCGCTCCACGAGACAGGGTTGCCCTCTTTCACCCCTGCTTTTTGCTTTACTTACATAGCCCTTAGCAATTTCTTTGCGTGAATCTACATCCTATAGTGGAATAATGAGAGGGAGAAAAGAACACAAAGTATCATTATATGCTGATGACCTCTTAGTATATGTCTCCAACCCTCTACAATCAATACCAAACATTATGTCACTTTTAGGTAAATTTGGGTAAATATCAGGATACAAGATCAACTTTGCTAAAAGTATTATATTTCCAATCAACCCTAAGATTCAAACCCTTTCCTCCTTTCCATTCAAAGCAGTATGCTCATTTAAATACCTGGGGATCACTATAACTAAATGTTTCTCTACACTTTTTAAAGAAAATATATTGAAGTTATATGAATATACTCAACATATTCTTAAAAAGTGGTCCAATCTCCCTGTCTCTTTGGCAGGCCGTATTAATTCGATAAAAATTAATATTTTGCCAAAATATTTATTTCTTTTTCAGTGTTTCCCAGTCTATATTAATAAATCACTTTTTAGGAATTTGGACAGATTAATTATTTCATATATTTTGTAGGAACTGCCAGGCCACCTCAAAGAGTGCCTCTGGGAGAGGAAGAGACCGTTCACGACATCAGCAAATAAAGAGAGAAACCATTACTCTTTCCCAACTCAGATGGTGCAGATCTACAAAAACAACTTCCTTGCACCAAGGAAAAGCATCTCACATCTCCACTCAAAATGGTGTAGAGCAGCACATGTGCCTTGAATAGGGAAGTTTCACAACCCCCTGGCAGTTGCTGACCCCAGGAATGCGTTTCCTCTGGGCCCCAGAACAGAGAACATACAAAACTTTAAGGACACATACTATTGTTACGTCCTGGTCTAGGGTCAGGCCGCAACAGAGAATGAAGACAATGACAATTGGAAACAGGAAAGTAAATAGTGGGGAAATAAACAGGGGGTGAGATCAACTGCGGTTTAATGTACAAATATTTACAAAGTTGGTAATCTCTTCAGGAGCCGACAATGCCAAAATAATAAACAAATCCCGCTAACTAAAGCCACAAAAGTCTACCTAACAACAAAAACAAACCAAAATACATTAAGTCTTACCTAACTCCCTAACTAGCATAACCAGGAGAAACGGGGGGAAGAGAACAAAAAGGGCGTCGACTCCCTACTTACCACTATTTACAGGATACTATTTACAAAGTGTACAAATTTATGTACAAAGGACAATAACAAAATCGAGGTCGAAAAAGGCAGCAAAAGGTCGATACACGGTAAATCAAATATACACAAGCAAAACACCATAACAAGCTAAGCAGTTGTCTCTCGAGCAGCAGGCAGGATGGTGTTTAAATACAGCTGCACAAAGTGCTAGTCCAATCACAACACAGGAGGCGGGAGGAAGGTGCACAGGTTCAGGGTAGCTTGTCCAGTGGAGACGCAGGAGACGGGAGTAAAGCACACAGGTTCAGGAAGTGCTTGTCCAATGGAGACACAGGAGGCTGGATTAAAGCACACATGACTGCCTGATCCTCCAATCATCACCCCTCTCCAAGGTAGAGGCCAATTAAACCTGCTTTACAAACAGGGAGAGAAACACACCCAAAACAGCAGGCAACACAAAGCATAATATAAAAATATATATAATACGTCAGGGACGTAACACTATGTTAATCAGTTAAAGTATGCCACTAGGGCAGATATAAAATTATATATGTGTCTACATGTAGAATGTATGATGTATTTGTGTTTAACATGTTTACCTAAAACTAAGGAGTGTAATCAACCTGTACAGCTCTTGCTACAGATACTGTAAAAGTATGAATGGGTATGCAAGACATGGGATGTTTGGTATCAAATGAAAGCTCTGTATATTTAACGTTGATGTGCATGACATCTTAGTCATATGAAACAGACTCATGTTAATACACTTTACCTAAATTACTAAAACTCCACTGAGATGGCCTCCCATGTGACAGAGCAAACCACAGGTTAAATGTATGCACGAAAAAGAGGAACCATGCGGGGCATGACTACGCCCCAAACCATCTCTGATTGGAACAAACGGCTGTGGGACAGATCTTCATTGTGTGATTAAAAAGTTAAGGTCTGAGCAGCCTCGGCACGTTTCTGAACGTCATGCCGTCTGAAGGAAGCAAGCGGACGCCTATCTTGCTCTGCTCTCAACCAACACCTGAACTTTAACTTCTGACCTGCACCACCCAGCGATCGAAGACTCCGCTCTCCTCGAAACGGAAAGAAACTTTGTGCAATGAAAAGGCCTGCAGAAAAAGTCTCAGAGTGTCATCACGGTAACCAGGCAACCAAAACACCGCCAACTGCTTTCCCGAAAGAAGTCACCTCAACCCAGCACACCGACCAGCCATGCCGTGATTCCCTTCGCTGAAGGCGAACCAACGAGAACATCTGTCACGTAACGCAAGTAAAACAAACAAAGGTTCATACCTTGCTGAAAGTGGTGCGCGATTCATAACTAAACTGTAAGATTAAACCCAAGGCTCTGCTCTTGTGACTCTCAGGTCTAGTAAACATTACTAGAAGAACTCCATTAACTTTCACCCTCTGAACTGTTTGTGTGTGTGTGAATAATTAAATAGCTTAGTTTCATGTAACGTAGATTAGTTCAATAAATTATTGTTTCTTTATAAAGAACTGTTGTCTTGGTTATGAATTTTAAAGTTTAAACATTTGCCCAGATCTTACGCTACCTTGCTAGATTTTGTGTTATCATCGGTGGCCACATGATAAGCAGAACTGGTAAGATACACTAAATTGTGCTAAACGCTGGACAGGTAGTCGATAAAGTGTACTCTATACAGTAAATTGTAATTCAATTCAATAACATTAACCCGAATCCTTAAAGATTCGATTCACCTCCAATCCAGAGTTGAAACCCTACAATTTGGAACAAAAAGAACCCTAGAATTAAGAAAAATGCTTTCCACTGCATTTCATTGCTGTCATTAAAGGACCTGCTGAGATCATTTCAGTAATCGTCGTGTTAACTCAGGTGAGAATGTTGAAGAACATAAGGCTGGAGATAATTATGTCAGGCTGATTGGGTTAGAATGGCAGACTTGACATGTTAAAAGGAGGGTGATGCTTGAAATCATTGTTCTTTCATTGTTAACCATGGTGACCTGCAAAGAAATGCGTGCAGCCATCATTGCGTTGCATAAAAATGGCTTCACAGGCAAGGATATTGTGGCTACTAAGATTGCACCTAAATCAACAATTTATAGGCTCATCAAGAACTTCAAGGAAAGAGGTTCAGTTCTTGTTAAGCAGGCTTCAGGGCATCCAAGAAAGTCCAGCAAACGCCAGGATCGTCTCCTAAAGAGGATTCAGCTGCGGGATCGGAGTGCCACCAGTGCAGAGCTTGCTCAGGAATGGCAGCAGGCAGGTGTGAGCGCATGTGAGGCGAAGACTTTTGGAAGATGTCCTGGTGTCAAGAAGGACAGCAAAGAAGTCCCTTCTCTCCAAAAAAAAAACATCAGGGACAGATTGATCTTCTACAAAAAGTATGGCGAATGGACTGCTGAGGACTGGGGCAAAGTCATATTCTCGGATGAAGCCTCTTTCCGATTGTTTGGGGCATCTGGAAAAAGGCTTCCCCCGAGAAGAAAAGGTGAGCGCTACCATCAGTCCTGTATCATGCCAACAGTAAAGCATCCCGAGACCATTCATGTGTGGGGTTGCTTCTCATCCAAGGGAGTGGGCTCACTCACAATTTTGCCCAAAAACACAGCCATGGATAAAGAATGGTACCAAAACACCCTCCAACAGCAATTTCTTCCAACAATCCAACAACAGTTTGGTAAAGAACAATGCATTTTCCAGCACGATGGAGCACCGTGCCATAAGGCAAAAGTGATAACTAAGTGGCTCGGGGACCAAAACATTTAAATTTTGGGTCCATGGCCTGGAAACTCCCCAGATCTTAATCCCATTGAGAACTTGTGGTCAATCCTCAAGAGGCGGGTGGATAAACAAAAACCCACTAATTCTGACAAACTCCAAGAAGTGATTATGAAAGAATGGTTTGCTATCAGTCAGGATTTGGCCCAGAAGTTGATTGAGAGCAGCCCAGTCGAATTGCAGAGGTCGTGAAAAAGAAGCGCCAACACTGCAAATACTGACTCTTTGCATAAATGTCATGAAATTGTCGATAAAAGCCTTTGAAACGTATAAAGTGCTTGTAATTATATTTCAGTACATCACAGGAAACAACTGAATCAAAGATCTAAACACAGTTTAGCAGCAAACTTTGTGAAAACTAATATTTGTGTCATTCTCAAAACTTTTGGCCACGACTGTACTTACAAAGGATTAAGCCGAAAAGAGGGGTGGGTTTACCTCATTTTCAGCTGTACTATTGGGCATGTAACATAAGAGCATTTTCATTTGGAATAAAGGAGAGGTCAATAGAATGGTGTGACAATGAAAATAAATCATGTTCACCTTCCTTTTGGCCAGCATTAATTTACTCGGCTTTGTCTACCCCCTTTCCAATACAACTGAATAATCCAGTGGTTTCTAATTCATTTAAAATTTGGAAACAGATACAAAGGCATTTTAAGTGGCAGGTATGTTCTATTTTAAGCCCCTTAACTGCTAATCATACATTTCTCCCTTCTCAAACTGACTCAAGGTTTCAGACTTGGTCTGATAAAGGTGGTAGCTCTTTCCAAAACCTATATATTAATAAATGTTTTCCATCATTTCAGCAGCTGCAGCAGATATTTGATCTACCTAACTCATACTTTTTTAAATATCTTCAAACCCGCAGTTTTGTTCAAAAACTTTTTTGTCATTTCCTAACGAGCCGCCAAACACTCCAAACAAAATGAACTCACTGTTTTTACAAAGTCTATTTATTAAAGGAGGAATATCCATTATATATAATAAACTTTCACAGCTAGAATATGACATTTCATTAGAACATTTAAGAGAGGCATGGGAAAAACCTTGGAATAGATTTTACAGAAAAACAATGGGATGAAGCACAAGAAAAGGTTCATTTGTTTTCAGTGTGTATTAGGCATGGTCTCATACAATTTAAGATCCCACACGTGGGAAATACGAGATACAACATGGCAGCGCGCGCTGATGAAACCAAAGAGCTTGTTTCCAACAGAGGCGCGGTTTCTTCAGTCGTGTGGAAATTTTTTGGGTTCGCAACTTTAGACATTGAACAAGCCAAAGCCCGGTGTAAAATTTGTCTGAAGTTTGTGGCAACTAAAAGAAGCTAATTTACTCAAGCACGACTAATTTCCTCGCGCACCTCAAACAGTGCCACACTGTTGAATCGACATCGTGTTTGCCGCTAGTGCAGCGAGCACATTTCCCCACTGTATCCCATATGATAAGAGGGGCCTCGATGGAAAGACATTATGCCCATATACACAGTTTTTAAAAAATGCTGTCAGGCTCCTGTTTGATTTTATTCAGCATGTAAGTTGCATGTGGTTTGCAAAATTGTTTAAGTGATTTAATATATATACTTTTAATCCAAATAAGCAGGTAATGTTTGGTTATATCGTTTTGCTTAAGTAAATAATAATAAATAAATAAAACCTATACTGTCTGTTTTTTTTTTTTTTTTAATTTTATTTTAAGCAAAAAATTGTTTTAAAATCGAAAATCGAATTTGGTCTAAAAAAATCGAGATTCAATTTATAGGGCATATCGCCCAGCTCTACTCCAGCATCACTTGGTCATATGTTTTGGAATTGCCCCAACATTAGTAACTATTGGATTTCAGTTTTTCAACTATTGTCAGAGGAAAAACCATTGGACCCAGACCCAATACTAGCTATTTTTGGTGTAGGTAGCGACTAAGGGTCAGTGTACAATGCTTGAATTTGTTGTACTCTTATCATGTAGGCTAATTTTGCTCAACTGGAAACAAAAAAAATCCACCACACCATTCAATTCTCATTAAAGATGTTATGCATCACCTACAATTGGAAAAGATCAGATTCTCACAAAAAAAAAGACTGAAAAATTTTGTACAGCATGGAAGCCTTTTATTATTTTATTTATTTTTTTCCATAAAAAAGCAGTAGTGGAACCCTAACACCCCACCCTTTATTATTATTATTATTATTATTATTATTAATTATTTAATTAATTAATTACTTTATTTATTTATTTATTCTATTTTATTTATTTATTATTATTATTATTATTATTATTATTAGTAGTAGTAGTAGTAGTAGTATATTTTTTGTTTACTTTTTTAGTTTGTTTTGGTTTAACCTCCCCCTTTTTTGCGTTCCTCTTTAATTGTTTTTAATTTTCTTTTGTACCATTTGAGATAAATACATTTTGTAAGAAGTGTATTGAAATGTTGTGCCAAGGTAAAAAACGCAATAAAGAGAATGTAAAAAAAAAAAAAAAGTAAGTTCACGAGCAAGAAGTCCCATGCTTTTTTTCCAAATGTTTTCTATTCAGCATGTTTTATTACCAGCTACCATTGGAAAGGCCACCAACTGTTAAAATAAATAAATAAATTCTTGATCAGAGTGTTGTTTCTAAAAATAATTTGTTAATAACCGAACAATATAAAATATTTATTGTATAATAATTTTCTCTTTTGAACCTATTATTATTATTATTATTATTATTATTATTATTATTATCACTGAGATTAAAACTTTCTGAAGATTGCCCTGGAAAAAGAGACAGCATCATTACATGCTTTTGGCATGAATTTAAAAAATGACTAAAATTAAAGTCAAAAGCAATCCAGTAGAGTTTATTATACTGTCCTTTAAAAGTACTTTGCATTACATTAAGCTTATGTGTTTTTTACATCAGCAATTAAGTTTGTTTGTTTGTTTGTATGAAACATCGGTTAGAACCAAATCAATTAAAAAAACTTTTTCAGGGCATTTCATATTAGGTCGAGTAGGACTGTCAAAAATCTGAAAGAGTTTTAAGGAATCACAGAGTTCTTTGAACTCATCAGATACTAGTTATAACAAGTTCCAGTTTAAATCTCTAGTAAGAAAAAGTTAATTATACAGTTGAACCCTGGATTACAAGCATAATTCGTTCCGGAAGCGGGCTCGTATTCCAAAACACTTGTAAACCAAATAGAATTTTCCCATAAGAAATAATGAAAACTCAAATTATTCATTCTACAGCCCAAAACAATAAATACATAAAAAATCTATACAATATATAAAGTAAAAATAACACAAATTAACCATTAAAAATAAATCCCGACAGATAAGTGTTTTCATTTGTGCGCGCAGGTGCTGTGTAATTGTATGTGTGTGTGTGTGTGTGTGTGTGTGTCTGTCTAATTAGCCCCTCGCCTCGTCTTAAACAGTAAAACTCCTCCTCCCTCCCCACACCTCGCTTTTTAAGTTTCACAACTAACATACACAATGCAAACACTGTTTAACGGGAAAAAAAATTCTCTAATGATACTCGGGTGAGCATATTAACGGAATCACTGCTGTAAAGTAAAAAATAACAAATGAACCAGCACCTTACCTTTGAAAAGAATCGTGACAGAGCTGAGTTTTCTGTGTAAATAAAGCGCGTGTGTGCAGCCGAGGAGAGTGTGTGTGTGTCGGTGTCAAATTACGCGCACGCACACACAAAGTACACATGAGTAAAGTGTGTGTGTGTGTGTGTGTGTGTGTGTGTGTGTGTGTGTGTGTGTGTGTGTGTGTGTCGGTCTGTGTGTGGGGCACAGTGTGAAATTACGCGCACACACACACATAGGAAAGAGAGGTAGATGTTGATTATACCAGTAAGAGACGAGCACTAAGACGCAGCAGGGGAGACGATTACCCATAATTCCGCAGCGCAAGAGAGAGAAAAATCTCAGCTCAGTTGTTATCACTTGCCGCTCGGTGTCAAAATAAGAGTCGCATGCGTGATACATGATACTCGGCACTTGTAAACTAATACTTGCTCGGTTACCAATTAAAAATTAAAAATCCTTGCTCGGTTTGTGGAACACTCGTAATCCATGTTACTCGCAATCTGAGGTTCCACTGTATTTTAATTCTGAAAGAAGCTGCTTTAAGGATTGCAAAGCATCCTGACTGACCGATAGTAGTAGCTCCCTAGTGGTGAGGAAATGGATATGACTAAATTAGGGAGAAAATCAAGAAGATTTTGAAAAACTGCATACATTCAATTGATGATGTTTTAAAAACCGTTAGTGTTATATTTCACATTCTTCCCCCAAAACTCTGTTTGTTGTTTGTTAGTGTGATAGTGGTTAAATGCTTCTTGGCTTGGTTGCTTACTCCACTCACAGCAACTTGGGTTACCTTAAGGCAGGAAATTGGCCTGTGTGGTGATCAACAAAAGTGGCTAAAACTTCAAGTTATTAGTCACCTGTCTATTTTTGGAGATTTCTATAAGCCTTTTAGTGATAAATGGCTTCTGTCTGGCCACTGTACTGTAGAGCCCTGATGGCTTGAGTGCTGCAGTGATGGTTGTCCTTCTGTAAAACTCTCTAAGCTCCAAAAATCTCATTTTCAGTGACCCCTGGATTCTTGGCTCCCCATATAACAATGGAGGATACCACATTTTTCAGAAAGTTTCCTGTAACCATCTCTGGATCTCTGTGTTGAGAATTCTATACAGATAATCCTTTCAACCTCATGGCTTTGTTTGCAAATAGGGTTTGGACAGCTAAAGTCCAGATTTAATTGCACCCTCCCCAAATCACTCCAGAAAGAACTTGTGATACTGCCTTTTGGGGTTTTGAACAATGTGATTAAAGCTCATATGTTTAGATATCCTGTAAGCCGCCACCCATCAGTGGGATAACACTGGTATATTGAATGAATAGGTTTTTTTTTTTTATTATTAATTTATTTATTTATTACGTTTATTTGTAGAATGGCACACAGAAGCTCCTCAGCATTTTGGCTAGTGGTTTGTTTTCCCCTCAGAACAAAATGGATGTGATATTATATATAATATTATATAAAATATATGCTATATATTGTGTATATAGCATATATTTGCCTGTGTAAAAAGAAAGTCACATACTCTAAGAGTTCTTACCTACCATAATCTTTGATAATAGGACACACTTTAAGATGTGTGAAAATGATTGTTTCTGGGAGCATGAGCACTCTTTTACACTCCGTCCAGGAATATGTCTGTGCCATCAGTGAAGAAAACCTCCATAGATGTAATAGCATTCAGTATATTTAGGTTGTCAGCTGACTTAATTTTATTGCCACATAACGTGAGCAACTGAAACAACCACCGATCACAACACTGTGCCCAGAGGCCACTATACCTGACAAGTTGACAATTTTAATGTGTGGCACTACCCAATTCCAGTAATTTCATCAATCTCCTCAGTAATTTCCACTAATCAATGAAATTTTATCCTCCTTAATTATTATTTTATATATATACTGTATATATTTATTTATTTACTCTTTTTTTTTTTTTTTTTGACCAGGCAATGTAAGACATAAGCTTACTTTGTACCATGGTTTAAATTGATGCTATAATTTTACACTAAAGTACTGGAGAGCACTTTTTGCTTAAACGGGTCAGCAGTGATAATGCCTTAAACTTACACCAAAAAATGATTAATAACTTTCTGTGTGGCATTATATTGAGTGACATTATATTCAGTGACAACTTTATATTCAGTTACATCACGTTCAGGAACATCATAGTGTGATGCTTTTCTTCCAGCATCCGCGGCCTATTCTACACAAACACATCACAAATGTTAACACTCACACACACATCGCTCACTCACACACACACACACACACACACACACACACACACACACACACACACACACACACACACACACATATACACACACACACTCACACACACACAAACCACAAATTAAAATGCATTAATTATCTAAAGTAAGGACTCATGCTGACCAGTGAGAGTGTAATCACAGTTTTAACAGCAGTTGCTGCTGTTTCTGCAAGAGGTGTGAAAATGACGATAAAAATAGAACTCAAACAGACCATAAACTTCATCCGGGTTTTTAGAAATAACAGTACAAATAAATCCACAAACAGCGAGGTCGAGGAGATTAATATATGATTCTCTGAAGAAACATAATTATCCGTTACATGTATGTTTCAGTAGAATTTAACGTTTCAATTTAACTGCAAAAACATTTCCAAACACACAGACATGTTGAGAGCTTTCCTGAACTGTTACAGTAGTGACACAACAGCAGATAAAAACAGTAGAAAGAGCTGAAATATGTGAAAAGTTTACCTGTCAGTAACATGAGGATTGCTGCTACTGTAATATTTCCCCACATTCTGTAAAACACGGTGACATCAGCCTTCAGACAGCTGACACTTGAAGATCCACCACGTGTAGAGTTTAGACCAAAAATATCCTTATAAATACAAAATAAATAAATCTTACTTTTAGTGAACATTAACTGCATTAATCAGTCTGTTCCTCCTTCACTCGTACTGCACTTGTAAGCAGTTATGAGCTTCTACACAACAGCAGTAAAGACACGGAAGTAGAGTAGTGCACTCAGCACAACAGACATACTGTACAGACGTGTGATTAACGCCCCTTTCCTACTCCGTCCTCATTTCTATAGGCGCCTATATAGAGCTCTTGCAGTCACGTGATGATCTGATAGGCTATCTGATAGTGTTAACTATGTAAATGTCCTGATTCGTGAATATGTCAACATATCTTTGTTAAAACGTAAAGATGTGTCGACATCGAGCCCATCAGAAGACATGAATGAACACACACACACACACACACACACACACACACATATATACTGTATATATATTACACAGTATGTCACAAAAGTGAGTACACCCCTCACATCTCTGCAAATATTCAGTTATATCTTTTCATAGGACAACACTGAATAAATGACTCTTTGACATAATGAAAAGTAGTCAGTGTAAAGTTTGTATAGCAGTGTAAATTTATTGTCCCCTCAAAATAACTAAAAATACAGCCAAAAATAGCTGAACCCCTGGCAACAAAAGTGAGCAATACGATGACATTATTGATGATTTTGCATCAAGGAAGGCCAGAAAGGTGAGATTTTAGTTTCTGTTTTTAGTTCAGTGTTATAATTATGGTGTGCTTTTTAGATTATTTATTTATTTACACAATATTTAACCATATTTTGTTAGTATTTTATTCTTAATAAAAGTAATATGTAAAAGACAGTATATTTATTTAAGTTCCAAGATTTTTTTTGTGATAGTGTAAGTTTTGAGTGATTTGTGCAATAAAACAAGATTGTTTCTGCAATATTATAAGTGATTTGTGCAATAAAAAACATTGTTTCTGCAAAGCTTTGATTTCTTGTAATTTTTTTTATTGTGTGGGGGGAGGGGGGTGGCGCCCAGAGCCGGTCTCGCCCAGGGAGTAAATCAGTGTAGAACCGCCACTGCACCTTATCAGCCTTTTGATCAAAACGTTGCCTTTTGTAAGGTGAAACTACTGTACAGCTGCGGGTTTACGCACGCCGATGAACAGCTTTATTTCAGTCATAAATTCACAACCACATTCCAGCTATTATCTCCAGCAGTGATCAAATAATGGATAAAATAAGTATTCAATGCTGGACACAAACAGCAAATAATCAGGATGATTATTATTATGTAACCGGGTGGTAGTTAAAGGGGCATTGAATGTCTTTACTATTTGTATTATGCTTGTAGGGTGAAAATGGGTACAGGGCCCTTTAAGAGATACTTGATGACGTCATCACATGCGCGTGTTACTCGGTGCGCATGAGAATGGAAACCAGGAAGTTAATATGGTGAGAGGTTTCAGCTGTAGCGTTTTTCAGGTAAAAAAAAAAATCATCCACTATAATCCATTTTTTTAGTAAATCAAAATGTTTGGAAAGGATTGTGAGTCTCTTGTAACTGGGTTTCTTTGTTATGCTGATGTATTTTTGCAGTCATTTGTGTGAGTGAAAGATTAATGGGTGCCACTGTTAGCATAGTGTGAGCTACATATCGGATCAGTGGTCTCGGATTCATATTTCAAATGCCTTAAATATGCTA
The DNA here is from genome assembly GCA_030347435.1 of Clarias fuscus. NCBI lineage: Eukaryota > Metazoa > Chordata > Actinopteri > Siluriformes > Clariidae > Clarias > Clarias fuscus. Next base: position 4,637,941 of record CM059228.1, read on the forward strand.
CTTGTGTTTGCTTCTCTAAAAATAGTTAAAAAGAATACATTTTAAAGTTGTGGGTTGATTTTCATGTAGGGGCGTGAAAGCTATACAAGTTTCCCCAGGTGTGTTTGGCCTATTGGGGTGTGTGTGTTAAGACTGAGGTTGGAAAGTAAGTGAACTGTACAATGTCATTTACTGTTTTTGCCAATGATGTAGTTAAGGCCAAAGGCATGTTGTATGTTCTTTTTCTTTTAGAACTGCCACTGCCGTATTTTCTATACTGGCTGTTTTTTTTATTGTTTTTTTTTTTATATATATACTGCACACCATAGTGCTTCTTTACATTTGTTTATTTCCTTGGATTATTGATATTTTTGTGTTAATGGATATCTAAATAGCTTTGTGTTAATGTTTGTCCATTTCTGGGAAAAGATTGGCTCTAAAATTTAGTTTCATGTAACCTCTTATTTACTCTTCTTCCACATAGAAAGTAACAGTAAATATGCATTTTAATTGGAATAAGACAACCCCCAGTTGAATTTGTTGGTCTTCTGCGCATTATTCCAGCGGCATAAAAAAATCATGTACATGTAAGAATATTTGGTGCAGTTTGTGTGCATGTAAGAATATTAAATTTTTTTTTGTTCATGTCTTCTGATGGTGCTCAATGTCGACACATAACAAAGATAAGTTGACACATTCACGAATCAAAACATTCACATAGTTAACACTATCAGCCTACTATCAGAAAATTAATTTTAAGACCATTTAAACCTAGGCTTTGACATGCCTTTCATTGTTTTCTCCCTGTTAATACATTACAAAAACTATATAAGAAACTTTTTATTATGAATTATGATTTTCTTTTGCTGGTATTTAACAACAACAAAAAAGCAGAGCCATATCAATATACAGTCAACATCCACAGCAAACATTTAAAAACAAACAACAATCTGTTAATATAAGAGTGAACATGGAAAACAAGGGCAAAACAGTCCAGTAAAAGAAAACATAAAAGAAAGGGTTATGATTGTTCAAGTAGATTCCACAAAGGGGGCCCATATCCGCCAGAATATAGTCGTGGCCAAAAGTTTTGAGAATGACACAAATATTAGTTTTCACAAAGTTTGCTGCTAAACTGCTTTTAGATCTTTGTCTCAGTTGTTTCTGTGATGTACTGAAATATAATTACAAGCACTTCATACGTTTCAAAGGCTTTTATCGACAATTACATGACATTTATGCAGGATTTGCAGTATGCAAGTCAGTATTTGCAGTGTTGGCCTTTCTTTTTCAGAACCTCTGCAATTCGACTGGGCTGCTCTCAGTCAACTTCTGGGCCAAATCCTGACTGATAGTAAACCCATTCTTTGCATTGTTCTTCACCAAACTGTTGTTGGATTGTTGGACGAAGTTGATGTTGGATGGTGTTTTGGTGCCATTCTTTATTCATGGCTGTGTTTTTGGGCAAAATTATGAGTGAGCCCACTCCCTTGGATGAGAAGCAACCCCACACATGAATGGTCTCAGGATGCTTTACTGTTGGCATGACACAGGACTGATGGTAGCGCTCACATTTTCTTCTCCGGACAAGCCTTTTTCCAGATGCCCCAAACAATCGAAAAGAGGCTTCGTCCGAGAATATGACTTTGCCCCAGTCCTCAGCAGTCCATTCGCCATACTTTTTGCAGAAGATCAATCTGTCCCTGATGTTTTGTTTGGAGAGAAGTGGCTTCTTTGCTGCCCTTCTTGACACCAGGCCATCTTCCAAAAGTCTTCGCCTCACTGTGCGTGCAGATGCGCTCACACCTGCCTGCTGCCATTCCTGAGCAAGCTCTGCTGAAATTTCTTGGATGCCCTGAAGCCTTCTTAACAAGAATTGAACCTCTTTCCTTGAAGTTCTTGATGATCCTAGAAATTGTTGATTTAGGTGCAATCTTAGTAGCCACAATATCCTTGCCTGTGAAGCCATTTTTATGCAACGCAATGATGCTGCACGCATTTCTTTGCAGGTCACCATGGTTAACAATGATAAAACAATGATTTCAAGCATCACCCTCCTTTTAACATGTCAAGTCTGCCATTCTAACCCAATCAGCCTGACATAATGATCTCCAGCCTTGTGCTCGTCAACATTCTCACCTGAGTTAACAAGACGATTACTGAAATGATCTCAGCAGGTCCTTTAATGACAGCAATGAAATGCAGTGGAAAGTTTTTTTTCGAGATTAATTTAATTTTCATGGCAAAGAAGGACTATGCAATTCATCTGATCATTCTTCATAACATTCTGGAGTATATGCAAATTGCTATTATAAAAACTTAAATATTGGAAATTGGAAAAGTTGCTGCTTATGTAATTCTCAAAACTTTTGGCCACGACTGTAGTTCAGATTTGTTCTGTAAATCGTAAGGGAGTTTTTCCAATGGAAGATTACCCACTTGTGCCAAACACATCTTTAAAGTTGGTACACGAGATGATGACCATGAGATAGGTATACATTTCTTTGCCAGGTAAGTAATGAAATTTAATAAATAATTTAAATCAGAAGGAAGATCTAGTTATATTTTACAGTTTAACAGGTATATCGTTGGAGACATAGTGAATTTTCTAGGGTTAGGGTTATTTTCTCAACCAGATCATGCACTTCATACCAAAAAGTTTACATTTTCTTACACTCCCAGAATAAATGCATCAATGTTCCCATTTCTAAATTACATTTAAAACATAGCTGAGAGATATTTGAATACATTTTATGTAGGCGTACAGGGGTGAGATATGTTCTATATATGAATTTGAAGTTTTGCTCATGCACAGAAATTGAAGTATATTTGTGAAAAACCTCCTCATATATAGAGAGCCATTCATCGTCAGTGAATGATTGGCCCATATCCTTTTCCCAAACCTCTCTTAGAGGATTCAAAGATGAGAGGGTTTCTGATAAAAGGGAGCCATACAGATAAGAAATCTGACCCTTCAACGCCCCTGACGTTTTTCAATATCAGACATTTCAAAACGAGTTTTGCCCTGTCTCATTTCAGATTGAATTAAATGACGTAGCTGGATAAATTTGAAAAAAATCTGTTCTAGGAAGTTGATAATCCCTTCCAAGAGAAGGCCAATGGCCAATGTTAGCTAACAAAAGCAGGAAAGTCGGGGTTCAAAATGATTGGGGATTGCATGGTTAAATTCCTGGGGAGATGGAGTTTTATTCCAATTTAGGGCATCTCATTTCATTGTTATGAACAAAATATGAAGCAGATATGCATATTCATGATGAAGGATTGTCACGGAGGCTTTGCACTGTCGTGTCACCGACCCTACTTGGGGTTCTTTCTTTACTGCCAATCTTGGCAAAAAGTCCATTGATGGCTCAACCACAGTAGCACTTTGGTGCTGACAGGCGTTTATTGTAAAAAAGGTGCTCAAGTGGTCCAAACAGTGTACAAAAAAAGTGAGGAAAAAGAAAATAATAAATAAAGAAACCAAACAATAATTTACAAAATATATACATAATTTTACACTCCAACTCAGCTCTCTCAATTATCACAACTTCTACCTCTACTACCATCTACTCCAACCAACAACCTTGTTGCTATAGCCTTGTATATAGGAGGCTCCGCCTCCTGGAATATACCATCCAAATTTTCCCCTTGTCCCTTTTTACCGACACACATTTCAGAGACGGTTAAACAGAAACAGCATTTCTAGAAATCATTTTTAAAAAAGTATAAAAATCATACTCCTCAATATATGTAAATATAACCCCTCTGGGTAAACATTGAATGGTCCCCCCCCCCCCCCCCCCCCCTTTTATTTAAATTCCTGACTGTTGCTTGTGGGATCTTGTGGCATGGCGCACGCCGAATTGCGGGATTTCACATCTGTACAAGTGTGTGTGCACGTTTATCATTCTGTGTCACAGGTGTTCTAACAATCATTAATTACACCAGATCAGGAAGGGTAAACCCACGTGCCTACACCCTCAGAATCACGCTGGTATTCAGCATGACGGCACCCCTTTCATTTGATATAGCTAAATTTTATTATTTAAATTATGCACTTGGGATGCATGCATGAGAGAATCTGTCTTAAATTGCTGCTTTGAAGTAATGTAAATACTTGTTTACATGTTTATGAAATTGTATCAGTTTATTTTGAAATTCTAAAAGGAAATATAGGTATTTTAACCTGTTTTTTTAGGGCTTACTTTTTTTTCAGTGGGAGGGGTGACATTTAACACATTTTCAGCTCTAATTATATACAAAAATAACTGGTTCATCAATGTTTCGTTATTAATCATAATAAACATCCCAGTTTAATTACTTATTACAAATATTGTGCATAGAGATTATTAAAAGCAATTATATGGCAATAGAGCTCAGTTAAGTATGAATTAAGCATCTTAAGATGGATAACATATCAAGGAAAGTTTCACTATTTTCTGCATCTAACTAAGTTAGCTTTATTTTTTTTATTTACTTTTTTTGCTAATTCTGATTTAGGCTGTCATTAATTACAGCTAACATGGCTAACTTAGCTAATTAGCTAAACAGCAACTTCTGAATCATTCATTAGCAAACTACATGGTGTTAGTTATGTTAACAGCCAACAAACTTAGAGATTGGATGATGAATAAAGTGAATAAAGGCAAAAATAAAGAATTTAAAGTAAAGTATATACTTTATAATAAAGTACGAGTCATTAAAAATAAAAGCAAGTATAAAATAATTAGCAATAAAATACATTTAACAACAAAAACAGAATCCTTAATCTAATTCCCTCTTTAAAATCCTGACTGAACACAATTTTAAAGTTAACACAAACAGTACTACAGTATATAAGCAGGAAAATACCAGATTAATCGATCAGTATCAGTAAAAATGCGCCAAAGTTGCTCCTCTTCTCCTATTCAACTTACATACAGAAATGAATTAACATATCATTCTCAACTATTGAATTTTCTGGGGATTTTATGAACCTTGCTGTAGATTTGAGAAGAATCATGAACCATTTCATCTGTCCCAAGTCTGTGGAACAAAAACATGTGATGAATTTAATGAAGTAGACTGAGCAGCACAATTAGTGTTGGTGTAATGATAATGATTTGCTCACTGGGTGGCAGCAGTGCTCCTGCTAATGTTTACAGCAGCGTACTGATCTTCCTCTTCCTCTCGGGTGTCTGGAGGAAGTCTGGGTGACAGAGACCCTTCCTGTGTGTGGGAATTTTTAAAATCAACACTGGCATATTCAAGGTTATCCTGAGTATCAGAAGCGCGTTTCCCTCTGCAGTCTGACGCTGCAACAGTTTCACACACAGCAGCAGACTGGGGCTAAAAAGAACCACAAAATAAACTATATATATATAAACATGTCACATGATCAAACAGTCTCTTCTTTCACCCACACTCACCTGTTCACTCTCACCAGTGCTGTTGTGGCTGATAGCTGAGCTTGACTTCCTCTTCCTGAGAAACATGAAACACGTGTCCATAATAATTGTATATGAGTATTTGATTATAAATAATGTTTAAACACATTCAGCATGCATTGTTCACCATTACATACCACATCCACAGAGTTCCTGTGATGAGTGTTAATGGCAGGAAGACACCCAGTCCCACCATGACGAACTTTAACTCTGTGTTCTCCTCTGAGCCTTCAGAAACTAACCATAAGAGTTAATGAGAGTTAATCTCAAAAACCAGTTAATCTCAAAGTCAGGTTTATTAGGATTAAACACTGTTGGAATTTTACCCCCTGTGCTCATCATTGAGAGACACCTTTGTTTCAGCAGATATTTATTCTGCTTAATTGCATTGAATCTCTCTCTCTCTCTCTCTCTCTCACTATCTCACTCACTCACTCATTCATTCTCTGTAGGGATTGGGATAGCTCAGTGGTCAAGGCATTCGAGTACGGTTCAGAAAACTTTCAGCCGTGGAGGTGTGAGGCCACAGTGCTATCCACTACACACCATCTCATTACCGAACTATATAATCACCTTTTAAGAGTAATTTTTCATGATGTTTTCTTTTTTGGTCTTCAGCCACAACACAAGGTCAAATTTTTATTTCGTTTTAAAGGGACACTATTAGTATATAGATAAAGTCTGAAGTTGAAAAGTCCGAAAGTGATTACATCTGATTTTTTTTTCTAACATATTTCTTATTGGTTTGATTCAATGTTTTGATGTTTATTCATTTCACAGCAAGTGATGTGGGACTTGTGAAAATTTATTGCAGAAACATTATTCAGGTTTCTAAAAACCTATAGTAACAAAATTAACTAACACTGTTATTACTTACCTAACACATCCAGTTCTGTTGGTGTGGAGTTGTGCTGTCCCAGCTGGTTGTGAGCAGTGCAGTAGTACAGTCCGCTGTGCTGGGAGCTGATGTTGCTGATGCTGTAATTCTGGCCTGTTGTCAGCAGTGTGTCTGCATCTGCTCTCTGCTTAAACCAGGAGTAGGTGAGAACAGGAGGGTTTGCATCACTGCTACAGCTCAGAGTCACTGAATCCCCCTCCACTGTGTCTCCAGAGGAAAGAACCACTGCACTGGTGTTTTTAGGGGAATCTGATCAGAAATAAAACACATGAATCAGCTGGTGTGTGCCACAATTTCCGAACATATCTTCACAATTAATAAATAAATAAGATCACGGAATGTGACAGCAGGGTTACTGTTAGTGCTCACATATTAGGAAAATCTTCTTTCTAAGACATGTCAGACACACAGCACAATGCAGGTCACTCACTGCACAAAAATAAACAAGTACACATTCTCAATGCTTTCAGACTCTTTGAACTCTGACTCCCACTCTCATGCATGCGCCATCATCTCTGCCTCCGCGACTCTGAGGATCACAATGCATAATTTATAGGCCATTTTCTGAACACCTGTAAATAAAGTACTGTTTATGTTTGTTGGAACTTTCAAATCAGTTACGCTGAAGAGTGCTGGCAAGCAGACTGGAAGCAAGCCCACAAAGGTCTAGGACACCACCTAGAAATATCTCCTAGCATTCGAAAGCAGGCACTCTTGGAGCAACTCTCACAGGGCCAGCCAAACTTTCACGCCTTCAACATCATATGGTACGGGAGGTGCCCCTCGCTGATCCACAAAGAGATGTTTACAGCAGCAAACTGAACGTCCTCTTCCTCTGTGGTGTGTGGGTTCGGTGAGAGGTTCCGGTAGCTCAAATCGTGGTCAAAGACCACAAGAAGCGATACAAGCTGAAAGGTGGCATCATTCCTGAAGTGCCAGTTCCTTTGTTTTTCGGTCATGACTGGCCCAGACAGTACTTACTTTAAAGACTGTTTGCTGAACACCTGTTAATAAAGTACTTTTCCCCCCGCTTTTCAACAAGAATATTTGCATGTCCGTAAAGATAGCAACATATGTAACAGAACATGTTTCAGGTGGAACGAAAAAGAAAAACTAATCTACTGGGTTTTGCATAAAAACAGAAAGGAGCAAGTGTGACAAAGTTACCAGAGGAACTCATTCTTCAGTATGATCAGTAAAAACAATCTAACTTACAGTACGGTGTAAACATGTTTGCTCAAATACAAAACATGCGATAAAAAAATAAGCTTTTGAAAAGATTCTCCAAAATAGAAACTTCTATAAATTTCACTAAAGAGTGATAAACACTGTACATATTAATGTGGAAACACTTACTAGAAAAAAAAAAGAGTTTTTAATGCGTGTGCTGAAGAATGTGCCAGAGTTTGTACAGTACAGACCAAAAGTTTGGACACCCCTTCTCATTCAGCGAGTTTTCTTTATTGTGTTCTTTATTGTGTTCTTTAGCCCAAACGCGTCTCTTCTGCTTGTTGCCTGTCCTTAGCAGTGGTTTCCTAGCAGATATTCTACCATGAAGGTCTGATTCACACAGTCTCCTCTTAACAGTTGTTCTAGAGATGTGTCTGCTGCTAAAACTCTGTGTGGCATTGACCTGCTCTCTGATCTGAGCTGCTGTTAACCTGCGATTTCTGAGGCTGGTGACTCGGATGAACTTATCCTCCGCGGCAGAGGTGACTCTCGGTCTTCCTTTCCTGGGCCGGTCCGCATGTGAGCCAGTTTCTTTGTAGCGCTTGATGGTTTTTGTGACAGCACTTGGGGACACTTTCAAAGTTTTCCCAATTTTTCGGACTCACTGAAATTCATTTCTTAAAGTAATGATGGCCGCTCGTTTTTCTTTACTTAGCTGCTTTTTTCTTGCCATAATACAAATTCAAACTTTTGGTCTGTACTGTATTGCTTTCTTTACAGGCATGCAAATATTTTTGTTTAGAGTTATTTATTTCAACACATGTATGGTATGCTTGGAAATAGTGAATGCTTTTGTACGTAATAATTCAGGCCTGATGAACATTCGTTCATTCATCTTCTAAATCGCTTATCCTGCACACACAGGGTCGCTGGGCTCTGGAGCCTAACCCAGGGTATGAGGCAGGGTACACCCTGGACAGGGTGCATGTCCATCACAGGGCACACACATGTTCACATGGACATTACATTTTTACAGCCAATTTGGGAACGTCAGTCAGCCTAATGTTCATGTCTTTGGTCTGTTAGAGGAAACCGGAGTACCCAGAAGAAACCCACCAAGCATGGGAAGAACACGAAAACTCCACACACACAGACCCGAGGCAGGAATCGAACACTGGACCCTAGAGGTGCGAGTGCTAACCACGATGCCTTTGTGCTGCCTCATGATAAACATATATAACAACATTTGTACTCAACAGAGAATATTAATTTTTGATTTACAAATATTTCCTCACACCTTCCAAACTCGGTTCTCACATGTCCCAAAGCTGCTCTGCAAATATGGCCACTGTTAAAATCCCTTAATAAATAAAACTGAATGGAGTTGAATTTAATTGTACTACAGAGACATTACGCCCCAGACACTGTACAGTAGATATAGATTGAGGAGAGTAAAATCCACACTCACACACTGGAGGAGAGAGGAGACTGTCATGGCCTTCAACAGCACAGCTGTAACTGACCGCACCACTGACTGCAGCTACAGAGCAGGAGGCAGATTTACAGTCAGACACACGCTGTCCGTTCTTGTACCAGATGTAAGTGGGGTTGCTAGACAGAGTGCAGGTGGTGATACAGCTCAGTGTCGTGTACTGGTCTCTCCGGTCTGATACTGTAACCTTCAGATCTGAAAAATATACGTAGATTAATAATTATTTTCATTTATCTTATCTCTATATTTGTATGACATTACCTGTAACAGACAGAGAGACTCCAGGTTGTCCAGTGTATTTGTCTTTAGGATCATCAGTGTAGAATCTGAATCTGTATGTTTGAGCGTCTCTCTCTGTCAGGTTAGTGATTCTCAGACTACAGTTATTCTGGGAGCTCTGTGTGTACTGCACTCGGCCCTGATACTCCTCATCCTCTCTCACATCCACAGACTCACCATCAGCCTGCAATTTAATGAACCACAACACTTTTGTCACCTTGTAACGATCAGGGAAGATATAATAACTGTGTATGTCCACTGATGAGCCAATCAGAGAGCAGATAGTCTGGGTGGAGTAAGTCACACTCCAGCAGCGCTTCTTATCAAAAACACCTGAAACACAAAATGAGAACAGAAATCTAAATCTACTCATGAATCACTGCATGTGAGTTTATTGCAGTCTAACAGATGGGGGATAAAACATACATGTAAAATGTTGTGAAAAGGAATTATAATTATTATATTGTTATTCTGAGGTCATAAGAAAAAGTAGAAATGGTTCTGTACAGTGTAGAGAGATTCACACTGTCTGTATTTAAATTTCCCCTTTGTCAGAGTCTACAGGATGTTTGTAAAAACTGAGTTGATTTATTTTACGTACACGCCTGTGTTTCCCCCTGCAGGACACTTTCAGAATCCGGGGCATTTAGCATATAAATAAATCATTCTAAAACATTAAAGATATGGTATTAGATATAATATTTACATTCATATTTTATATTTATATTTATTTGTAACGTTTATATTTAAATTAAAATTTACATTAAAATCTAAAGTAAATATTCAGCAAACTGTCTAACTGTATCACAATAGCCTTAATTGTTAAAAGAAAGAAATAAACAGAAGCTGGCAGTGAGATGATGACAGAGTGAGTGAAGTGTAAAGTGAGTTCTTACAGACAGCAGGAGAGCGAAGATCCTCATGTCCTCTTACAGCACAGGAGTAACTGCCTGCATCCCCACTACTGATATACAGATACTCATCTTTTCTGTACTGGTTAGTACCACGCTGTCCGTTCTTGTACCAGATGTAAGTGGGGTTGTTAGACAGAGTGCAGGTGGTTTTACAGATCAGCTTTTTATACCATTGACCCAAGTCTGATACTGTAACCTTCAGATCTGTGAGTCAACAGGGTTTGCTGTTATATTAAGTTTCAAATATGTTATTGTTGCTTTGTGTGTGTGTGTGTGTGTGTGTGTGTGTGTGTGTGTGTGTGTGTGTGTTACCTGTAACAGTCAGATGAACTCCAGATGAGTCTGATATCCAGTCACTTCTCTGTGTTTTAAATCTAAAGTTATAAACTCCAGAGTCACTCACTCTCACATTCCTCACTGTCAGCTCACAGTCAGACGTCACTGTGCTTACAGACACTCGTCCTGAGTATTGTGGATCTGTGCTCAGGTCTTGTGGTTCTCCTTCAGAGCTCTGGACTCGATACCACTCTCTCTGTGTGACACTGGAGTGATCAGGTGTTGTAAATGTACAGGGGATTTTTACTGTAGATCCAGTAACAGCACAGAGACTCTGAGAGGAGAGAGTTACACTGTGCTGAGCCTCAACTCCTGGAACACGCACACACACACGCACACGTACACACACACACACGCACACGTACACACACACACACGCACACGTACACACACACACACACACACACACAAGAAGTACAAAGTAAAATGAATTAAACACATGAAGCAGAGACTGGTGCACTGACCAGGTAGAGTGTTAACCACAGTTGTTGCTGCTGCTGTTGTTCTCAGTCACACACAGCGAGAGAGTCGAGGACGTGTGAAAAAGATGATAAAAATAGAACTAAGTTTCAAACCTTTCATACTGCGTTAACACTTCAACTTTACTTACAAACTGCTATTTATTTACTGCTATATTTACTTATAGAAATAACAAATACAAATAAACTCACACAGACTAAAAATAAGTTACAGGACAGTAATGTCTTTAATTATACATTAAAAATACAATCTAATTATTTGGTATATGTACATTTACATAAAATTCGTAATCATTACTGTTGCTCCAGGACGCTTGTCTTCCACAAAGTCATACACATGTTCATGTTTGCACCAAAATCTTGCCAAATTAATTTAAAACACTTACAAACACACAGACATGTTGAGACTTTCCTGAACTGTTACAGTAGGGACACAACAGCACATAAAAACAGTAGAAAGAGCTGAAATATGTGAAAAGTTTACCTGTCAGTAACATGAGGATTGCTGCTACTGTAATATTTCTCCACATTCTGTAAAACACGGTGACATCAGCCTTCAGACAGCTGACACTTGAAGATCCACCACGTGTAGAGTTTAGACCAAAAATATCCTTATAAATACAAAATAAATTCATCTTACACTTTTAGTAAACATTAAGTGCATTAATCAGTCTGTTCCTCCTTCACTCGTACTGCATGTGTAAGCAGTTATGAGCTTCTACATGACACTAGCAGTAACGACACGGAAGTTGAGTAGTGCACTTACCTTAGATCTGTGGTTACCAGGCATCTCTATTTCAGCTTCCTCTTTGTTTTACCTGTCAAAGTCTGATAAAACAGCATTTATTCTACAGTTCTTCAGAGAAATTAGGTATTCTAGAACTATCCACTTTTATTTAAGGGCTTTCCAACATGGCTCGGCTCAACAGCTCATTCTGTTCATTTCACTTTAGGTCACTTGGTGAAGCCACTCTTACTTTAGCATCCAAACCTCACCTCAGGGTGCTACAGGAAGTGTAACAAAAATGGCGTACATTTATTATTTGATTATATTAAAAAATTTTATTAGCCCATATTTTATTATTATTATTATTATTATTATTATTATTAGTTTAGTAAAATGCAAAGAAATCAACAGAATACACTGATTTTCATACTTTAACATAATGCTACCTCCCAACTTCCTCACCATCATCTTCTCATCTTGAATCTCCATCTCATCTTAACTTTCATGGAGAATTCACCAAACAGGGAAGTAACAATATGCGCGCAGGAGGCGTGTGTGTGTGTGTGTGTGTGTGTGTGTGTGTGTGTGTGTGTGTGTGTGTGTGTGTGTGTGTGTGTGTGTGGAATTAGCCCCTTCCCTCGCCTCGTTTTACACAGTAACTCTCCTCCTCCCTCTCCCCACCTTGCTTTTTAAGATTCACAACAAACACACACACACAACAGAAACACTGTTTTAACAGGAACAAAAGAAATCTCTCTGAGACTGGCATGAGCGTAACTCCCTTTTAACGGACTCCCTTTTTAAGTTTTACAACAAACACATAAACACAGCGGAAACACCGTTTTAACGGAAAAAAAAGCGAGACTGGCATGAACGCATATTAACAGAATCACTTAAGTTTCACAACAAATGGACACACACAAACACGGAAACACCATTTTGACAGGGAAAAAAGAAATCTCTCTGATCTGGTATGAGCGCATACTAAAGGAATCACCTTTTAAGTTTCACAACAAACACACACACACTCAACGGAAACACCGTTTTAACAGGAAAAAAATGAACCAGCACCTTACCTTTGAAAAGAATCGCGACAGAGCAGAGTTTCTGTGTGTTTGTGAAGCCGGGGAGGGGGTGAAAAGGCAAAAGAGCGTCTGTGCGTGTGTAGGTGTCAAATTGCGCGGGCACACTCATAAGAGACGAACAGAGTTTCTGTGTGTTTGCGAAGCCGTGAAGGGGGGGGGGGGGGGGGTGAGCGGGGCAAGGTGAGAGAGTGACGTTCGGTGTCAAAATAAGAGTCGCATGCATGATACATCATACTCGGCGCTCGTAAACTAATACTTGCTCGGTTTCCGAATAAAAAATTATTAAAAATCCTTGCTCGGTTTGCGGAACACTCGTAAACCACGTTACTCGCAATCCGAGGTTCCACTGCATATATATTATTTTTTCAGATTTTAACTGCCATGGTCATAGTTACCCTCAGTATGATTGGGACCAGCAAAGGATGGGAATCCAGCCCAAGCCTATTGCATGGCAAGCAAGAAGCATACCTGAGCCACCAGTGCCCTAGTACATACAGTGCGTTGAAAAAAGTTTTTGTTGGTTGTTCACATAAAATCCCAATGAAGTACATTTACTTTTGTGGTTGTAATGTGACAAAATGTGGTAAAATGTGGTAAAATGGGTGAATCACTTTTTCCTTGCTCCAAAATCAAATCTTTATGCTCCAAGTTTTTTTAATGAAAACACAGCTGTTTAGTCCCAAACCTGTGAGTGCTTGTCACATTGTGCATGTGAAAATGATCTTACTTTCATTTTCAACACAGTCAGATTAAATTCACATGAGACTGATATCCAGTCACTTCCCTGTGTTCTAAATCTAAAGTTATAAACTCCAGAGTCACACTCACTCTCACATTCCTCACTGTCAGCTCACAGTCAGTCTTTTTTTTTTTTTGCCAACCTTCTTGTTTGTTTGTGGAGCAAATACTCAATTACTTTCTTTGTATAGTACTTGCATACTTGGCTATTAAACCTGATTCTACCTATTTACCTTACACCTATTTACATGTGAGTGTATTCCATTCCACTTTTGTTGTTGGTAGTTTGTGCAATATTTAATATACTGTACATTAATCATCATAATGGTAAAACCATAAAAATGATGTATAAACCCTGCTGAAAAACCCAGCATAGACCAGCATGATTTATATACTGGTCTATGCTGGTTAATACTGGTTAGTGCTGGTCTGATGCTGTTTTAGCTGGTGAACCTGCATAACTGACGGAAGACCAGCATATCTACGCTGATGAAACCTTACCACCAGCATTGCTCTTGCTGGTTAGTGCTAGTCTGGTGCTGGTTTAGCTGGTGAACCAGCATAACTTCTGGAAGTCCAGCATGCCTGCTGAAAAATCCAGCATAGGCTAGCATGATTTATATGCTGGGCCACCAGCAAGGTTTTGGTAGTTAAAATTGGTTACCATTTTAGCTCATTATCTTCTATTTTAATAGCTAGTACTGAATATAGTGTGTGATGTAAATACAATATTTTCATGTAAATATTTCAATATCAGACATTTTCTAAACGAGTTTTGCCCTGTCTCATTTCAGATTGAATTAAATGACGTAGCTGGATAAATTTGAAAAAATCTGTTCTAGGAAGTTGATAATCCCTTCTAAGTGTCTCGAAATATTTGACATTATCTTTAAATAAACTGGCTAACGTAAAAACACCTTTCTCACTCAGGTCCGAAGGCCAATGTTAGCTAACAAAAGCAGGAAAGTCGGGGTTCAAAATGATTGGGGATTGCATGGTTAAATTCCTGGGGAGATGGAGTTTTATTCCAATTTAGGGCATCTCATTTCATTGTTATGAACAAAATATGAAGCAGATATGCATATTCATGATGAAGGATTGTCACGGAGGCTTTGCACTGTCGTGTCACCGACCCTACTTGGGGTTCTTTCTTTACTGCCAATCTTGGCAAAAAGTCCATTGATGGCTCAACCACAATAGCACTTTGGTGCTGACAGGCGTTTATTGTGAAAAAAGGTGCTCAAGTGGTCCAAACAGTGTACAAAAAAAGTGAGGAAAAAGAAAATAATAAATAAAGAAACCAAACAATAATTTACAAAATATATACATAATTTTATACTCTAACTCAGCTCTCTCAATTATCACAACTTCTACCTCTACTACCATCTACTCCAACCAACAACCTTGTTGCTATAGCCTTATGTATAGGAGGCTCCGCCTCCTGGAATATACCATCCAAATTTTCCCCTTGTCCCTTTTTACCGACACACATTTCAGAGACGGTTAAACAGAAACAGCATTTCTAGAAATCATTAAAAAAAAGTATAAAAATCATACTCCTCAATATTTAAACATATAAATATATTATTAATATGCAGAAATGCCTAAATATAGAATCATGTAAATATAACCCCTCTGGGTAAACATTGAATGCCCCCCCCCCCCTTTATTTAAATTCCTGACTGTTGCTTGTGGGATCTCGTGGCATGGCGCGCCGAATTGCGGGATTTCGCATCTGTACAAGTGTGTGTGCGCGTTTATCATTCTGTGTCACAGGTGTTCTAACAATCATTGATTACACCAGATCAAGAAGGGTAAACCCACGTGCCTACACCCTCAGAATCACGCTGGTATTCAGCATGACGGCACCCCTTTCATTTGATATAGCTAAATTTTATTATTTAAATTATGCACTTGGGATGCATGCATGAGAGAATCTGTCTTAAATTGCTGCTTTGAAATATTAAGTAATGTAAATACTTGTTTACGTGTTTATGAAATTGTATCAGTTTATTTTGAAATTCTAAAAGGAAATATAGGTATTTTAACCTGTGTTTTTTTAGGGCTTACTTTCTTTCAGTGGGAGGGGTGACATTTAACACATTTTCAGCTCTAATTATATACAAAAATAACTGGTTCATCAATGTTTCGTTATTAATCATAATAAACATCCCAGTTTCATTACTTATTACAAATATTGTGCATAGAGATTGTTAAAGCAATTATATGGCAATAGAGCTCAGTTAAGTATGAATTAAGCATCTTAAGATGGATAACATATCAAGGAAAGTTTCACTATTTTCTGCATCTAACTAAGTTAGCTTTATTTTTATTTATTTACTTTTTTTGCTAAATCTGATTTAGGCTGGCATTAATTACAGCCAACATGGCTAACTTAGCTAATTAGCTAAACAGCAACTTCTGAATCATTCATTAGCAAACTACATGGTGTTAGTTATGTTAACAGCCAACAAACTTAGAGATTGGATGATGAATAAAGTGAATAAAGGCAAAAATAAAGAATTTAAAGTAAAGTATATACTTTATAATAAAGTACGAGTCATTAAAAATAAAAGCAAGTATAAAATAATTAGCAATAAAATACATTTAACAACAAAAACAGAATCCTTAATCTAATTCCCTCTTTAAAATCCTGACTGAACACAATTTTAAAGTTAACACAAACAGTACTACAGTATATAAGCAGGAAAATACCAGATTAATCGATCAGTATCAGTAAAAATGCCAAAGTTGCTTCTTTTTTCCTATTCAACTTACATACAGAAAAGAATTAACATATCATTCTCATCTATTGAATTTTCTGGACCTTGCTGTAGATTTGAGAAGAATCATGAACCATTTCATCTGTCCCATGTCTGTGGAACAAAAACAGGTGATGAATTTAATGAAGTAGACTGAGCAGCACAATTAGTGTTGGTGTAATGATAATGATTTGCTCACTGGGTGGCAGCAGTGCTCCTGCTAATGTTTACAGCAGCGTACTGAACTTCGTCTTCCTCTCGGGTGTCTGGAGGAAGTCTGGGTGACAGAGACCCTTCCTGTGTGTGGGAATTTTTAAAAACGACACTAACATATTCAAGGTTATCCTGAGTATCAGAAGCGCGTTTCCCTCTGCAGTCTGACGCTGCAACAGTTTCACACACTGCAGCAGACTGGGGCTAAAAAGAATCACAAAATAAACTATATATATATATATATATATATATA
The DNA here is from genome assembly GCA_030347435.1 of Clarias fuscus. Taxonomy (NCBI): domain Eukaryota; kingdom Metazoa; phylum Chordata; class Actinopteri; order Siluriformes; family Clariidae; genus Clarias; species Clarias fuscus. The sequence goes on from CM059228.1 coordinate 4,654,695, forward strand.
AACATGTCACATGATCAAACAGTCTCTTCTTTCACCCACACTCACCTGTTCACTCTCACCAGTGCTGTTGTGGCTGATAGCTGAGCTCAACTTCCTTCTCCTGAGAAACATGAAACACGTGTCCATAATAATTGTATATGAGTATTTGATTATAAATAATGTTTAAACACATTCAGCATGCATTGTTCACCATTACATACCACATCCACAGAGTTCCTGTGATGAGTGTTAATGGCAGGAAGACACCCAGTCCCACCATGACGAACTTTAACTCTGTGTTCTCCTCTGAGCCTTCAGAAACTAACCATAAGAGTTAATGAGAGTTAATCTCAAAAACCAGTTAATCTCAAAGTCAGGTTTATTAGGATTAAACACTGTTGGAATTTTACCCCCCTGTGCTCATCATTGAGAGACACCTTTGTTTCAGCAGATATTTATTCTGCTTAATTGTATTGAATCTCTCACTCTCTCTCTCTCTCTCTCTCTCTCTCTCACTATCTCACTCACTCACTCACTCACTCATTCATTCTCTGTAGGGATTGGGATAGCTCAGTGGTCAAGGCATTCGAGTACGGTTCAGAAAACTTTCAGCTGTGGAGGTGTGAGGCCACAGTGCTATCCACTACACACCATCTCATTACCGAACTATATAATCACCTTTTAAGAGTAATTTTTCATGAGGTTTTCTTTTTTGGTCTTCAGCCACAACACAAGGTCAAATTTTTATTTCGTTTTAAAAGGACACTATTAGTATATAGATAAAGTCTGAAGTTGAAAAGTCCGAAAGTTATTACATCTGATTTTTTTTTTCTAACATATTTCTTATTGGTTTGATTCAATGTTTTGATGTTTATTCATTTCACAGCAAGTGATGTGGGACTTGTGAAAATTTATTGCAGAAACATTATTCAGGTTTCTAAAAACCAATAGTAACAAAAATAACTAACACTGTTATTACTTACCTAACACATCCAGTTCTGTTGGTGTGGAGTTGTGCTGTCCCAGCTGGTTGTGAGCAGTGCAGTAGTACAGTCCTCTGTCCTGGGAGCTGATGTTGCTGATGCTGTAATTCTGGCCTGTTGTCAGCAGTGTGTCTGCAGCTGATCTCTGCTTAAACCAGGAGTAGGTGAGAACAGGAGGGTTTGCATCACTGCTACAGCTCAGAGTCACTGAATCCCCCTCCACTGTGTCTCCAGAGGAAAGAACCACTGCACTGGTTTTTTTAGGGGAATCTGATTAGAAATAAAACACATGAATCAGCTGGTGTGTGCCACAATTTCCGAACATATCTTCACAATTAATAAATAAATAAGATCACGGAATGTGACAGCAGGGTTACTGTTAGTGCTCACATATTAGGAAAATCTTCTTTCTAAGACATGTCAGACACACAGCACAATGCAGGTCACTCACTGCACAAACATAAACAAGTACACATTCTCAATGCTTTCAGACTCTTTGAACTCTGACTAGAAGGAAGCTGCCTGACACCCACTCTCATGCATGCGCCATCATCTCTGCCTCCGCGACTCTGAGGATCACAATGCATAATTTATAGGCCATTTTCTGAACACCTGTAAATAAAGTGCTGTTTATGTTTGTTGGAACTTTCAAATCAGTTACGCTGAAGAGTGCTGGCAAGCAGACTGGAAGCAAGCCCACAAAGGTCTAGGACACCACCTAGAAATATCTCCTAGCATTCGAAAGCAGGCACTCTTGGAGCAACTCTCACAGGGCCAGCCAAACGTTCACGCCTTCAACATCATATGGTACGGGAGGTGCCCCTCGCTGATCCACAAAGAGATGTTTACAGCAGCAAACTGAACGTCCTCTTCCTCTGTGGTGTGTGGGTTCGGTGAGAGGTTCCGGTAGCTCAAATCGTGGTCAAAGACCACAAGAAGCGATACAAGCTGAAAGGTGGCATCATTCCTGAAGTGCCAGTTCCTTTGTTTTTCGGGCATGACTGGCCCAGACAGTACTTACTTTAAAGACTGTTTGCTGAACACCTGTTAATAAAGTACTTTTCCCCCCGCTTTTCAACAAGAATATTTGCATGTCCGTAAAGATAGCAACATATGTAACAGAACATGTTTCAGGTGGAACGAAAAAGAAAAACTAATCTACTGGGTTTTGCATAAAAACAGAAAGGAGCAAGTGTGACAAAGTTACCAGAGGAACTCATTCTTCAGTATGATCAGTAAAAACAATCTAACTTACAGTACGGTGTAAACATGTTTGCTCAAATACAAAACATGCGATAAAAAAATAAGCTTTTGAAAAGATTCTCCAAAATAGAAACTTCTATAAATTTCACTAAAGAGTGATAAACACTGTACATATTAATGTGGAAACACTTACTAGAAAAAAAAAAGAGTTTTTAATGCGTGTGCTGAAGAATGTGCCAGAGTTTGTCTGGTAAATATACAGTACAGACCAAAAGTTTGGACACCCCTTCTCATTCAGCGAGTTTTCTTTATTGTGTTCTTTCTTGTGTTCTTTAGCCCAAACGCGTCTCTTCTGCTTGTTGCCTGTCCTTAGCAGTGGTTTCCTAGCAGATATTCTAGCATGAAGGCCTGATTCACACAGTCTCCTCTTAACAGTTGTTCTAGAGATGTGTCTGCTGCTAGAACTCTGTGTGGCATTGACCTGCTCTCTGATCTGAGCTGCTGTCAACCTGCGATTTCTGAGGCCGGTGACTTGGATGAACTTATCCTCCGCGGCAGAGGTGACTCTTGATCTTCCTTTCCTTGTCAGCCAGTTTCTTTGTAGCGCTTGATGGTTTTTGTGACTGCACTTGGGGACACTTTCAAAGTTTTCCCAATTTTTCGGCCTGACTGACCTTCATTTCTTAAAGTAATGATGGCCACTCGTTTTTTTTCTTCATTTAGCTCCTTTTTTCCTGCCATAATACAAATTCAAACTTTTGGTCTGTACTGTATTGCTTTCTTTACAGGCATGCAAATATTTTTGTTTAAAGTTATTTATTTCAACACATGTATGGTATGCTTGGAAATAGTGAATGCTTTTGTACGTAATAATTCAGGCCTGATGAACATTCGTTCATTCATCTTCTAAATCGCTTATCCTGCACACACAGGGTCGCTGGGGTCTGGAGCCTAACCCCGGGTATGAGGCAGGGTACACCCTGGACAGGGTGCATGTCCATCACAGGGCACACACATGTACACATGGACATTACATTTTTACAGGCAATTTGGGAACGTCAGTCAGCCTAATCTTCATGTCTTTGGTCTGTTAGAGGAAACCGGAGTAACCAGAAGAAACCCACCAAGCATGGGAAGAACACGAAAACTCCACACACACAGACCCGAGGCTGGAATCGAACACTGGACCCTAGAGGTGCGAGTGCTAACCACGATGCCTTTGTGCTGCCTCATGATAAACATATATAACAACATTTGTACTCAACAGAGAATATTAATTTTTGATTTACAAATATTTCCTCACACCTTCCAAACTCGGTTCTCATATGTCCCAAAGCAGCTCTGCAAATATGGCCACTGTTAAAATCCCTTAATAAATAAAACTGAATGGAGTTGAATTTAATTGTACTACAGAGACATTACGCCCCAGACACTGTACAGTAGATATAGATTGAGGAGAGTAAAATCCACACTCACACACTGGAGGAGAGAGGAGACTGTCATGGCCTTCAACAGCACAGCTGTAACTGACCGCACCACTGACTGCAGCTACAGAGCAGGAGGCAGATTTACAGTCAGACACACGCTGTCCGTTCTTGTACCAGATGTAAGTGGGGTTGTTAGACAGAGTGCAGGTGGTGATACAGCTCAGTGTCATGTACTGGTCTCTCCAGTCTGATACTGTAACCTTCAGATCTGCAAAATATTCAATCATATTAATAATTTCTCATTTCTAATATAGTTTTATCTCTATATTTGTATGACATTACCTGTAACAGACAGAGAGACTCCAGGTTGTCCAGTGTATTTGTCTTTAGGATCATCAGTGTAGAATCTGAATCTGTATGTTTGAGCGTCTCTCTCTGTCAGGTTAGTGATTCTCAGACTACAGTTATTCTGGGAGCTCTGTGTGTACTGCACTCGGCCCTGATACTCCTCATCCTCTCTCACATCCACAGACTCACCATCAGCCTGCAATTTAATGAACCACAACACTTTTGTGACTTTGTAATGATCAGGGAAGGTGTAATAACTGTGTATGTCCACTGATGAGCCAATCAGGGAGCAGATAGTCTGGGCGGAGTAAGTCACACTCCAGCAGCGCTTCTTATCAAAAACACCTGAAACACAGAATGAGAACAGAAATCTAAATCTACTCATGAATCACTGCATGTGAGTTTATTGCAGTCTAACAGATGGGGGATAAAACATACATGTAAAATGTTGTGAAAAGGAATTATAATTATTATATTGTTATTCTGAGGTCATAAGAAAAAGTAGAAATGGTTCTGTACAGTGTAGAGAGATTCACACTGTCTGCTTTTAAATTTCCCCTTTGCCAGAGTCTACAGGATGTTTGAAGATACTGAGTTGATTTATTTTACGTACACGCCTGTGTTTCCCCCTGCAGGACACTTTCAGAATCCGGGGCATTTAGCATATAAATAAATCATTCTAAAACATTAAAGATATGGTATTAGATATAATATTTACATTTGGATTTTATATTTATATTTATTTGTAACGTTTATATTTAACTTAAAATTTACATTAAAATCTAAAGTAAATATTCAGCAAACTGTCTAACTGTATCACAATAGCCTTAATTGTTAAAAGAAAGAAATAAACAGAAGCTGGCAGTGAGATGATGACAGAGTGAGTGAAGTGTAAAGTGAGTTCTTACAGACAGCAGGAGAGCGAAGATCCTCATCTCCTCTTACAGCACAGGAGTAACTGCCTGCATCCAGACTTCTATAATACAGATACTCATCATTTCTGTCCTGCTGAGTAACACACTGTCCGTTCTTGTACCAGATGTAAGTGGGGTTGTTAGACAGAGTGCAGGTGGTTTTACAGCTCAGCTTTTTATACCGATTACTGCTGTCTGATACTGTAACCTTCAGATCTGTGAAGAGTCAACAGGGTTTGCTGTTATGTTAAGTGTCAAACATGTTATTGTTGCTGTGTGTGTGTGTGTGTGTGTGTGTGTGTGTGTGTGTGTGTGCGTGTGTGTGTGTGTGTGTGTGTGTGTGTGTGTGTGTTACCTGTAACAGTCAGATGAACTCCAGATGAGTCTGATATCCAGTCACTTCTCTGTGTTTTAAATCTAAAGTTATAAACTCCAGAGTCACTCACTCTCACATTCCTCACTGTCAGCTCACAGTCAGACGTCACTGTGCTTACAGACACTCGTCCTGAGTATTGTGGATCTGTGCTCAGGTCTTGTGGTTCTCCTTCAGAGCTCTGGACTCGATACCACTCTCTCTGTGTGACACTGGAGTGATCAGGTGTTGTAAATGTACAGGGGATTTTTACTGTAGATCCAGTAACAGCACAGAGACTCTGAGAGGAGAGAGTTACACTGTGCTGAGCCTCAACTCCTGGAACACACACACACACACACACACACACACACACACACACACACAAGAAGTACAAAGTAAAATGAATTAAACACATGAAGCAGAGACTGGTGCACTGACCAGGTAGAGTGTTAACCACAGTTGTTGCTGCTGCTGCTGTTGTTCTCAGTCACACACAGCGAGAGAGTTGAGGACGTGTGAAAAAGATGATAAAAATAGATCTCAGTTTCAAACCTTTCATACTGCGTTAACACTTCAACTTTAATTATAAACTGCTATTTATCTACTGCTATATTTACTCATAGAAATAACAAATACAAATAAACTCACACAAATAAGTTACGGGGCAGTAATGTAAGTTTTATTATACATTAAAAATACAACCGAATTATTTGGTATATGTACATTTACATAAAATTCGTAATCATTACTGTTGCTCCAGGACGCTTGTCTTCCACAAAGTCATACAAATGTTCATGTTTGCACCAAAATCTTGTCAAATTGATTTAAAACACTTCCAAACACACAGACATGTTGAGAGCTTTCCTGAACTGTTACAGTAGTGACACAACAGCACATAAAAACAGTAGAAAGAGCTGAAATATGTGAAAAGTTTACCTGTCAGTAACATGAGGATTGCTGCTACTGTAATATTTCTCCACATTCTGTAAAACACGGTGACATCAGCCTTCAGACAGCTGACACTTGAAGATCCACCACGTGTAGAGTTTAGACCAAAAATATCCTCATAAATACAAAATAAATCGATCTTACACTTTTAGTGAACATTAACTGCATTAATCAGTCTGTTCCTCCTTCACTCGTACTGCACTTGTAAGCAGTTATGAGCTTCTACATGACACTAGCAGTAAAAATAGGGAAGTAGAGTAGTGCACTTACCACAGCATTACGTTATCACACCTCTCTATTTCAGCTTCTTTTCTCTATAACCAAAAAGACATACAGACGTGTGACGTCTTTCTTACTCCATCCTCACCTCTATAAGCTATGTTGGTGATCAGAGCTGGTATTAGAGTTTCCCTCAGGTTCTGAGACATGTGGGTTAAACTGATATTTTATCTGGGTTTCCACAGTGTCCACAGCTTCACTAAAGACCACAGGGGTTAGAGGGAATTTGTGAAACTTATGGACTTACACACGTGGAAAAAATTGTTGGTACCCTTCGGTCAATGAAAGAAAAACTCACAATGGTCACAGAAATAACTTTAATCTGACAAAAGTAATAATTTAAAAAGATTCTATGAATGTTAACCAATGAAAGTCAGACATTGCTTTTCAACCATGCTTCAACAGAATTATTTTAAAAAATAAACTCATGGAACAGGCCTGGACAAAAATAATGGTACCCCTAGAAAATACTGAAAATAATGTGACCAAAGGGACATGTTAATTCAAGGTGTGTCCACTAATTAGCATCACAGGTGTCTACAATCTTGTAATCAGTCAGTGGGCCTATATATAGGGCTCCAGGTAGTCACTGTGTTGTTTGGTGACATGATATGTACCACACTCAACATGGACCAGAGGAAGCAAAGGAAAGAGTTGTCTCAGGAGACTCGAAAGAAAATTATAGACAAGCATGTTAAAGGTAAAGGCTATAAGACAATTTCCAAGCAGCTAAATGTTCCTGTGACTACAGTTGCACATATTATTCAGAAATTTAAGATCCATAGGACTGTAGCCAACCACCCTGGACGTGGCTGCAGGAGGAAAATGTATGACAAATCAAAGAGACGGATAATCCGAATGGTAACAAAAGAGCCCAGAAAGACTTCTAAAGAGATCCAAGGTGAACTTCATGCTCAAGGAACATCAGTGTCAGATCGCACAATCCGTCGTTGTTTGAGCCAAAGTGGACTAAATGGGAGACGACCAAGGAGGACACCATTGTTGAAAACAAATCATAAAAAAGCCAGACTGGAATATGCCAAACTACATGTTGACAAGCCACAAAGCTTCTGGGAGAATGTCCTATGGACAGATGAGACAAAAATGGAACTTTTTGCCAAGGCACATCAGCTCTATGTTCACAGACGGAAAAATGAAGCATATCAAGAAAAGAACACTGTCCCTACTGTGAAACATGGAGGAGGCTCTGTTATGTTCTGGGGCTGCTTTGCTGCATCTGGCACAGGGTGTCTTGAATCTGTGCAGAGTACAATGAAATCTCAAGACTATCAAGGGATTCTAGAGAGAAATGTGCTGGCCAGTGTCAGAAAGCTGGGTCTCAGTCGCAGGTCATGGGTCTTGCAACAGGACAATGACCCAAAACACACAGCTAAAAACACCCAAGAATGGCTAAGAGGAAAACATTGGACTATTCTAAAGTGGCCTTCTATGAGCCCTGACCTCAATCCTATTGAGCATCTTTGGAAGGAGCTGAAACATGCCGTCTGGAAAAGGCACCCTTCAAACCGGAAACAACTGGAGCAGCTTGCTCATGAGGAGTGGGGCAATATACCTGCAGAGAGGTGCAGAAGTCTCATTGACAGTTACAGGAATCGTTTGATTGCAGTGATTGCCTCAAAAGGTTGTGCAACAAACTATTAAGTTAGGGGTACCATCATTTTTGTCCAGGCCTGTTCCATGAGTTCATTTTTTTTATAATTCCGTTGAAGCATGATTGAAAAGCAATGTCTGACTTTCATTGGTTAACATTCACAGAATTCTTATTTATTATTACTTTTGTCAGATTAAAGTTATTTCTGTGACCATTGTGAGTTTTTCTTTCATTGATCGAAGGGTACCAACAATTTCATCCACGTGTGTATCTACCTGAACTCTTGGAATGGTTATGGATCATGCTAATGTTTTGAGTTGTCTTTTGTCCCAGCTCACTATAGGTGGAGTAATGTCCCGAGCTGAACATATTGCTGAGATAAATGCTAGAAGTTTGGCAGCCCGAAACAGGAAGAAAAGTCTCAAGAATCTCCATAAGGTTCTTACAAGAGGAACTCGAGCTTGCAGGAGCTCTACCTCTTCCTTGAACTGCAGTGACTACTGTAGAAATAAAAACAGTCCGTCAGCACTCAGACAGAGACAATTAGTGATTTCATTCGCACCTTGAATGTGCTGTGGGTTGTCTGATGGTTACATAATTACACAGCTCTGAAGAAGATGTCAAATGTTTGTGTTGCCACAAATAGTTTGTAACAATTTTTGTGTTAAGATTTACTTTGTGTTTTTTGTGTGTAAAGAAAGACCAAATTTTTTTGGATATTTTACAGAGGTTTGCACTGCCAGACTTTATACTGTAATTGCCAAATTATTGGAGTATGCACCAACGAGAGCGCGAGAGAAGAGCCTGATTAAACGCAAACAGCTAACATCTCCTGTCTAAAACAGGTTAGTAGCGTGTTTAATTCACTCACAATGTCCTCCATGTGATGCCTAAAACCTGTCTGATGTAATTCTAGTGAAGTTAGAAAGATTCAAACGGAGTTGAGCAGTTTACACTGAAGTTATTTCCCTTTTGAGGTGAAGTGTTGCTAACTCCTGTGGGTGAACACGAGGTAATGGTGGCCTTATTTTCAATATTTATTTCTCAATTCATGGCTTCTGGACATTTATAAAAATGTTTTAATATTTAAAATAGGTGTTTATTTAAGTCTTATGTGAGACAACGTGTAGCAATATTGTTGGTTTCCCTGTTGTATGTAGTTTTAAAGGTAATTCAAGGTATAAAACAAGGAAAAGTGATCAAAGGGCTGAATTTGACCAGTAACAGGATTACTAATGCAGTAATTAGTGAAAGCTAATATAATAGACAGTGAAAGTGAGTCATATCGCTCTTGCTCTTATGAAGTATTGTTAATGAACTGAATTAAACTGTATCTGTTATGTACAGTATATTAATCTGTGAGACTGAAATCACAATTTATTAATAGAAAGATGTTAAATCGAGTTAATAAAAGAGGAAAATGTGTTAAAATATGCAAAAACAAAATAGAAGAATCAAATGAGAATCTTGCTGTTTCATAAAGACAGAGAACAGCCTGATTAAACACAGACACTCACGTCTCCTGTCTCTACTTTCTCCTGTCTGAAACAGGACACAATCTGTCCACAGGTCACTGCTGTTTGAGGCCTGTAACACTTGTGTATCTGGATGATCTGGTGCCTCATTAGTTCTTGTTATTTGTTGATGGATGGGTAAACGATGACCCTTATTTAAAATCGTCACTTCACTTTGTGTTTCATGTTCGTTGTCAGACTCTTGTTTTGGAGGATTTCCTGTTCACCTTGTTTAGTGCCTGGGACATGAGTTTAGACACTAGTCAATGTGTCAGGTGGTGGTGTTATCAAGGTTAGGAGACCTATTCCTACTGATCCACACTTGCGTAGAGTGCACTCCCTTTTTGCTTCACACTCGACTTCTGCTTTTACCTCAGGTATGAACGCTCCTCATGATTTCCTCTTTATGCTCATGGGCCACGGCACTTATTATAATCTGATGTAGATTCTCTCCAGACTCTTTTGGTTTTGCTTTCAAGCATCATTGCCTTAATGGTGTTGGTAAGATGCTTGTTTCTTGTTATTAGTACGATTGGTAGCAGAGATAATGAATGAGTGTGTTGGCTTTACGTACTTCCTGGCTGTAAAGAAGATTTCTAGTTGTCTTTGTATGTAATTTCTACTTAGTCCATCACTGTTCATTCTCTATGATGTGAACATTTTGATTAGCTGTATTTTCTCCCTTATGTGTGTGTTTGTGTGTTTCTGTAGGTATATTACTATCTAATGTTTGTGTCCCTCTTTTGCAGAGCTGTGGGGCAAAAGTTGCAGTGCAGGAGAAGTGAGTTGATCTCTTCGGTTTCTGTGAATCAGTCCGGGAGCACGATGATAGAAAATGGCTTCCTGTAAAGCTGTACTGTAATACTATTTTGTAATAGTGTGTAAAATTTTGTAATTTTGTAAAATCCTCAACAAAATAGAGTTCGGTAAACACAGTCCAATACAGTGGAAAACAGCTGACATGGGGTCTGGGATTCAATTGGGATGCAATTTAGAGTTGCAGAGACAACACTGTTTTATCTATTTATAAAACCAATAATACCTTGCATTGCGAATTACTTAGTTTGCATTTTAAGTATTTCTAGTGTGTGTGTGTGTGTGTGTGTGTGTGTGTGTATTAAAATCTTCCCACACAATAAGCCCCCTCCTCAACATTTGTCGGGGGTGATTCTTTTCAAAGGTTTTAATTGGTTTTGTTTTAACTATATTTTCTATTAATCACATTTATATGAATATTTTTGGGTTGTGAAATGAATCATTAGGTTTTCCAGTTAAGGAAATTTCATGGCATGAAAATGGCATTTCATTGTGAGGTTAATTTCCTTAGCTGCAATTACAGTTTTTGGCCATGTTGGGAAAGGGGACAGATTTAGTCAAGTGGATTGGTATGCTATATATTGTATATTCATGTCGAAGGTGTATTAGACTCACTTTGCCGGTCTAAAGAACAAATCCACCTTACGAACCTGCTCCTGGAATGGAACTTGTTTGTAAGTAGGGGACTACATGTATTGTATTACCACAGTTATCAGCAGATTTCTTTAAATAAAGATTTTCTCTTCTATTGTATTTGGTCCTGCAGCTTCTATCCGCGGGTATCAATTTGTTTGTCAAACTTCTTGCATTCTTTCACCCAATTTAAATATCTCAAGAGGACCGAGCTGTAACTAACACTGATTCCAGTCTCTGTATACTTCAAAATTGTCTTTAAAATGTCACGTGTTGGTTTGTGTGTTAATGTGTTTTTGAGAACAAAGCGCCATCTCGTGGTGACACCTGGCAAATAAATAAATAGAGCTTTAGTGGGCTTATTTACTGTGAAATCTAGACACGCCCTTCTGACAGTAGAAGGCAGGGGTATCCTGGGAAGCACACGACGCTTGGCTGACAGATACTCGCCATTTGTGCATAAACTGCACGGTTCAGGCTGTTGAGTGGCTGCCGCAGAAAACCTCCTTGGATGATTTCATGTGCTTTTAGACCATAAATTGTTTATTATTTATTTTGTTTAATATATGTACAGAGGTGTGAAGAGGGGAATGTCTGTTACCGCTGCGCTCACCGCCGCGACAAAACGACAGCGGTCAAAATAAATCAGTTGCATTTCAAAGTAATTCGTGAACTGACAGCCAGGTGGCACAAAGTGACATTTTCCGTCATCTCCGTTTTTAAAAAATAATTAAGTCATAAAAAAGTCAAAACAATATGCTGTTTCGAAGAAATACTACAGTAATGGTAATTTCCACATCTGTGTATTTTATACAACAAGCATGAAAAATCTGAATCAGAGCTATTGATATTTGCTAACCCATAAATTGTTTATTATTTATTTTGTTTAATATATGTATGTAATTGTATTAATTATATGTGATATCACATTTATAATATTATTATGACAAAAAAGCTGCATTTATTTACATATCTTTAAACTGTCTACTGTAATAACTCAGACATACTAAAATTAATGTTGATGGACATTATTGTTCCTGACTTTATTATTTAGCATTATTAAACAGCTTTTCACTGCAGATGTACATAAAAAAAATCTGAAAACAGATCTTCACAAAACAAATTTTTAAAAGGTTTAGACAAATTACAGAACGATAAGATCAGAACTGACTGAATTCATCAGTAATTATGTCCCCACTGAGTCCAGCATGAACAGAGTATGAGTAAAAATGATAATGATCAGGAAACAATGGAGTGATGGGTATAGTTTAAAATACACAGGATTAGTCTAGACCATTATACACCGGATATACAGCAGGGGACTTCAACTCCAGTCCTGAAGGGCCAGTGTCCAACACAGCTTGGAGATTCTTCTTCTCAAACAGCTGATTCAACTAATCTGTTAATTACTAGGTTCAGTGGGTGTGTTTGGGTGTTGGTGAATTACAAACTGTGCTGGTCACTGGTAAGTATGTGTTTATAATAGATTAAATGTTAGAAAAGTTGACTGAGACACCAAAGGAGCTGCCTAAAAAACAACCGAATTATATTTACTGAAGACTGAAATTAGTCCTTTGTGACTCTAATCCTCAACTTTAATCCTAAAACTCTCTCTCAAGTCGGCACACTCTGAAACACACACACATCATCACATTATACACTATAAAAAACATTCTTTTGCACAAACACACACACAGCCTATTCACTTGCTATCAAAGGAAAAGGGTGCCAGTTTTGAATATCTGTATTTGTTATACTCGTGAAAAATGCTCAAAAAAATGAAATAAACAGATTTTAAAGTGTTTTATACAGGAATGATAATCAGTGAAAAGTACTACAGAACAAATCCATAACATCAGTATCAGTCTAAGATACAAGTCTGAAAATTAAATCTGAAAGACAAGCTAAAATATAATCTCTGTGATGTTCTGGTGAAAGAGGCGTGGCAGTGAAACTGAGCGGTGCTGACTTAATACCGCCTCCTCTACCTACACCACTGCTTAGGAGAAGATGTAATCTTGTAGGTAAAAACAAATCACAGCTAGTCTTAAGAAACTGCACCATCTAGTGTCAGTCTCAGTAAAAGCATATATATTTATATGGTGAAGCAGGTGTACACACTTACCATCAGTGTGTCATAATCAGAGGACATGGCTGCAGGGTTCAGGTTTGTGTAAGTGTCACTGGCAGAGCTTTTAACATTCTAATGGGGAAAATTAGAGTTTAGAGAACAAAGTATTGTATGGACATTTTATGTGCATAAAACACACACACACACACGTAAGTTTATACATACTTGCAATGTGTCATAATCTGGAGACACAGTCATGAGGTTCAGTGTTGTGTATGTGTCATCTTTGGGTGTTGGAATGCTCTTAGAGAAATAAGGAGAAAACTTTTTTTTCTTCTTCTATTTATAACTTCATACCAACGTTATTTAGAGATTATTATTTTCTTTCACCCACACTGACCTGACCACTCTCACCAGTGCTGCTGAGGCAATTAGATGAATTCGACTTCCTTTTCCTGAGAAGCATGAAGCACATGTTTGTTATTTGTAAATGAGTATTTAATTTAAAATGGTTTCAAACATACTCAGTCTGTTCACATTTTACATACCACGTCCACAGAGTTCCTGAGATGAGTGTTATTGCCAGGAAGACACCCAGTCCCACCATGATGAGCTTTAACACTGTGTTCTCTAATAATAATAATAATAATAATAATAAGCAATTTAATGTTATGCTTTCATCCCCACAGTGACATAAAGTGTTAAATTGTGTTATGGAGGGGTGCCTCAATATGGCGGCCCTCGGTATTAAATCGTGTATGGAAGGCCGGATGCAGGACTTGGAGGGGTATGGGCCGTGGATTGTTTATTTCGGTTGGAATAATCGGCTCGCGTGAACACCACGCAGCGCTACAAAGCGCTTTTCTCTTTTCTCTTTTTCTCTTTTCCTCTTTTCTCTTTTTCTCTTTTCACTCCCTATACCAGAGCCACGCTCTCGTACCTGGTGCTATCTAATGTTTGCACAGCGTGCGCTGGTTTCTGGGAGCTTAAATATCCTTCCGGCCAGGTGTAGCTCGTCAACCTTGATTGCCAGTGCTACGGGGTTGCCTAGCAACCGCCCGTCGCATGTGTGGCCGTGTTACAAATTGCACTTACTTAACACATACAGATGTGTTGGTGTGGAGTTGTGCTGTCCCAGCTGGTTGTGAGCAGTGCAGTAGTACAGTCCTCTGTGCTGGGAGCTCATGTTGCTGATGCTGTAATTCTGGCCTGTTGTCAGCAGTGTGCCTGCAGCTGCTCTCTGCTTAAACCAGGAGTAGGTGAGAACAGGAGGGTTTGCATCACTGCTACAGCTCAGAGTCACTGAATCCCCCTCCACTGTGTCTCCAGAGGAAAGAACCACTGCTCTGGTGTTTTTAGGGGAATCTGATTAGAAATAAAACATCTGAATCAGCTGATGTGTGTTCAGTATCAGCATTTGATGGACAGTACTGTGCCAAAGTCTAAGACACCATATTATCTGTAGTACAAATTGTGTTATATATGTTCATCATTTCCAAATCCAGTCACAATTTCCAAACATACCATAACAATTAATAAATAAATAAGATTACGGAATGTGACGGCAGGATTACTGTTAGTGCTCACTAGGAAAACCTTCTCGCTAAGACATGACAGACACACAGCACAATGCAGGTCACTCACTGCACAAACAAGTACACATTATTTATGTTTTTAGATTCTTTCAGAACTCTGACTAGAAGGAAGCTCCCTGCCACCCACTCTCATACATGCGCCATCATCTCTGCCTCCGCGACTCTGAGGATCACAATGGTTATTTTACAGGCCATTTTCTGAACACCTGAAAGAACTGTTTGTGTTTGGTGGAACTTGGTTTCCATGTTTTTCTCTGCTTTTCAAATCAGTTACACTGCTGGAGAGTGCTGGCAGGCAGATTGGAAGCGAGCCCACAAAGGTCTCCAGAGGAATATCTAGGACACCTCCTAGAAACGTCTCGCGGGAACGAGATGCTGCGTGAAAACGCTATGGGAACATCTCTTTGTTGTCCGAGAGTACTAGGGCATAAGCCCGAGGACAACTTTTCTTGCAGAAACTCCAGCACTGAAACAATCTGGCAGTGAACTGGGCATACATGTCTTGCCATGCACCAATTTTCAAATACACTCCATTTGAGGGCATAAGTTCTTCTAGTGGTGGGAGCCCTGGCACTTAAAATGGTTTCAATTATGCTGACTGAAAGCCCATCATGTCTTAGTTGGTCCAGTTCAGGGGCCAAACGTGAAGGTTCCAGAGCTTGGGCCGGGGATGAAGTATTGTCCCCTGCACCTGAGACCGAAGATCCCTCCTCACTGGAATCACCCAGGGTGAGCCGTCGAGGAGAGATATTAGATCCAAGAACCACACTCTGGTCGGCCAATGGGGCGCTATCAATAAGAGGTGCAAACCCTGTTGACGGACCCTAGCCAGGACTCCTGGGAGCAGAACTATAGATGGAAACGCATAAAGGCGTAATCTGGGCCACGTGTGGGCCATTGCGTCCAGACCCAAAGGAGCTGGAGGAGTTAGAGAGTAGTAAAGGGGGCATTGTGCTGCCTCTTGTGAGGCAAAGAGGGCCACCTCTTCTACGTAAAATCTTTCCCATATTTGACTGACTACTTCGAGGTGGAGTTTCCATTCCCCATGTTTTACAGCTTGTCTGGATAGCAAGTCTGCTCCTACATTCATATGCCCTGGAATGTAAATCGCCCTGAGGGACAGCAACTTGTGCTGTGCCCAAAGCAGAACCTGGTGTGCTAGCTTGTTCAAGCGGTGCGAGCGCAGGCCACCCTGGCGATTTATGTACGAGACTACCGCAGTGCTGTCCTCCCGCACTAGGACATGGTAGCCTCTCAATTGCTGGAGGAAGTGTTTCAGGGCCAGAAACAGAGCCATCATTTCGAGGCAATTGATGTGCCATGCGAGAAGATGACCTCTCCAGCTCCCTTGTGCTGGACGGCCATCCAAGACCGCACCCCAGCCCGTGAGGGAAGCGTCTGTCGTTAGCATCTTGCAACGACAAGACGGACCTAGAGTGGTACCCAAAGTCAGAAACCGGGGTCTGAACAACATAGAAATGGTACGAAGCCCCCGGTGCGTAACCCTTATTAGCCTCTGGGGGTTGGCCCTTGAATGAAACCCCCTGGCTCTTAGCCACAGCTGAAACGCTCTCATGTGCAGAAGGCCCAAAGGTATCACCATGGACACAGCTGCCATGAGGCCTAAAGATTTCTGAAAGTGATGAACAGTGACCTTCTGGCTAGCTTGATTTTCTTCAGGGTTTTGAGAATGGATTCGACACGATCAGGAGATAACTGTGTCCGCATTGTGACCGAATCCCATGTGACACCCAAATATGACGCCTGTTCATATAGCTTCGCCTCCCGAAACCTAGTGGCGACGGAATTAACAGCGTCGCCAAAGAGGTCGGAAGGTGAGACGGGGGCATCAAGGAGGACAGCACGATTCTTTTCCTTGATGCCCGTGAGGTTCAGCCACAGATGCCTCTCCGTGGATACCATGGCAGCCATAGAATGGCCCACAGCACGGGCCGTCTACTTGGTTGCACGGAGAGACAGGTCTGTGGCTCGGCGCAGCTCTGCAAACACCCTGTCATCAATAACCCCACCAGTGCTCAGGTCCTTCAGCAGGTCAGCCTGGTAGGCCTGCAAAACCGCCATGGTGTGCAGTGAAGCTCCAGCCTGACCTGCTGCCTGAAAAGCTTTCCCCACCAAAGCAGATGTCAATCTACACGGCTTGGAGGGGAGAGTAGGCTTTTTCAGGGAGGATGATGTCCCAGGAGAGAGATAGCCCTCAAGCGTCTCTTCTATGTGGGGCATCATCATATAACCGCGTGCTTTCACATCAACGATATTCGAATAAGTCGAAGTCGATGGCACAAAAACACGCGATGAATACGGCTTGCTCCATGAAAGAGTTAATTCATCATGGAGGTCACCAAAGAAGGGGAGAGAGAGACGTTGAGGCTCCTCCCCCCGGCCACCCGACAGAAACCTGTCGTCTCGAACGCTTGGGGGAATCTTGCTTCTGCGGCCAGTCGATATGCAATCGCTCGACCGCACGCATTAAAACCTCTAATAATTCCTAATAAGCTCTGTCAGCACTGGAGGAGCATTGTGAGGAGGCTACTTCCATGGAAGCGAGAGAGGAGGATTCTTCCGCTCCTTCACAAGAAGCGCCGGAGCGCGCTTGCGAAGCGGAAGCTAAAACTTCCTGATCCGGAGAGAGCGAGAGAGAAATTGGAAATTCCGTCTCGTGCGCGTCTGCCAGATCAGCACGCGAGCCCCAGGAATGCGCCGCGGCTCGCGGTTTCTCTTTAAATAAAGCAAGCCGCGCGTGAAGCACCTTAATAGGGAGAAGATCACAGTACTCACAGTCTCCCTGAAGCCCGAGGCAAGCGTGTTCTTCCCCTAAGCACTCGAGACAAAATTCATGAAGATCGCCCTCCGAAAGAGATCTATCGCACGGAGGCACGCATCTCTTAAGCAACTCCGCCATATCGGTGAGTTAAAGCTGTTATTTTCCTTTTTATTTTTGCTTTCGTTATGGCTTGCACATGCACGCGCAAACACAAAGCGGTCCTGAAGACAAAAAGATCTGAGGATGTGTCCAGTTCACTCCTATTTATAACCTGCAGGTGCACCTTATTCGGTGATGTCATGCCTGGCAAAGGTTATAAGCCGAGGTATTCGGCGGTTTTGACATGCACAGGCTTCACAACCAGACAACAAAAAGATGTTCCCATAGCATTTTCACGCAGCATCGAGTGTAGCTTTTGAAAGGGAACAGCTTAAAGCATTCAAAAGCAGGCACTCTTTGAACAACTCTCACAGTGTCTGCAAGCAACGGCAGCTGAGCTTTCATGCCTTCAACATAGCATGGCACGGGAGGTGAGCCCCACCCCTGGTCCACAAAGAGATGTTTACAGCAGCGAAATGAATGTTCTCTTTCTCTGTGGTGTCCCTTTGCTTCCCAGTCCTCCACCATGCGATCCACTGCCAGTCACATGATGTTCATGAGAGGTCCCGGTGGCTCAAACCATGGTCAAAGACCACAAGAAGCGATACAAGCTGAAAGCTGGTATCATTCCTGAATTGCCTGTTCCTTTGTTTTTAGGTCATGACAAGCCCATTTTATTACCGGCAAAAACGAGTTAACCATGGAGAAAGCATGTTACATGAAGACCCAGTTGGCAAAAATCATTGCCTACACAACTGGCATGGCTGGTGCAGGATGCGTCTGATGAGGATGAAAAGGCCTCCTCAAAGAATATCGCGAGGGTGCTGATGCAGCTTTTTAGCCACATGGGGCTACCCAAGGAGATCCTGACAAACCAAGGTATGCCTTTTATATCTAAACTAATGTGTTATGTGGGCTGCAGCAGCCTTCACCTTTCTGGTCAGTGGTCGAGTACGTAAAAGAGTTATAAGCTAACATCCACAACATTCTCGCTATTGTTCAACAGCACATGGAAAAAGCAGAGAGTGAATAAAAGCACGTTTATGACCAGGCAGCACAACCATGAGAATTCCAAATCAGGAATCGGCGCTGATTCCGCAAACTCTCACGCACCTACGACTAGAAGGAAGCTGCCTGCCACACGCTCTTGTGCGCGCACCGCCACCTCTGCCTCCCACTCGCCTTCTGCTCTCTGCTGCTCGATACACCTCCTTGGGTCGCCACACCACAAAACTGACAACTCTACTGAAGCAACCTCCTAGACACCTCCATAACCACTGTGTTACTCCGGAGTGTAAAGCAGATCACAGTGCTTACTTTAAAGACTGAACTCACTGAACACCTGGTAATAAAGAACTTTTTTCCTGCGCTTTTCAAGGAGAATATTTGCATGTCTGTAAAGATAGCAACATATGTAAGAGACCATGTTTCAGATGGAACAAAACAAAACAAAATAGAAACTAATGTATTATAGGCACCTGGGTTTTGCATAAAAACATAAAGAAACAAGTGTGACAAAGTTACCAGAAGAACTCATTCTTTAGTACGATCAATAAAAAAATCAAACATACAGTACGGTGCAAACATGTCAGCTCAAATACAAAAAATGCAATTAGAAAATATGCTTTTGAAAAAAATTCTCCAAAATAGAAACTTCTATAATTTTCACTCATGAGTGATGAAATAAACACTTGGTGTGGAAACACTTTACTGGAAAATAATCAATACTAAATCAATGCTTTTAGAAACAGAGTGTAACATCTGTACCTCCACAGCTCAGGGGAATAAGATCAAGTTCCCCGGATTACTGAGTTGGTACTTTGTCCCCACCTAGTGTGTCTATGTATGTACTACCAGCACTTAAACACTAAACACGAACACCTGTGATCCCCTTGTGTGTCTGACTATTTATTCCAGTCGAACCCGTAGGGCTTCGCCTGTTCACTGTTGTGCACACGTCTTGTCGTCACCTGGTATTTTGTCTGTATGTTGTGTGTTAAACGTCCTGTCTCTTCTCCCCGTCTCACTCCCAGGACTGAGCGTGTCTGCAGGTGAAGGACCCTTGGGGAACTGGAAAATCCCTCATTGGCCGCATGGACTTTGCAAGTGCATTAGTTACGTTATCGTTTTCCCCCACCTGTGTGACTGTTTTTTGGTTAACCCACCTGCAGACCCGGCCTGGGAGGTCAGCTCCGAACCGCAGTACGCGCCCGGAGACTTGTGTGTGTATTGTGGAAAAAAGAAATAAAAAAAAAGGATTATACTTTGTGAATATGGAAACTGCATCTGCGTCTGATTTTTATCCAGGAGACATGTGTTATGAGGGGGTACCTCAATATGGCGGCCCTCGGTATTAAATCGTGTATGGAAGCCCCGATGCAGGACTTGGAGGGGTATGGGCCGTGGATTGTTTATTTCGGTGGGAATAATCGGCTCGCGTGAACACCACAAGGAAGGAGGGCGTGCTTATGTCGGCGCGTGCCACTGTGCTTTTGTCACAACGAACAGGTAGGTTATTCTTGCCTTTTTCGCTTTCCCTTGTCACTCTTCTCTTTTCACTTTCCCTTCTCACTTTTCTCTTTTCACTTTCCCTTCTCACTTTTCTCTTTTCACTTTCCCTTCTTACTTTTCTCTTTTCACTTTCCCTTCTCACTTTTCTGTTTTCTCTTTTCACTTTCCCTTTTCTCTTTTCTCCTTTTCTCTTTTCTCTTTATCTCTTTTCACTTTCCCTTCTCACTTTTCTGTTTTCTCTTTTCACTTTCCCTTTTCTCTTTTCCCTTTTCTCTTTTTCTCTTTTCACTTTCCCTTTTCTCTTTTTCTCTTTTCACTCCCTATACCAGAGCCACGCTCTCATACCTGGTGCTATCTAATGTTCGCACAGCGTGCGCTGGTTTCTGGGAGCTTAAATATCCTTCCGGCCAGGTGTAGCTCGTCAACCTTGATTGCCAGTGCTACGGGGTTGCCTAGCAACCGCCCGTCGCATGTGTGGCCGTGTTACAGTACCCCCCCTCCTAGGGACGACCCCTGGCGTTCCTGTGCCAGCCCCATGGCTAGCCCGGAATTCCCTAACAATTTCGGGGTCTAGTATGTGCTGGGCTGGCACCCAAGAGCGCTCCTCTGGGCCATACCCCTCCCAGTCCACTAGGTACTGTATGGCGCCCTGGACTCGTCTGGTGTCCAGGATACGTCGAACTGTGAATGCTGGAGACCCATCAATGATACGGGGTGGGGGTGGGGGTGGTGGAGGTCTGGGAACCAAGGTGCTGCAGAGCACTGGTTTCAGTCGTGACACATGGAATGTAGGATTGATACTCATTGACCGGGGGAGAGCCAAGCGGTATGCCACCGAATTAATCCTTCTCATGATTTTAAATGGCCCGATGTATCGGGGGGCCAGCTTTCGTGACTCGAGTTTTAGTGGGAGGTCCTTGGTGGACAACCAGACTTGTTGTCCTGTACGGAAGGAGGGTTCTACCCATCGTTTCCGATTCGCCGTGAGGGTCGCCCTGCGCCTAGCGGTTTGTAGGGCGGCTCGGGCCCTCTTCCAGGTCCGACGGCACCGCTGTACTAAACTTCGTGCAGCGGGGACCCCTACCTCGGGTTCCTCCTCTGGGAACATAGGGGGGAGTACCCGAATTGGCACTCAAAGGGTGACATGCCCAGGGAGGAGTGCCACAGTGTATTGTGGGCATACTCGACCCACATTAGGTGGTCAGACCACGATGACGGGTTGGCCGAGGTTACGCACCTAAGGGTGCGCTCCAAGTCTTGGTTCACCCTCTCTGTTTGCCCATTCGACTCAGGGTGAAAGCCCGATGTCAAGCTGGCCGTGGCTCCAATTAGTTTACAGAACGCCCCCCAAAACCGGCTAGCAAACTGCGGACCCCGGTCAGAGACCAGGTCGGTTGGGAGGCCATGCACTCGGGCCACCTGTTGGAGGACTAACTGCGCTGTCTCCTTGGCTGATGGGAGTTTGGGCAAGGGAATACACTTGCAGGCTTTAGAGAAGCGATCTACCACTACCAAAATGGCCGTGTTCCCCTTGGATGAGGGCAGACCCGTAACAAAGTCCAAGGAGAGATGGGACCACGGGCGTGACGGTATGGGTAATGGGTGCAGTCGTCCGGCGGGCCGTGTACGTGGTTCTTTGTTCTGCGCGCAGGTTGGGCAGGCCGCCACATAAGCCCGAACATCTCTCTCCATGCCGGGCCACCACAGACGCCGGCGAAGAAACTCAAGGGTTCTCGTGGCGCCTGGGTGTGCCGTAAACGGGGACGTGTGACCCCATGCGAGAGCTTGGGAGCGGAGACTGGCAGGAACATATAGTTTTCCGGAGGGTCCTCCTCCCGGATCTGGTTCCTGTCGCTGTGCTTGCCTGATTTGCTGTTCAATGGCCCAGCGCACGGGGGCAAGGATGCGGGGCGCTGGAATAATGCTCTCGTTTTCGGGCTCCTCTAACGGGGGGTCCCATTGACGCGAGAGGGCGTCCGGCTTGAGGTTTTTTGAGCCCGGACGGAACGAGAGCACGTAGTCAAACCGGGAGAAGAAGAGGGACCATCTGGCTTGTTGGGGGTTTAAGCGTTTGGCCGACCGGATATATTCTAAGTTTTTGTGGTCGGTCCAAATCAATATTTTCTGTTTGGCCCCCTCCAGCCAGTGTCTCCACTCTTCTAGAGCCAGCTTTATGGCAAGGAGTTCCCGGTCTCCAATGCCATAATTCCTCTCGGCCGGGGTCAGGTGGTGTGAGAAGTAGGTGCAGGGATGTAGTTTCTGGTCCTCCCCGGAACGCTGGGAGAGAACCGCGCCCACCCCCACATCGGACGCGTCTACCTCCACTATAAACTGGGTCTCTGGATCTGGCATCCGCAAGACTGGAGCTGTGGTGAGTTTTTCTTTATAGCCTGGAAAGCTCCTTGAGCCTCCTCCGTCCATTTAAATCGTCCTGGGTTCCTCTTTGTGAGGACGCTAAGTGGGGCCGCCAGGGTGCTAAAATTGCGGATGAACCGCCGAAAGAAATTGGCGAACCCCAGGAAGCGCTGAACTGCCCGAAGCGATGTGGGACGGGGCCAACTGGCCACAGCCCTTATTTTGGCCGGATCCATTTGGAGGTGACCCTGGGATACTACGAAACCCAAGAAGGAAGTGGAGGTTGTGTAGAACTGTGACTTCTCCAGCTTAACGTATAGATGGTTCTGCTGGAGAAGTTGCAGCACCCGGCGCACGTGAGTGACGTGCTCTGGCATGGAGGCACTAAAAATTAAAATGTCGTCCAAGTAGACGAAGGTGTAGAGGTTAAGTGTCTCCCGGAGCACCTCATTAATGAACCTCTGAAAGACGGCTGGCGCATTAGTCAGGCCAAAGGGCATTACCTTGTATTCGTAGTGCCCTGACGGTGTAATAAATGCGGTCTTCCACTCATCTCCTGCCCTGATGCGGATCAAATTGTAAGCACTGCGCAAATCTAGCTTTGTAAACAATTTTGCCTTTTGCAAGCACTCAAAGGCAGAATTCATCAGAGGGAGGGGATAGCGGTCTTTCAGTGTCATCGCGTTCACCCCCCGATAATCTATGCAGGGGCGGAGACCCCCATCCTTCTTCTTTACAAAGAAGAACCCGGCCCCTGCGGGGGATGTAGACGGGCGAATGAATCCAAGGGACAATGCCTCCTGGATGTACTCCTCCATAGCTAATTGTCGGGAGGGGACAAGGAGTAGAGTTTTCCCCTTGGTGGATTCGAACCTGGAAGCAGGTTGATCGCGCAGTCGAAAGGTCGATGGGGAGGAAGCTTTTGGGCCCCTGACTTGGAAAATACTTCCGCCAGGTCCCAGTAATCTTTGGGAACTGCCAAGAGGTCGACCTGGTGAGGTGATTGCGCGTCTAGGGTTCTGATCCCTTTTAAGCAGCTCTGTGCGCAGCGGGTGCCCCAAACCGAGACAGAGCAGGTTAACCAATCAATACGGGGGTTATGTTCCTGTAACCAAGGAAACCCCAGTACCACCTGAAGCTCGGGCACTCGGGTAATTAGGAAGGTAATCCGCTCTGCATGTTGTCCAATACGCAATATTAGAGGGTCTGTCTCAAGTATAATTGGCCCGGATTCAAACAACTGACCGTCCAGGGCCGCCACTGAAATGGGCGCAGAGAGTGGGTGAAATGGCACAGCCAGTCTCCGCACCAGCTCTATGTCTATTAGATTCCCTGCTGCTCCCGAGTCAACAAATGCTTTCAGATGGGTAGTGGCGGCTCCCTCCCAGGTGATGTCCATGGGGAGGAAAAGCCCTGAACGCTGAGGGTCTGATTTTTGGGTCACTATCGGCCCCCCTCCTGAAAGTGACCCCCCCCTTTTGGCTTATTCAGTGGACAGCGCCCCTGATGGTGACCGGACCTGCCACAACGAAAGCATCCCGAACGAAATTAGCGGGCCCCTGAGATCTCTGCTGCCCCTAGCTGCATGGGCTCGCCCTGATCTACCTCCCGTTCTAACTCTCGTTGGGGAGAGATCAGCTCTACCCTGTAACTCCCTGCGCGTTCCGCCCTGCGCTCACGGAGGCGGTTATCTATTCTGATGGCCATACTGTACAGGGATTCTAGGTCTTCGGGTGGTTCGCGTACTGCCAGCTCATCTTTGAGCTTCTCTGAAAGGCCTTGAATGTATGCGTCCCTTTGTGCTCCAGCGTTCCAGCCTGAACTAGCAGCTAGTGTCCGGAATTCGATGGTATAATCTGCCACCGATCGTCCACCCTGCCGAATGCGGAGGAGGGGCGAGACTACACCACTAGTCAGATGTGGATGGTGGAAAGTGGCCTTGAGGGCCTGTATAAAATCATTGGCTGTAGTGTGTGCTGCTAGGAGGTTTTGCCATACTGCGGTGGCCCACTCCAATGCCCTTCCCGTCAATAATGATATCATAAATGCAACTTTAGCTCTCTCAGTGGGAAATTGGGATGGTTGCATCTCAAATATTAAAGAGCACTGGAGTAGGAAGGCATTGCATTTCTCAGACTCCCCAGCATAAGGCTGTGGAGTAGGTAATCTCGTCTCGGCCACCAGAGGGAGTGCTTGTGCTACAGTGACGACCGCAGGAGCCGAACCCGGAAGTGCTTCCGGGTTCGCCGGCGATCCGGAAGTGCCCGGTGTCTCGAGGCGCTCATGGATTTGGTCTAAGCGCTGCGAAATTCCCTTTATCTCTAAAAATAATTCGGTTAGAGCTTGTTCGTGTTTGCCGATCATCCCCGCCTGACCGGTTACTATCTCGCGTACCCGCTCCAAATCCGCGGGCTTCTTCTCTGGTGCGAACATTCTGTTATGAGGGGGTACCTCAATATGGCGGCCCTCGGTATTAAATCGTGTATGGAAGCCCCGATGCAGGACTTGGAGGGGTATGGGCCGTGGATTGTTTATTTCGGTGGGAATAATCGGCTCGCGTGAACACCACAAGGAAGGAGGGCGTGCTTATGTCGGCGCGTGCCACTGTGCTTTTGTCACAACGAACAGGTAGGTTATTCTTGCCTTTTTCGCTTTCCCTTGTCACTCTTCTCTTTTCACTTTCCCTTCTCACTTTTCTCTTTTCACTTTCCCTTCTCACTTTTCTCTTTTCACTTTCACTTCTTACTTTTCTCTTTTCACTTTCCCTTCTCACTTTTCTGTTTTCTCTTTTCACTTTCCCTTTTCTCTTTTTCTCTTTTCACTTTCCCTTCTCACTTTTCTGTTTTCTCTTTTCACTTTCCCTTTTCTCTTTTCCCTTTTCTCTTTTTCTCTTTTCACTTTCCCTTTTCTCTTTTTCTCTTTTCACTCCCTATACCAGAGCGACGCTCTCATACCTGGTGCTATCTAATGTTCGCACAGCGTGCGCTGGTGTCTGGGAGCTTAAATATCCTTCCGGCCAGGTGTAGCTCGTCAACCTTGATTGCCAGTGCTACGGGGTTGCCTAGCAACCGCCCGTCGCATGTGTGGCCGTGTTACAACATGACACAGAGTTTTTAATGAGTGTGCTGAAGAATATGCCAGAGTTCTTCTGGTAAATATATTGTTTTCTTTACAGACATGCAAATATTTTTGTTTAATGTTATTTATTTAAAAACTATTTCCTCTGCTTGAAAATAGTGAATGCTTTTGTACATAATAATGCAGGCATGATAAACATTCATTCATTCATCTTCTAAATCGCTTATCCTGCACACACAGGGTCGCTGGGCTCTGGCGACTAACCCAGGGTATGAGGCATGGTACACCCTGGACAGGGTGCATGTCCATCACAGGGCACACACATGTTCACATGGACATTACATTTTTACAGGCAATTTGGGAACGTCAGTCAGCCTAATCTTCATGTCTTTGGTCTGTTAGAGGAAACCGGAGTACCCAGAAGAAACCCACCAAGCATGGGAAGAACACGAAAACTCCACACACACAGACCCGAGGCAGGAATCGAACACTGGACCCTAGAGGTGTGAGTGCTAACAACGATGCCTTTGTGCTGCCTCATGATAAACATATACAACAACATTTGTACTCAACAGAGAATATTAATTTTTGATTTACACATATTTCCTCACACCTTCCAAACTCGGTTCTCATATGTCCCAAAGCAGCTCTGCAAATATGGCCACTGTTAAAATCCCTTAATAAATAAAACTGAATGGAGCTGAATTTAATTGTACTACAGAGACATTACGCCCCAGACACTGTATGATAGTTATAGATTGAGGAGAGTAAAATCCACACTCACA
The DNA here is from genome assembly GCA_030347435.1 of Clarias fuscus. Lineage (NCBI taxonomy): Eukaryota > Metazoa > Chordata > Actinopteri > Siluriformes > Clariidae > Clarias > Clarias fuscus. Next base: position 4,680,982 of record CM059228.1, read on the forward strand.
CACTGGAGGAGAGAGGAGACTGTCATGGCCTTCAACAGCACAGCTGTAAGTGACCGCACCACTGACTGCAGCTACAGAGCAGGAGGCAGATTTACAGTCAGACACACGCTGTCCGTTCTTGTACCAGATGTAAGTGGGGTTGTTAGACAGAGTGCAGGTGGTGATACAGTTCAGTGTCATGTACTGGTCTCTCCAGTCTGATACTGTAACCTTCAGATCTGAAAAATATAAAAGTAGATTAATAATTATTTTCATTTATCTGATCTCTATATTTGTATGATATTACCTGTAACAGACAGAGAGACTCCAGGTTGTCCAGTGTATTTGCCTTTAGGATCATCAGTGTAGAATCTGAATCTGTATGTTTGAGCGTCTCTCTCTGTCAGGTTAGTGATTCTCAGACTACAGTTATTCTGGGAGCTCTGTGTGTACTGCACTCGGCCCTGATACTCCTCATCCTCTCTCACATCCACAGACTCACCATCAGCCTGCAATTTAATGAACCACAACACTTTTGTCACCTTGTAACGATCAGGGAAGGTGTAATAACTGTGTATGTCCACTGATGAGCCAATCAGGGAGCAGATAGTCTGAGTGGAGTAAGTCACACTCCAGCAGCTCGTCTCATCATTAACACCTGAAACACAAAATGAGAACAGAAATCTAAATCTACTCATGAATCACTGCATGTGAGTTTATTACAGTATAATAGATGTGGTATAAAACATACATCTAAAATGTTGTGAAAAGGAATTATAATTATTATATTGTTATTCTGGCGTCATAAGAAAAAGTAGAAATGGTTCTGTACAGTGTAGAGAGATTCACACTGTCTGTATTTAAATTTCCCCTTTGTCAGAGTCTACAGGATGTTTGTAAAAACTGAGTTGATTTATTTTACGTACACGCCTGTGTTTCCCCCTGCAGGACACTTTCAGAATCCGGGGCATTTAGCATATAAATAAATCATTCGAAAACATTAAAGATATGGTATTAGATATAATATTTACACTTATAATTTACATTTATATTTACTTGTAACGTTTATATTTAACTTAAAATTTACATTAAAATCTAAAATAAATATTCAGCAAACTGTCTAACTGTATCACAATAGCCTTAATTGTTAAAAGAAAGAAATAAACAGAAGCTGGCAGTGAGATGATGACAGAGTGAGTGAAGTGTAAAGTGAGTTCTTACAGACAGCAGGAGAGCGAAGATCCTTATGTCCTCTTACAGCACAGGAGTAGCTGCCTGCATACCAACTACTGACATCCAGATACTCATCATTTCTGTCCTGCTGAGTAACACACTGTCCGTTCTTGTACCAGATGTAAGTGAGGTTGTTAGACAGAGTGCAGGTGGTTTTACAGATCAGCTTTTTATACCATTGACCCGAGTCTGATACTGTAACCTTCAGATCTGTGAAGAGTCAACAGGGTTTGCTGTTGTATTAAGTTTCAAATATGTTATTGTTGCTGTGTGTGTGTGTGTGTGTGTGTGTGTGTGTGTGTGTGTGTGTGTGTGTGTGTGTGTGTGTTTGTGTGTGTGTATGTATGTGTGTGCGTGTGCGTGTGTGTGTATTACCTGTAACAGTCAGATGAACTCCAGATGAGTCTGATATCCAGTCACTTCTCTGTGTTTTAAATCTAAAGTTATAAACTCCAGAGTCACTCACTCTCACATTCCTCACTGTCAGCTCACAGTCAGACGTCACTGTGCTTACAGACACTCGTCCTGAGTATTGTGGATCTGTGCTCAGGTCTTGTGGTTCTCCTTCAGAGCTCTGGACTCGATACCACTCTCTCTGTGTGACACTGGAGTGATCAGGTGTTGTAAATGTACAGGGGATTTTTACTGTAGATCCAGTAACAGCACAGAGACTCTGAGAGGAGAGAGTTACACTGTGCTGAGCCTCAACTCCTGGAACACACACGCACGCACACACGCATACACACACGCGCACACACACGCACACACACAACCACGCGCATGAATTCAACTCATGAACCAGAAACTGGTGCACTGACCAGGAAGAGTGTTAACCACAGTTGTTGCTGCTGCTGCTGTTGTTCTCAGTCACACACAGCAAGAGAGTCGAGGACGTGTGAAAAAGATGATAAAAATAGATCTCAGTTTCAAACCTTTCATACTGCGTTAACACTTCAACTTTAATTATAAACTGCTATTTATTTAATGCTATATTTACTCATAGAAATAACAAATACAAATAAACTCACACAAATAAGTTACAGGACAGTAATATAAGTTTTATTATATATTAAAAATACAATCTAATTATTTGGTATATGTACATTTACATAAAATTCGTAATCATTACTGTTGCTCCAGGACGCTTGTCTTCCACAAAGTCATACACATGTTCATTTTTGCACCAAAATCTTGCCAAATTGATTTAAAACACTTCCAAACACACAAACATGTTGAGACTTTCCTGAACTGTTACAGTAGTGACACAACAGCACATAAAAACAGTAGAAAGAGCTGAAATATGTGAAAAGTTTACCTGTCAGTAACATGAGGATTGCTGCTACTGTAATATTTCTCCACATTCTGTAAAACACGGTGACATCAGCCTTCAGACAGCTGACACTTGAAGATCCACCACGTGTAGAGTTTAGACCAGAAATGTTCTTATAAATACAAAATAAATCGATCTTACTCATCCAGTGAACATTAACTGCATTAATCAGTCTGTTCCTCCTTCACTCGTACTGCACTTGTAAGCAGTTATGAGCTTCTACATGACACTAGCAGTACAGATAGGGAAGTAGAGTAGTGCACTTACCACAGCATTACGTTATCACACCTCTCTATTTCAGCTTCTTTTCTCTATAACCAAAAAGACATACAGACGTGTGACGTCTTTCTTACTCCATCCTCACCTCTATGAGCTATGTTGGTGATCAGAGCTGGTATTAGAGTTTCCCTCAGGTTCTGAGACATGTGGGTTAAACTGATATTTTATCTGGGTTTCCCCGGTGTTCTCAGCTTCACTAAAGACCACAGGGGTTAGAGGGAATTTGTGAAACCTATGGACTTACACACGTGGACAAAATTGTTGGTACCCTTCGGTCAATGAAAGAAAAACTCACAATGGTCACAGAAATAACTTTAATCTGACAAAAGTAATAATTAAAAAGTCAGACATTGCTTTTCAACCATGCTTCAACAGAATTATTAAAAAAAAATAAACTCATGGAACAGGCCTGGACAAAATGATGGTACCCCTAGAAAATACTGAAAATAATGTGACCAGAGGGACATGTTAATTCAAGGTGTGTCCACTAATTAGCATCACTGGTGTCTACAATCTTGTAATCAGTCAGTGGGCCTATATATAGGGCTCCAGGTAGTCACTGTGTTGTTTGGTGACATGGTATGTACCACACTCAACATGGACCAGAGGAAGCGAAGGAAAGAGTTGTCTCAGGAGATTCGAAAGAAAATTATAGACAAGCATGTTAAAGGTAAAGGCTATAAGACCATTTCCAAGCAGCTAGATGTTCCTGTGACTACAGTTGCACATATTATTCAGAAATTTAAGATCCATAGGACTGTAGCCAACCTCCCTGGACGTGACCGCAGGAGGAAAATTTATGTCAAATCAAAAAGACAGATAATCCGAATGGTAACAAAAGAGCCCAGAAAGACTTCTAAAGAGATCCAAGGTGAACTTCATGCTCAAGGAACATCAGTGTCGGATCGCACCATCCGTCGTTGTTTGAGCCAACGTGGACTACATGGGAGACGACCAAGGAGGACACCATTGTTGAAAACAAATCATAAAAAAGCCAGACTGGAATATGCCAAACTACATGTTGACAAGCCACAAGCTTCTGGGAGAATGTCCTATAGACAGATGAGACAAAAATGGAACTTTTTGCCAAGGCACATCAGCTCTGTTCACAGTTTGAAAAATGAAGCATATCAAGAAAAGAACACTGTCCCTACTGTGAAACATGGAGGAGGCTCTGTTATGTTCTGGGGCTGCTTTGCTGCATCTGGCACAGGGTGTCTTGAATCTGTGCAGCGTACAATGAAATCTCAAGACTATCAAGGGATTCTAGAGAGAAATGTGCTGGCCAGTGTCAGAAAGCTGGGTCTCAGTCGCAGGTCATGGGTCTTGCAACAGGACAATGACCCAAAATACACAGCTAAAAACACCCAAGAATGGCTAAGAGGAAAACATTGGACTATTCTAAAGTGGCCTTCTATCAGCCCTGACCTCAATCCTATTGAGCATCTTTGGAAGGAGCTGAAACATGCTGTCTGGAAAAGGCACCCTTCAAACCGGAAACAACTGGAGCAGCTTGCTCATGAGGAGTGGGCCAAAATACCTGCAGAGAGGTGCAGAAGTCTCATTGACAGTTACAGGAATCGTTTGATTGCAGTGATTGCCTCAAAAGGTTGTGCAACAAACTATTAAGTTAGGGGTACCATCATTTTTGTCCAGGCCTGTTCCATGAGTTCATTTTTTTTTATAATTCCGTTGAAGCATGATTGAAAAGCAATGTCTGACTTTCTTTGGTTAACATTCACAGAATTCTTATTTATTATTACTTTTGTCAGATTAAAGTTCTTTCTGTGACCATTGTGAGTTTTTCTTTCATTGACCGAAGGGTACCAACAATTTCGTCCACGTGTATATCTACCTGAATTCTTGGAATGGTTATGGATCATGCTAATGTTTTGAGTTGTCTTTTGTCCCAGCTCACTATAGGTGGAGTAATGTCCCGAGCTGAACATATTGCTGAGATAAATGCTAGAAGTTTGGCAGCCCGAAACAGGAAGAAAAGTCTCAAGAATCTCCATAAGGTTCTTACAAGAGGAACTCGAGCTTGCAGGAGCTCTACCTCTTCCTTGAACTGCAGTGACTACTGTAGAAATAAAAACAGTCCGTCAGCACTCAGACAGAGACAATTAGTGATTTCATTCGCACCTTGAATGTGCTGTGAGTTGTCTGATAGTTACATAATTACACAGCTCTGAAGAAGATGTCAAATGTTTATATTGCCACAAATAGTTTGTAACAATTTTTGTGTTAAGATTTACTTTGTGTTTTTTGTGTGTAAAGAAAGACCAAATCTTTTTGGATATTTTACAGAGGTTTGCACTGCCAGACTTTATACTGTAATTGCCAAATTTCGCCACTAGGGGGAGTATGCACCAATGTGAGCGCGAGAGAAGAGCCTGATTAAACGCAAACAGCTAACGTCTCCTGTCTGAAACAGGTTAGTAGCATGTTTAATTCAATCACAATGTCCTCCGTGCGATGCCTAAAACCTGTCTGATGTAATTCTGTTGAAGTTAGAAAGATACAAACGGAGTTGAGCAGTTTAAACTGAAGTTAGTTGCTTTTTGAAGTGAAGTGTTGCTAACTCCTGAGGGTGAACACGAGGTAATGGTGGCCTTATTTTCAATATTTATTTCTCAATTCATGGCTTCTGGACATTTATAAATATATGTTTTAATATTTAAAATAGGTATTTCAGTTTATTTAAGTCTTATGTGAGACAAGGTGTAGCAATATTGTTGGTTTCCCTGTTGTATGTAGTTTTAAAGGTAATTCACTTATTGTGTGTTATTTTGTACTGTATGTTGTTGTTAGTGTTTATAAAACAAGGAAAAGTGATCAAAGGGCTGAATTTGACCAGTAACAGGATTACTGATGCAGTAATTAGTGAAAGCTAATATAATAGACAGTGAAAGTGAGTCATATCGCTCTTGCTCTTGTGAAGTATTGTTAATGTACAGAATTAAACTGTATCTGTTATGTACAGTATATTAATCTGTGAGACTGAAATCACAATGTATTAATTAAAAAGATGTTAAATCGAGTTAATAAAAGAGGAAAATGTGTTAAAATATGCAAAAAGAAAATAGAAGAATCAAATGAGAATCTTGCTGTTTAATAAAGACAGAGAACAGCCTGATTAAACATAGACACTCACGTCTCCTGTCTCTACATTCTCCTGTCTGAAACAGGACACATAATCTGTCCACAGGACATTGCTGTTTGAGGTCTGTAACACTTGTGTAGCTGGATGTGCTGGTGTCTCATCAGTTCTTGTTGTTCATTGCTGGATGGGTAAACGATGACACCTTATTTAAAACCATCACTTCACTTTGTGTTTCATGTTCGTTGTCATACTCTTGTTTTGGAGGATTTCCTATTCATCTTGTTTAGTGCCTGGGACATGATTTTCGACACTAGCCAATGTGTTAGGTGGGGGTGTTATAAAGGTAGGGAGAACCTTTCCTACTGATCCACACTTGCGTAGAGCGCACATGCTTTTTCTGCGCACACGACTTCTGCTTTTACCTCAGGTATGGACGCTCCTCGTGATTTCCTCTTTATGCTCAAGGGCCACGGCACTTATTGTAATCTGATGTAGATTCTCTCCAGACTCTTTTGGTTTTGCTTTCAAACATCATTACCTTACTGCTGTTGGTAAGATGCCTGTTTCCTGTTTTTAGTACGATTGGTAGCAGAGATGATGAATGAGTGTTGGCTTTAGGTACTTCCTGACTAGAAGATTTCTAGTTGTCGTTGTATGTAATTTCTACTTAGTCCATCACTGTTCATTCTCTATGATGTGCACATTTTAATTTGCTGTTTGTATTCTGCATTATTTCTTTTATCTCTGTTTGAAGTAAGACTCTTAACTTAATCTTAAGAGTTGTTGTTCTTTCTCTCTCTTTTTTTTCTCCCTTATGTGTGTGTTTGTGTGTGTCTGGAGGTGTATTACTATCTGTCAGGGATAACCCCTAGAGGGTGCCAAAGCGCCCTGTGATTTTTGTTTGTAGTTCTTTTCGTTTCACTTCACTTCATTTCCCGGCATGCACTTCGGTCAGGTGACGTGAGGGCGCTCACCTGAACCGACTTGCTCATTAGTTTTATTATAAATGGTTTGTTTTAGTTCTGTTTAACTGTCTTGCATTTGTTGATTTCACCGTGAGTAATGTCCGGTCCGTATGCTTTAGGTTTTTGGGTTTCTTTATTAAAGTAGGATTGTTTGTTTGATTTCCCTGTTTATGTTTTTTATTATAAAATAAATCGTTTCCTTTAAAACCTGGATCCTCCTGCATTTATGCCTCGCACCACGAAGCGTGACAGAATGCAAGACCTCCAAAGAGGCATAGCAGAGGAGCCCTACCCCGGGCAGATTCTTTTGGGGGGGGCAACGATGCTGGGAGTTTGGGAAACCGATGGGGAGAGCGGGGGGAAGGGGCACCCCACAGCGTGCGGCTACAAGGAACGGCGTGCGGGAGGTATGCACAGCCGGGAGCAGCCTCCCAGCTAAACTGGAGCAGCGTCGGGCGGAGCGCCGAAGGGAATGAATGGCGCATCCGTAACCTGCAGGAGCAGGTAGCTGAACTCCAGGGAATGCTGATGCAGATACGCCTCGAGGAAGGTCCAGACCTGCCAGCTCCTTTCCCGGGTTTCAGCAGCGACGAAGACGGTGAGCTCAACTGCATGGCGGTCTACGATGACAGCGGTGAGCGCTACTATATGCTGTATAGTCTCGACGATGAAAGCGAGTGCGGCAGCGACGACGAAGATGGCGAGCTCATCTTTCCGCCGCACAGCGGCGGCGATGACAGCGAGCTCTATATTCTGCCGCGCAGCTGCTTCGTCGATGGCGAGCCGCCGCCGCTGCACCGCGCCGCCGAGCACAGCGAGCTGCCGCTGCCGCACCGCGCCTTCGTGGTGGACAGCGAGCAGCCGCCACTGCACCACGCCTTCGTTGTGGACAGCGAGCTGCCGCCGCTGCACAGTGCCGCCGAGCACAGTGAGCTGCCACCGCCGCACCGCGCCTTCGTTGTGGACAGCGAGCAGCCGCCGCTGCACGGCGCCTTCGTTGTGCACAGCGAGCTGCCGCCGCTGCACCGCGCCTTCGTTGTGCACAGCGAGCTGCCGCCGCTGCACAGTGCCACCGAGGTCAGCGAGCTTCCTCTTCCGCCGCCGCCGCCGTCATGCGCCGCCAAGGAGCACGAGCTCCATCCTCTTCCTCCGCCGCCGCCTTCATGCGCCGCCGAGGAGCACGAGCTCCATCCTCTTCCTCCGCCGCTGCCTTCATGCGCCGCCGAGGAGCACGAGCTCCATCCTCTTCCTCCGCCGCCGCCTTCATGCGCCGTTGAGGACAGCGAGCTTCCTCTTCCTCCGCCGCCGCCTTCATGCGCCGCCGAGGATCACGAGCTCCATCCTCTTCCTCCGCCGCCGCCTTCATGCGTCGCCGAGGTCAGCGAGCTTCCTCTTCCTCGGCTGCCGACGCCACCAGGCATCATAGAGGACGGCGAAAGTCTTCTGCCTCCGCCGCCCTGCTTTAACAGGGGCATCAGGCCACCTGGCCCACGGGACAAAGGTGCCAACCTCTGGGTGAGAGGGGCGGACATTGGACCCTGGGGGGGGTGCCCTGGACCTCCTGTGGCGCCCCGGAGTTGCGCCCTTTGAGGGGGGGTTATGTCAGGGATAACCCCTAGAGGGCGCCAAAGCGCCCTGTGATTTTTGTTTGTAGTTCTTTTCGTTTCACTTCACTTCATTTCCCGGCATGCACTTCGGTCAGGTGACGTGAGGGCGCTCACCTGAACCGACTTGCTCATTAGTTTTATTATAAATGGTTTGTTTTAGTTCTGTTTAACTGTCTTGCATTTGTTGATTTCACCGTGAGTAATGTCCGGTCCGTATGCTTTAGGTTTTTGGGTTTCTTTATTAAAGTAGGATTGTTTGTTTGATTTCCCTGTTTATGTTTTTTATTATAAAATAAATCGTTTCCTTTAAAAGCTGGATCCTCCTGCATTTATGCCTCGCACCACGAAGCGTGACACTATCTAATGTTTGTGTCCCTCTTTTGCAGAGCTGTGGGGCAAAAATTGCGGTGCAGGAGAAATGAGTTGATCTCTTCGGTTTCTGTGAATCAGTCCGGGAACACGATGATAGAAAATGGCTTCCTGTAAAGCTGTACTGAGGGAGAATAATACTAATTTTGTAAAATCCTCAACAAAATAGAGTTTGGTAAACACAGTCAAATACAGTGGAAAAAAGCTGACATGGCGTCTGGGATTCCCCTTGCAATTTAGAGTTGCAGAGACAACACTGTTTTATCTTTTATTTATAAAACCAATAAAACCTTGCATTGTGAATAACTTAGTTTGCATTTTAAGTATTTCTAGTGTGTGTGTGTGTGTGTGTGTGTGTGTGTGTGTGTGTGTGTGTATTAAAGTCTTCCCATACAATAAGCCCCCTACTCCACATTTGTCGGGGGTGATTCTTTTCAAAGGTTTTAATTGGTTTTGTTTTAACTTTATATTTTCTATTAATCACTTTTCTATGAATATTTTTGGGTTGTGAAATGAATCATTAGGTTTTCCAGTTAAGGAAATTTCATGGCATGAAAATGCCATTTCATTGTGAGGTTAATTTCCTTAGCTGCAATTACAGTTTTTGGCCATGTTGGGAAAGGGGACAGATTTAGTCAAGTGGATTGGTATGCTTTATATTGTATATTCACTTTGCCCGACTAAAGAACAAATCCACCTTACGAACCAGCTCCTGGAATGGAACTTGTTTGTAAGTAGGGGACTACCTGTATTGTATTATCACAGTTATCAGCAGATTTCTTTAAATAAAGATTTTCTCTTCTACTGTATTTGGACCTGCAGCTTCTATCCCCGGGTAGCACTTTGTTTGTCAAACTTCTTGCATTCTTTCACCCAATTTAAATGGCTCAAGAGGACTGAGCTGTAACTAACACTGACTACTACTAAGTGTAACACACTTCCAGCCTCTGTTTACTTCAGAAAAGAGCCATCTCGTGGTGCTTTAGTGGGCTTGTTTACTTTGAAATCTAGACACGCCCTTCTGACAATAGAAGGCAGGGGTATCCTGGTAAGCTCACGACGCTTGGCTGCCAGATACTCGCCATTTGTGCATAAACTGCACGGTTCAGGCTGTTGAGTGGCTGCCGCTGAAAACCTCCTTGGATGATTTCATGTACTTTTAGACCATAAATTGTTTATTATATATTTTGTTTAATATATATGTATATATATATATATATATATATATATATATGTATATATATATATATATATATATATATGTATATATATATATATATATATATATATATATATATATATATATATATATATATATAAATGGGGTATGCAGTATATGCAGTGCATGAGGGTGCCACATGGAGGGGGGGCGCCATTGTGAAAAAAAAATCTTTGAAAATTGTCTTTAATAAAGCTTTTAAAATATTCGAAAATTTATATTTTATATTATATATACATAATGTATATTATATTTGTTAAGAGACTATTTTTGTTTTGCATTTTAAACGAGTAAAAAAATAATAATAAAAAAAATACATATCAATTGAGCCCCACCCCCCCTATACGCCAGACAGTCACGTATGCAAAATGAACAGAAGGGGGAAATTTTCTGGTGCACAGAACAGAAAAAGAAAAAAAGAAAATGAAAAACAGTGTCTTAAAATGAGGACAGCAATGTCAAACAGAATAAAAAGAGAATGGTAAGCTTGACCTATTATTTTGTATTACTTTAAGTCTTTAAGTTAATCAACATTTATCGTTATTGCCAGCGAGGCTTAATGGGCTTGAAGCGAGACGGCGTAGTTGGGACACGTGGAAGGTCGGGTTGATTCGCCGCATGGTTGAGGGGAGCAAGAGCTTGACAGTGCAGGGGTTGATAACCTTGGTGATCGTGAAAGGGCCTACATAGCGGGGGGAAAGTTTACGGGAGATGGTTTTGAGAGGAAGGTCCCTGGTGGAGAGCATAACCCTTTGTCCTATTTTATATTTCGGGGCCTGGGAGCATTTGCGGTCTGCTTGTTCTTTGTAGGAGTTGCTGAGTCATAACTGGGTCTTCCTAGCTTGGGCCCAGGTTCTCTTACACCGCAGAGCAAGGGGAACAAAGAGGCGGTTAGAAGGCACGTTGCTTGGGCCTGGTTCATGAGAAAGAGCTTGCTTGACTCTAGTTTCAATGTCAAGCTCGGCCACGGCAAAATAGTTTCACATGCGGCAGGGTCTTGTGTAGTCATAAATTGTCTCGACAGAGCGTCTGGCTTGGTGTTTTTAGATCCTGGTCGGTAGGAGAGGTTAAAATTGAACCTTGCAAAGAAGAGGGACCACCTGGCCTGGCGGGAGTTGAGCCTCTTGGCGCTCTGTAGATACTCAAGGTTCTTGTGGTCGGTCCACACTAGGAAGAGGACCTCCGTTCCTTCTAGCCAGTGTCTCCATTCCTCCAGAGCTAGCTTGATGGCTAAGAGTTCTCAATCTCCAAAGCCATAATTACTTTCAGCAGGAGTAAGACTTTGGGAGAAAAATGAGCAGGGGTGCAGTTTATTATCCAGGTTGGATCTTTGTGAGAGAATGCCTCCGACTCCCGTACTACTCCCTGGGTAGTCAGGGATGGTGAGGATAGGAGCAGAGGTGAACCACTTCTTAAGTTCACTGAAGGCCTCCTCAGATTTTAGATTCCAGCAGAAGTGTGTCTTGGTAGAGGTGAGGGCTGTTAGAGGAGCAGCGATTGAGCTGTAGCCTCAAATAAACCGACAATAGAAGTTGGCAAAGCCTAAGAATCTTTGTAGCTCTTGTCGTGAGGTAGGAGTCGGCCACCTTGTGACGGCTTGGAGCTTGGCAGGTTCCATCTCGATGCCTCTAGGGCTGATGACGAACCCGAGGAACGTGGTAGATGTGGTGTGGAACTTGCATTTCTCAGCTTTGACAAACAGGTTGTTCTCCAGCAGCCTCTGCAGCACCTGCCGAACATGGTGTTGGTGTTCCTCAGGGTCCTGAGAGAAAATCAGGATGTCGTCGAGATAAACGAATACTGAGATATTGAGGAGATCCCTGAGAACATCATTGATTAGGGACTGAAAAACTCCGGGGGCATTCGTAAATCCAAATGGAACCACCAGGTATTCGTAATGTCCCGTTGGGGTATTGAAAGCTGTCTTCCATTCGTCCCCCTCCCGAATTCGGACGAGATGATATGCATTGAACAGGTCAAGCTTGGTGAAGTACCTGGCCCCCTGAAGAAGTTCGAAGGTGGTTGACATTAGAGGGAGAGGGTACCGGTTCTTTATTGTGATGTCATTAAGGCCCCTATAATCATTGCACGGACGAGGGGAACCATCTTTTTTGGCCACGAAGAAGAACCCAGCCCCTGCCGGAGAAGAGGAAAGGCAGATAATACCTGCAGCGAGGGATTCTGCGATGTACTGGTCCATGGTTTGGTGTTTGTTGGATGACAGGGAGTATAGACGGCCCTTGGGGGGAGTGGTGCCTGTTAGCAGGTCAATGCGCAGTCGTATGGGCGGTGGGGGGGAAGGGATACCCCACGCGATTTGCTGAAAACTGCCTTGAGATCGTGGTATTCTGGAGAGACACGGGTGAGGTCCGGTGGCTCTACAGCGGGGGCGGAATGGAGGTATGGCTTGGTGGCAGCTCGTAAACATGATGAGGAACCAGGCTATGATCGAGTTCCTGGCCCAATCAATGTGTGGGTTGTGTTGCGTTAACCAGGGAAGGCCTAGGACGACCGTGGCATGCGATCCTTCCATGATAAACAGCGATGTCCGTTCCGAGTGGTTGCCCGAGACCCTTAGGCCTATGAGAGGGGTTCTGTGAGTGATAGGTGGGAGTGATAGGGTGAAGACAATCAAAGTAAACGCGAGAGAATCAAGGTATAAACACAGGATAATCCAGCGATTTAAGCAGCGTTTCAGGGAGGGGGCACGCAACCCATGATCTTGCAAACCCCTCAGCAAATGTGCAGTTGCGCCCCTGGCGCTCACCGCCGCGACAAAACGACAGCGGCCAAAATAAATCAGTTGCATTTCAAAGGAATTCATGAAATGACCGCCAGGTGGTGCAAAGTGACATTTTCCGTCATCTCGGTTTTTAAAAAATAATTAAGTCATAAAAAAGTCAAAACAATATGCTGTTTCGAAGAAATACTACAGTAATGGTAATTTCCACATCTGTGTATTTTATACAACAAGCATGAAAAATTTGAATCAGAGCTATTGATTTTTGCTAACCCATAAATTGTTTATTTATTTTGCTTAATATATCTATGTAATTGTATTAATTATACGTGATATCACATTTATAATATTATTATGACAAAAAAGCTGCATTTTATTTACATATCTTTAAACTGTCTACTGTAATAACTCAGACATACTAAAATTAATGTTGATGGACGTTATTGTTCCTGACTTTATTATTAACCATCATTAAACAGCTTTACACTGCAGATGTACATTTAAAAAAAACAATCAGCAAACAGATCTTCACAAAACAAATTTTTAAAAGGTTTAGACAAATTACAGAACGATAAGATCAGAACTGACTGAATTCATCAGTAATTATGTCCCCACTGAGTCCAGCATGAACAGAGTATGAGTAAAAATGATAATGATCAGGAAACAATGGAGTGATGGGTAGTGTTTAAAATACACAGGATTAGTCTAGACCATTATACACCAGATATACAGCAGGGGACTTCAACTCCAGTCCTGAAGGGCCAGTGTCCAACACAGCTTGGAGATTCTTCTTCTCAAACAGCTGATTCAACTAATCTGTTAATTACTAGGTTCAGTGGGTGTGTTTGGGTGTTGTTGAATTACAAACTGTGCTGGTCACTGGTAAGTATGTGTTTATAATAGATTAAATGTTAGAAAAGTTGACTGAGACACCAAAGGAGCTGCCTAAAAAACAACCGAATTATATTTACTGAAGACTGAAATTAGTCCTTTGTGACTCTAATCCTCAACTTTAATCCTAAAACTCTCTCTCTCAAGTCGGCACACTCTGAAACTGTCATGTTCCTTCAAGTACTGGAGGCGGACGCAAACGCAGGGTGTTCAAACACTTTCTCTTTATTTAATAAATCAAAAACAAACAAAAGAAAACAAACACAAATAACACTCCCCAGGCTGGGTATGGCGCAGGCAGGCTGGTAGTGACGACGTGGGTCTGTACTTTTGACCACAGTTCCACTGGCAAACTTAACGTGAACGGAGTATGGCTGAGCTTCCCTCAGCCGTGACCTTGACCTAGGTCGATTATCCAGCCTCGCCCTGCCGATATACCTCAGTCCTGGGGGGGAGAGAAGAAACGAACAGGTTTGTTAGGCTCCGTGACATATACAAACAAGGAGTGCACGACGGTAAACGGACAGGTGTGTACGGGTTCGGCCGACCTAAATAGAGACACACAGGGAGGACACAGGTGATCTTAATTTGATTTAAATATTGATAACAAGTACACACGTAGACACACTAGGGGGGGACAAAGCGCCGGCTCAGTAATCCGGTGAACCCGATCTCTCTCTCCCGGACTGAGGTGGCACAGATGTGACAGTACCCCCCCCCCCAGGACCGGCTTCCCGAGGGAGGTGGGGGCGCTCTCTCCGCGTCACCGGCGGGAGTAGGGGCCCACCGGACTGATGGGATAGCCGGCGGGCGGGGCGGCCCGGAGGTCACGGCGCCGGGCGATCCGGCCGAGCTTGGTGAAAATCGGAAATGAGTTCCCGATTTAGGATGTCTCGCGCCGGTACCCAGCTCCGTTCCTCCGGACCGTAGCCCTCCCAATCTACTAGATATTGTAGGGCCCCCGCTCTCCTCCGGGAGTCCAGGAGTTCTTTCACTCTAAACGCGGGGGCGCCCTCGACTTCCACAGCCCCGGGGAGAGATGGGTTCGCGATGCCGCCGTCTAGCGGCCCCCGGTTCACTGGCCTGAGAAGAGAAACATGGAAGACAGGGTTAATACGAATATGACGAGGGAGTTGTAATTTAAATGAGACGGGGTTGATTTGGGCTAGAATGGGGAAAGGGCCGATGTACCGCGGGGTGAGTTTGCGACAGGAAAGGTTTAAGTGAAGGTCTCGTGTCGAGAGCCATACCCGATCACCTACCTGGAGCGGAGGACTTTCCCCTCGCCGTCTATCGGCGAATTTTTTAAAGCGACGAACCGCTTGGGAGATTTTAGTGTGCGCATTTTCCCAGACTTTTTCCGCTCCTTTAAACCATTGATCCACCGTGGGTACATCGGTGGGAGTGGCATCCCACGGACAGAGCGGAGGCTGATGCCCGAGCACACACTGAAACGGCGTTAGGCCGGTAGCGGAGTGGCACAATGAGTTTTGGGCATATTCCGCCCAGATTAACCAGTCTGCCCATTCATGTTGTCGACTGCTACAATATGCCCGGAGGTATTTCCCGAGTTCTTGAACAGTCCGCTCAGCCTGCCCGTTAGATTCGGGGTGATAGCCTGACGTTAGACTAACAGTGGTCCCCAATTTCTGGAAGAAAGCTTTCCAGACTCTAGCGATAAATTGGGGACCACGATCTGAAACAATGTCCTCGGGGATACCATAGCAGCGAAACACTGTTTCGAATAGGGTTTCTGCAACCTGGAGGGCCGATGGGAGAGAGCTAAACGGGACAAAGCGACAACCCTTTGAGAAGCGATCCACCACTACTAGGACTGTCGTGTACCCTTTTGACACCGGCAGATCCGTTACAAAATCCACTGCTATGTGTGACCACGGTCTGTTAGGTGTGGGTAGGGGCATTAGTTTCCCAACTGGCAGACAACGGGGATTTTTTGTTGTTGCACAGACAGCGCAAGATAAAACAGCTGTTCTTACGGTTTCGTGCATCTTAGGCCACCAGAACTTTGGTTCCAGGAGTCTAAGTGTGCGAGTGATGCCTGGGTGTCCCGAAGCTAGACTAGAATGGGCCTCTCTTATCACTCGTTCGCGAAGTGCCTCCGGAACATACGTTCGGCCCGGGGGGCAGCCCTCCGGCACGGGGTTGGACCGAGCCGTTTGAGCTACCTCCGCGTCGATGTCCCATATGATCGGAGCCACTACGAGTGATGAGGGCAAGATCGGTTCGGGGTCCGAATTCTGATCTGGCAACGGAAAACAGCGGGATAGCGCATCCGCTTTCTTATTTTTAGATCCCGGTCGATAAGTGATGCAAAACTGAAAGCGGGTAAAGAACAGCGCCCAACGGGCTTGACGAGGGTTTAATCTTTTGGCTTGTTGGATATACTCCAAGTTTCGATGGTCAGTTAGTACCACGAACTGGTGTTTAGCTCCCTCCAACCAATGCCGCCACTCCTCTAACGCCGCTTTTACTGCTAGCAGTTCGCGGTTGCCGATATCATAGTTGCGCTCGGCAGGTGTTAGTTTACGGGAAAAGAAGGCGCAGGGATAGAGTTTCTCGGGATGGCCTTGGCGTTGTGACAGCACCGCTCCTATACCCACTTCCGACGCATCGACCTCGACTACAAAGGGCTTCTCTGGGTTAGGTAATTTTAATATAGGCGCGGTGGTAAATGCTGTTTTTAGGCGCTGGAATGCCGTGCGCGCTTCCGGTGAAAGCGCGGGTAGTTGTTTCGGTTTCCCTTTTAACAAGCTAGTGAGTGGCGCTGCCATCGTACTGAAGCCCCGAATAAAACGCCGATAGAAATTGGCGAACCCAAGAAAGCTCTGTAGCGCCTTGACTGACCGTGGTTCCGGCCATTGTTGTACCGCCTCCACCTTGGCCACCTCCATCTCGACCCCCCATGGCCCTATGCAGTAGCCGAGAAATGCAACCTCCCTCTTGTGGAATTCGCATTTCTCCGCTTTAGCATAGAGCCCGTGTTCGCGCAGACGACAAAGGACGGCGGACACATGAGAGACATGTTCGGAATATGACCGCGAGTATATCAAGATATCATCCAGGTACACTATAACATAACGGTTCAACATATCCCGGAACACGTCATTCATGAACCCCTGAAACACCGCAGGTGCGTTTACCAGTCCGTAAGCCATCACGTTGTATTGGTAATGACCTGACGTCGTGCTAAACGCCGTCTTCCACTCATCGCCCTTGCGAACACGAACGAGGTTATAGGCGCTGCAAAGGTCAAGTTTAGTATAGATGGAAGCGCCTCGGAGTTGGTCGATCGCGGCTGGCACCAGTGGCAGCGGGTGCTTGTATTTTATTGTGACCGCGTTTAACCCACGGTAATCAATACAGGGACGTAAACCTCCGCCTTTTTTTTCAATAAAAAAGAAACCTGCCAAGGCGGGTGACGTGGACCTGCTGATGAGCCCCTGCTGGAGAGCCTCCCTCACGTATTCCTCCATTGCCCGGGTCTCCACCACGGACAACGGATAAACGCGTGCGCAAGGCGGTGCTTTCCCCGGCAGAAGCTCAATCGCGCAGTCCCACGGTCGGTGAGGGGGAAGTCGTGCGGCTGCCCTAACACTAAACACGTCCCTAAATTTCACGTACTCGGATGGCACCTGAACCGAAACTAGGGCTTGCGGACTTTCTATTGATGTGGTTAGGACCGACAATGCAGCCGGCGTGCATGTTTTAGCGCATCGTGGGGCCCAAGATGTGATGCGTGACCTGGCCCAATCAAAATTCGGGTTATGTAAGCTGAGCCATGGGAGGCCCAGCACGACGGACTGGTTCATTCGAGGCAGCACAAAAAATTTTAGCTCCTCGGTATGACCGGGGAAAGCTAATCGAAGGGTCGCGGAGAGATACTCAACGGGCGAATTAATTAATTGTTTGCCATCCAGAGCTTTCACTGTGATCGGCAACGGAAGCTTCGACACGGGAGCTAGTAGCGAGGAAAGGATAGATGGGGAGATGAAGTTTCCGGCCGAACCCGAGTCTATAAGGGGGAAAACAGACACATCAGAATTATTAAAAGACAATACGGCTTGTAAAACAAAAGGATGATGAGTGCGCGGTGGTGTGTGAGCCATTACTTTACGTAGGGGACAAGAGCTGACTCGGTGCCGGCCCCCCCCACAGTACAAACACAACCCCTCAGTCATTCTCCTCAGCCTCTCTTGGGTTGACAGGCGTGATGAGCTCATGTCCATCGGTTCGGGGTTCGCCCCCTCGCGCGGTTCAGGTCGGGGTGCTTGGCTGAGGCCGGCGCGGTTCCGTAGTTCGGACCCCCACCCCGATGCTCTCGAGGGGGTGTGGCGCCGTTGGCCGCGGAGGTGCTGGTCCAACTTGATAGCCAGGTTGATGCACTCATTCAGTTCCATACCGGTATCGCGGCACGAGAGTTCCAGGTGGATTTCTGGTTGCAGTCCTTCTCGAAACCTGGCTAACAAGCTTTTTTCACACCACCCGCTTTCCGCGGCTAGGATTCGGAACTTGACCGCATAGTCAGCCACAGTGTTGGTGCCTTGCTTCAGCCTAAGCAATTGTTGTTCTCCCGACCTGCCGTGATCGGGATGGTCAAAAACCGCGCGAAAGGCGTGGATGAACCGGTCGTACCTGGTGGTAATGTCCCCCCCCGCACTCCACACTGCTGCGGCCCAGTCCATGGCTGGCCCTGTGAGCTGCTGAGTGATGAAGCTGATCTTCTTTTGTTCAGCAAGCTCTGGAAAATCAGCGAGGTAGAGCTCACATGCCATGAGGAACCGCTTGCATCCTTCCGGATTCCCCGCGTATCTCTCCGGGGGAGCCGAGCGTGGTGGGGACGGTGCGGCGCGCCGAGCCGTAGGCGAAGAGGGAGGTCGGGCGATCGCGAGCTGACTCACGCTACAGGCGAGGTCGTGAACCGCTCTCGCCAGGCCGTCGATCTCCCGTTGCTGGTACTCGTACATTGGGGGGTCGTCTTCGGGCAGGGGGATCCCTGCTGCGTCCTGTGAGGTCCGTTCATCTGTCATGTTCCTTCAAGTACTGGAGGCGGACGCAAACGCAGGGTGTTCAAACACTTTCTCTTTATTTAATAAATCAAAAACAAACAAAAGAAAACAAACACAAATAACACTCCCCAGGCTGGGTATGGCGCAGGCAGGCTGGTAGTGACGACGTGGGTCTGTACTTTTGACCACAGTTCCACTGGCAAACTTAACGTGAACGGAGTATGGCTGAGCTTCCCTCAGCCGTGACCTTGACCTAGGTCGATTATCCAGCCTCGCCCTGCCGATATACCTCAGTCCTGGGGGGGAGAGAAGAAACGAACAGGTTTGTTAGGCTCCGTGACATATACAAACAAGGAGTGCACGACGGTGAATGGACAGGTGTGTACGGGTTCGGCCGACCTAAATAGAGACACACAGGGAGGACACAGGTGATCTTAATTTGATTTAAATATTGATAACAAGTACACACGTAGACACACTAGGGGGGGACAAAGCGCCGGCTCTGTAATCCGGTGAACCCGATCTCTCTCTCCCGGACTGAGGTGGCACAGATGTGACAGAAACACACACACATCATCACATTATACACTATAAAAAACACTCTTTTGCACAAACACACAAACAGCCTATTCACTTGCTATCAAAGGAAAAGGGTGCCAGTTTTGAATATCTGTATTTGTTATACTCGTGAAAAATGCTGAAAAAAATGAAATAAACATTTTTATAGATTTTTAAGTGTTTTATACAGGAATGATAATCAATAAAAAGTACTACAGAACAAATCCATAACATCAGGATCAGTCTAAGCTACAAGTCTGAAAATAAAATCTGAAAGACAAGCTAAAATATAATCTCTGTGATGTTCTGGTGAAAGGGGCGTGGCAGTGACACTGGGCGGTGCTGACTTAATACCGCCTCCTCTACCTACACCACTGCTTAGGAGAAGATGTAATCTTGTAGGTAAAAACAAATTAGACCTAGTCTTATGAAACTGCACCATCTAGTGTCAGTCTCAGTAAAAGCATATATATTTATATGGTGAAGCAGGTGTACACACTTACCATCAGTGTGTCATAATCAGAGGACATGGCTGCAGGGTTCAGGGTTGTGTAAGTGTCACTGGCAGAGCTTTTAACATTCTAATGGGGAAAATTAGAGTTTAGAGAACAAAGTATTGTATGGACATTTTATGTGCATAAAACACACACACACACGTAAGGTTATACATACTTGCAATGTGTCATAATCTGGAGACACAGTCATGAGGTTCAGTGTTGTGTATGTGACATCTTTGGGTGTTGGAATGCTCTTAGAGAAATAAGGAGAAAACTTTTTTTCTTCTTCTATTTATAACTTCACACCAACGTTATTTAGAGATTATTATTTTCTTTCACCCACACTGACCTGACCACTCTCACCAGTGCTGCTGAGGCAATTAGATGAATTCGACTTCCTTTTCCTGAGAAGCATGAAGCACATGTTTGTTATTTGTAAATGAGTAATTTAAAATTGTTTCAAACATACTCAGTCTGTTCACATTTTACATACCACATCCACAGAGTTCCTGAGATGAGTGTTAATGCCAGGAAGACACCCAGTCCCACCATGATGAGCTTTAACACTGTGTTCTCTAATAATAATAATAATAATAATAATAATAATAATAATAAGCAATTTGATGTTATGCTTTCATCCCCACAGTGACATAAAGTGTTAAATTGCACTTACTTAACACATCCAGGAGTGTTGGTGTGGAGTTGTGCTGTCCCAGCTGGTTGTGAGCAGTGCAGTAGTACAGTCCGCTGTGCTGGGAGCTGATGTTGCTGATGCTGTAATTCTGGCCTGTTGTCAGCAGTGTGTCTGCAGCTGCTCTCTGCTTAAACCAGGAGTAGGTGAGAACAGGAGGGTTTGCATCACTGCTACAGCTCAGAGTCACTGAATCCCCCTCCACTGTGTCTCCAGAAGAAAGAACCACTGCTCTGGTGTTTTTAGGGGAATCTGATTAGAAATAAAACATCTGAATCAGCTGATGTGTGTTCAGTATCAGCATTTGATGGACAGTACTGTGCCAAAGTCTAAGACACCATATTATCTGTAGTACAAATTGTGTTATATATGTTCATCATTTACAAATCCAGTCACAATTTCCAAACATACCATAACAATTAATAAATAAATAAGATTACGGAATGTGACGGCAGGATTACTGTTAGTGCTCACTAGGAAAACCTTCTCGCTAAGACATGACAGACACACAGCACAATGCAGGTCACTCACTGCACAAACAAGTACACATTATTTATGTTTTCAGATTCTTTCATAACTCTGACTAGAAGGAAGCTCCCTGCCACCCACTCTCATACATGCGCCATCATCTCTGCCTCCGCGACTCTGAGGATCACAATGGTTATTTTACAGGCCATTTTCTGAACACCTGAAAGAACTGTTTGTGTTTGGTGGAACTTGGTTTCCTTGTTTTTCTCTGCTTTTCAAATCAGTTACACTGCTGGAGAGTGCTGGCAGGCAGATTGGAAGCGAGCCCACAAAGGTCTCCAGAGGAATATCTAGGACACCTCCTAGAGACGTCTCGCGGGAACGAGATGCTGCGTGAAAACGCTATGGGAACATCTCTTTGTTGTCCGAGAGTACTAGGGCATAAGCCCGAGGACAACTTTTCTTGCAGAAACTCCAGCACTGAAACAATCTGGCAGTGAACTGGGCCTACATGTCTTGCCATGCACCAATTTTCAAATACACTCCATTTGAGGGCATAAGTTCTTCTAGTGGTGGGAGCCCTGGCACTTAAAATGGTTTCAATTACGCTGACTGAAAGCCCATCATGTCTTAGTTGGTCCCGTTTAGGGGCCAAACGTGAAGGTTCCAGAGCTCGGGCCGGGGATGAAGTATTGTCCCCTGCACCTGAGACCGAAGATCCCTCCTCACTGGAATCACCCAGGGTGAGCCGTCGAGGAGAGATATTAGATCCAAGAACCACACTCTGGTCGGCCAATGGGGCGCTATCAATAAGAGGCGCAAACCCTGTTAACGGACCCTCGCCAGGACTCCTGGGAGCAGAACTATAGATGGAAACGCATAAAGGCGTAACCTGGGCCACGTGTGGGCCATTGCGTCCAGACCCAAAGGAGCTGGAGGAGTTAGAGAGTAGTAAAGGGGGCATTGTGCTGCCTCTTGTGAGGCAAAGAGGTCCACCTCTTCTACGTAAAATCTTTCCCATATTTGACTGACTACTTCGAGGTGGAGTTTCCATTCCCCATGTTTTACAGCTTGTCTGGATAGCAAGTCTGCTCCTACATTCATATGCCCTGGAATGTAAATCGCCCTGAGGGACAGCAACTTGTGCTGTGCCAAAAGCAGAACCTGGTGTGCTAGCTTGTTCAAGCGGTGCGAGCGCAGGCCACTCTGGCGATTTATGTACGAGACTACCGCAGTGCTGTCCTCCCGCACTAGGACATGGTAGCCTCTCAATTGCTGGAGGAAGTGTTTCAGGGCCAGAAACAGAGCCATCATTTCGAGGCAATTGATGTGCCATGTGAGAAGATGACCTCTCCAGCTCCCTTGTGCTGGACGGCCATCCAAGACCGCACCCCAGCCCGTGAGGGAAGCGTCTGTTGTTAGCATCTTGCAACGACAAGACGGACCTAGAGTGGGACCCAAAGTCAGAAACCGGGGTCTGAACCACATAGAAAGGGTACGAAGCCCCCGGTGCGTAACCCTTATTAGCCTCTGGGGGTTGGCCCTTGAATGAAACGCCCTGGCTCTTAGCCACAGCTGAAACGCTCTCATGTGCAGAAGGCCCAAAGGTATCACCATGGACACAGCTGCCATGAGGCCTAAAGATTTCTGGAAGTGATGAACAGTGACCTTCTGGCTAGCTTGATTTTCTTCAGGGTTTTGAGAATGGATTCGACACGATCAGGAGATAGCTGTGCTAATCCCATGTGACACCCAAATATGACGCCTGTTCATATAGCTTCGCCTCCCGAAACCTAGTGGCGACGGAATTAACAGCGTCACCAAAGAGGTCGGAAGGTGAGACGGGGGCATCAAGGAGGACAGCACGATTCTTTTCCTTGATGCCCGTGAGGTTCAGCCACAGATGCCTCTCCGTGGATACCATGGCAGCCATAGAACGGCCCACAGCACGGGCCGTCTACTTGGTTGCACAGAGAGACAGGTCTGTGGCTCGGCACAGCTCTGCAAACACCCTGTCATCAATAACCCCACCGGTGCTCAGGTCCTTCAGCAGGTCAGCCTGGTAGGCCTGCAAAACCGCCATGGTGTGCAGTGTAGCTCCAGCCTGACCTGCTGCCTGAAAAGCTTTCCCCACCAAAGCAGATGTCAATCTACACGGCTTGGAGGGGAGAGTAGGCTTTTTCAGGGAGGATGATGTCCCAGGAGAGAGATAGCCCGCAAGCGTCTCTTCTATGTGGGGCATCATCATATAACCGCGTGCTTTCACATCAACGATATTCGAATAAGTCGAAGTCGATGGCACAAAAACACGCGATGAATACGGCTTGCTCCATGAAAGTGTTAATTCATCATGGAGGTCACCAAAGAAGGGGAGAGAGAGACGTTGAGGCTCCTCCCCCCGGCCACCCGACAGAAACCTGTCGTCTCGAACGCTTGGGGGAATCTTGCTTCTGCGGCCAGTCGATATGCAATCGCTCGACCGCACGCATTAAAACCTCTAATAATTCCTAATAAGCTCTGTCAGCACTGGAGGAGCGTTGTGAGGAGGCTACTTCCATGGAAGCGAGAGAGGAGGATTCTTCCACTCCTTCCCAAGAAGCGCCGGAGCGCGCTTGCGAAGCGGAAGCTAAAACTTCCTGATCCGGAGAGAGCGAGAGAGAAATTGGAAATTCCGTCTCGTGCGCGTCTGCCAGATCAGCACGCGAGCCCCAGGAATGCGCCGCGGCTCGCGGTTTCTCTTTAAATAAAGCAAGCCGCGCGTGAAGCACCTTAATAGGGAGAAGATCACAGTACTCACAGTCTCCCTGAAGCCCGAGGCAAGCGTGTTCTTCCCCCAAGCACTCGAGACAAAATTCATGAAGATCGCCCTCCGAAAGAGATCTATCGCACGGAGGCACGCATCTCTTAAGCAACTCCGCCATATCGGTGAGTTAAAGCTGTTATTTTCCTTTTTATTTTTGCTTTCGTTATGGCTTGCACATGCACACGCAAACACAAAGCGGTCCTGAAGACAAAAAGATCTGAGGATGTGTCCAGTTCACTCCTATTTATAACCTGCAGGTGCACCTTATTCGGTGACGTCATGCCTGGCAAAGGTTATAAGCCAAGGTATTCGGCGGTTTTGACATGCACAGGCTTCACAACCAGACAACAAAAAGATGTTCCCATAGCATTTTCACGCAGCATCGAGTGTAGCTTTTGAAAGGGAACAGCTTAAAGCATTCAAAAGCAGGCACTCTTTGAACAACTCTCACAGTGTCTGCAAGCAATGGCAGCTGAGCTTTCATACCTTCAACATAGCATGGCACGGGAGGTGAGCCCCACCCCTGGTCCACGAAGAGATGTTTACAGCAGCGAAATGAATGTTCTCTTTCTCTGTGGTGTCCCTTTGCTTCCCAGTCCTCCACCATGCGATCCACTGCCAGTCACATGACGTTCATGAGAGGTCCCGGTGGCTCAAACCATGGTCAAAGACCACAAGAAGCGATACAAGCTGAAAGCTGGTATCATTCCTGAATTGCCTGTTCCTTTGTTTTTAGGTCATGACAAGCCCATGTTATTACCGGCAAAAACAAGTTAACCATGGAGAAAGCATGTTACATGAAGACCCAGTTGGCAAAAATCATTGCCTACACAACTGGCATGGCTGGTGCAGGATGCGTCTGATGAGGATGAAAAGGCCTCCTCAAAGAATATCGCGAGGGCGCTGATGCAGCTTTTTAGCCACATGGGGCTACCCAAGGAGATCCTGACAAATCAAGGTATGCCTTTTATATCTAAACTAATGTGTTATGTGGGCTGCAGCAGCCTTCACCTTTCTGGTCAGTGGTCGAGTACGTAAAAGAGTTATAAGCTAACATCCACAACATTCTCGCTATTGTTCAACAGCACATGGAAAAAGCAGAGAGTGAACAAAAGCACGTTTATGACCAGGCAGCACAACCATGAGAATTCCAAACCAGGGATCGGCGCTGATTCCGCAAAGTCTCACGCACCTACGACTAGAAGGAAGCTGCCTGCCACACGCTCTTGTGCGTGCACCGCCACCTCTGCTTCCCACTCGCCTTCTGCTCTCTGCTGCTCGATACACCTCCGCGGGTCACCACACCACAAAACTGACAACTCTACTGAACCAACCTCCTAGACACCTCCATAACCACTGTGTTGCTCCGGAGTGTAAACCAGATCACAGTGCTTACTTTAAAGACTGAACTCACTGAACACCTGGTAATAAAGAACTTTTTTTCTGCGCTTATCAAGAAGAATATTTGTATGTCTGTAAGGAAAGCAACATATGTAACAGACCAGGTTTCAGGTGGAACAAAACAAAACAAAAGACAAACTAATGTACTATAGGCACCTGGGTTTTGCATAAAAACATAAAGAAACAAGTGTGACAAAGTTACCAGAAGAACTCATTCTTTAGTACGATCAATAAAAAAATCAAACTTACAGTACGGTGCAAACATGTTTGCTCAAATACAAAAAATGCACTAAGAAAATATGCTTTTGAAAAAAATTCTCCAAAATAGAAACTTCTATAATTTTCACTCATGAGTGATGAAATAAAAACTTGGTGTGGAAACACTTTACTGGAAAATAATCAATACTAAATCAATACTTTTAGAAACAGAGTTTTTAATGAGTGTGCTGAAGAATATGCCAGAGTTCTTCTGGTAAATATATTGTTTTCTTTAAAGGCATGCAAATATTTTTGTTTAATGTTATTTATTTAAAAACTATTTCCTCTGCTTGAAAATAGTGAATGCTGTTGTACATAATTATGCAGGGATGATAAACATTCATTCATTCATCTTCTAAATCGCTTATCCTGCACACACAGGGTCGCTGGGGTCTGGAGCCTAACCCCGGGTATGAGCCAGGGTACACCCTGGACAGGGTGCATGTCCATCACAGGGCACACACATGTTCACATGGACATTACATTTTTACAGGCAATTTGGGAACGTCAGTCAGCCTAATCTTCATGTCTTTGGTCTGTTAGAGGAAACCGGAGTACCCAGAAGAAACCCACCAAGCATGGGAAGAACACGAAAACTCCACACACACAGACCCGAGGCAGGAATCGAACACTGGACGCTAGAGGTGCGAGTGCTAACCACGATGCCTTTGTGCTGCCTCATGATAAACATATATAACAACATTTGTACTCAACAGAGATGAATATTTTTGATTTACAAAGATTTCTTCACACCTTCCAAACTCGGTTCTCATATGTCCCAAAGCTGCTCAAATATGGCCACTGTTAAAATCCCTTAATAAATAAAACTGAATGGAGTTGAATTTAATTGTATTACAGAGACATTACGCCCCAGACACTGTACAGTAGATATAGATTGAGGAGAGTAAAATCCACACTCACACACTGGAGGAGAGAGGAGACTGTCATGGCCTTCAACAGCACAGCTGTAACTGACCGCACCACTGACTGCAGCTACAGAGCAGGAGGCAGATTTACAGTCAGACACACGCTGTCCGTTCTTGTACCAGATGTAAGTGGGGTTGTTAGACAGAGTGCAGGTGGTGATACAGCTCAGTGTCATGTACTGGTCTCTCCAGTCTGATACTGTAACCTTCAGATCTGAAAAATATAAAAGTAGATTAATACATACTTTCCTTTATCTGATCTCTATATTTGTATGACATTACCTGTAACAGACAGAGAGACTCCAGGTTGTCCAGTGTATTTGTCTTTAGGATCATCAGTGTGGAATCTGAATCTGTATGTTTGAGCGTCTCTCTCTGTCAGGTTAGTGATTCTCAGACTACAGTTATTCTGGGAGCTCTGTGTGTACTGCACTCGGCCCTGATACTCCTCATCCTCTCTCACATCCACAGACTCACCATCAGCCTGCTGTTTAATGAACCACAACACTTGTGTGACCTTGTGCTGATTAGGGAAGATATAATAACTGTGTATGTCCACTGATGAGCCAATCAGGGAGCAGATAGTCTGGGTGGAGTAAGTCACACTCCAGCAGCGCTTCTCATCAAAAACACCTGAAACACAAAATGAGAACAGAAATCTAAATCTACTCATGAATCACTGCATGTGAGTTTATTGCAGTCTAACAGATGTGGAATAAAACATACTTGTAAAATGTTGTGAAAAGGAATTATAATTATTATATTGTTATTCTGAGGTCATAAGAAAAAGTAGAAATGGTTCTGTACAGTGTAGAGAGATTCACACTGTCTGTATTTAAATTTCCCCTTTGTCAGAGTCTACAGGATGTTTGTAAAAACTGAGTTGATTTATTTTACGTACACGCCTGTGTTTCCCCCTGCAGGACACTTTCAGAATCCGGGGCATTTAGCATATAAATAAATCATTCTAAAACATTAAATATATGGTATTAGATATAATATTTACATTGATATTTTATATTTATATTTACTTGTAACGTTTATATTTAACTTAAAATTTACATTAAAATCTAAAGTAAATATTCAGCAAACTGTCTAACTGTATCACAATAGCCTTAATTGTTAAAAGAAAGAAATAAACAGAAGCTGGCAGTGAGATGATGACAGAGTGAGTGAAGTGTAAAGTGAGTTCTTACAGACAGAAGGAGAGCGAAGATCCTCATCTCCTCTTACAGCACAGGAGTAACTGCCTGCATCCCAACTACTGACATCCAGATAATCTTTGCGCTGCTGAGTACCACGCTGTCCGTTCTTGTACCAGATGTAATTGGGGTTGTTAGACAGAGTGCAGGTGGTTTTACAGCTCAGCTTTTTATACCATTGACCCAAGTCTGATACTGTAACCTTCAGATCTGTGAAGAGTCAACAGGGTTTGCTGTTATATTAAGTGTCAAATATGTTATTGTTGCTGTGTGTGTGTGTGTGTGTGTGTGTGTGTGTGTGTGTGTGTGTGTGTGTGTGTGTGTCTGTGTTACCTGTAACAGTCAGATTAAATCCAGATGATGCTGATATCCAGTCACTTCTCTGTGTTTTAAATCTAAAGTTATAAACTCCAGAGTCACTCACTCTCACATTCCTCACTGTCAGCTCACAGTCAGACGTCACTGTGCTTACAGACACTCGTCCTGAGTATTGTGGATCTGTGCTCAGGTCTTGTGGTTCTCCTTCAGAGCTCTGGACTCGATACCACTCTCTCTGTGTGACACTGGAGTGATCAGGTGTTGTAAATGTACAGGGGATTTTTACTGTAGATCCAGTAACAGCACAGAGACTCTGAGAGGAGAGAGTTACACTGTGCTGAGCCTCAACTCCTGGAACACACACACACACACATACACGTACACACACACACACACACACACACACACACACACACACACACACACACACACACAAGAAGTACAAAGTAAAATGAATTAAACACATGAAGCAGAGACTGGTGCACTGACCAGGTAGAGTGTTAACCACAAGAGTTTTATCCGTTGCTGCTGCTGCTGTTGTTCTCAGTCACACACAGCGAGAGAGTCGAGGACGTGTGAAAAAGATGATAAAAATAGATCTCAGTTTCAAACCTTTCATACTGCGTTAACACTTCAACTTTAATTATAAACTGCTATTTATTTACTGCTATATTTACTTAAAGAAATAACAAATACAAATAAACTCACACAAATAAGTTACAGGACAGTAATGTAAGTTTTATTATACATTAAAAATACAACCTAATTATTTGGTATATGTACATTTACATAAAATTCGTAATCATTACTGTTGCTCCAGGACACTTGTCTTCCACAAAGTCATACAAATGTTCATGTTTGCACCAAAATCTTGCCAAATTAATTTAAAACACTTACAAAACACACAGACATGTTGAGACTTTCCTGAACTGTTACAGTAGTGACACAACAGCACATAAAAACAGTAGAAAGAGGTGAAATATGTGAAAAGTTTACCTGTCAGTAACATGAGGATTGCTGCTACTGTAATATTTATTAAAATATTAAAAATTAAATATTAAAATATTAAAATATTAAAAATATCAGCCTTCAGACAGCTGACACTTGAAGATCCACCACGTGTAGAGTTTAGACCAAAAATATCCTTATAAATACAAAATTAATTCATCTTACACTTTTAGTAAACATTAAGTGCATTAATCAGTCTGTTCCTCCTTCACTCGTACTGCATGTGTAAGCAGTTATGAGCTTCTACATGACACTAGCAGTAAAGACACGGAAGTTGAGTAGTGCACTTACCTTAGATCTGTGGTTACCAGGCGTCTATATTTCAGCTTCCTCTTTGTTTTACCTGTAAAAGTCTGATAAAACAGCATTTATTCTACAGTTCTTCAGAGAAATTAGGTATTCTAGAACTATCCACTTTTATTTAAGGGCTTTCCAACATGGCTCGGCTCAACAGCTCATTCTGTTCATTTCACTTTGGGTCTTTTGGTAAATCCAGTCTTATTTCAGCAGCCAAGCCTCACCTCAGGGTGCTACAGGAAGTGTAGCAAAAATGGCGTATATTTATTATTTGATTACGCCATTATTTTATTATTATTATTATTATTATTATTATTATTATTCGTATAGTAAAATGCAAAGAAATCAACAGAATACACTGATTTTCATACTTTAACATAATGCTACCTCCCAACTTCCTCACCATCATCTTCTCATCTTGAATCTCCATCTCATCTTAACTTTCATGGAGAATTCTCCAAACAGGGAAGTAACAATATGCGCGCAGGAGGCGTGTGTGTGTGTGTGTGTGTGTGTGTGTGTGTGTGTGTGTGTGTGTGTGTGTGTGTGTGTGTGTGGAATTAGCCCCTTCCCTCGCCTTGTTTTACACAGTAACACTCCTCCTCCCTCTCCCCACCTCGTTTTTTAAGATTCACAACAAACACACAGACACACAACAGTAACACTGTTTTAACAGGAACAAAAGAAATCTCTCTGAGACTGGCATGAGCGTAACTCCCTTTTAACGGACTCCCTTTTTAAGTTTCACAACAAACGCATAAACACAGCGGAAACACCGTTTTAACGGAAAAAAAGCGAGACTGGCATGAACGCATATTAACAGAATCACTTAAGTTTCACAACAAATGGACACACACAAACATGGAAACACCGTTTTGACAGGGAAAAAAGAAATCTCTCTGATCTGGTATGAGCGCATACTAAAGGAATCACCTTTTAAGTTTCACAACAAACACACACACTCAACGGAAACACCGTTTTAACAGGAAAAAAATGAACCAGCACCTTACCTTTGAAAAGAATCGCGACAGAGCAGAGTTTCTGTGTGTTTGTGAAGCCGGGGAGGGGGTGAAAAGGCAAAAGAGCGTCTGTGCGTGTGTAGGTGTCAAATTGCGCGGGCACACTCATAAGAGACGAACAGAGTTTCTGTGTGTTTGTGAAGCCGTGAGGGGGGTGGGGTGAGCGGGTCAAGGTGAGAGAGTGACGCTCGGTGTCAAAATAAGAGTCGCATGCGTGATACATCATACTCGGCGCTCGTAAACTAATACTTGCTCGGTTTCCGAATTAAAAATTATTAAAAATCCTTGCTCGGTTTGCGGAACACTCGTAAACCACGTTACTCGCAATCCGAGGTTCCACTGCATACATATTATTTTTTCAGATTTTAACTGCCATGGTCATAGTTACCCTCAGTATGATTGGGACCAACAAAGGATGGGAATCCAGCCCAAGCCTATTGCATGGCAAGCAAGAAGCATACCTGAGCCACCAGTGCCCTAGTACATACAGTGCGTTGAAAAAGTTTTTGTTGGTTGTTCACATAAAATCCCAATAAAATACATTTACTTTTGTGGTTGTAATGTGACAAAATGTGGTAAAATGTGGTTAAATGGATGAATCACTTTTTCCTTGCTCCAAAATCCAGTCTTTATGCTCCAAGTTTTTTTAATGAAAACACAGCTGTTTAGTCCCAAACCTGTGAGTGCTTGTCACATTGTGCATGTGAAAATGATCTTACTTTCATTTTCAACACAGTCAGATTAAATTCACATGAGACTGATATCCAGTCACTTCCCTGTGTTCTAAATCTAAAGTTATAAACTCCAGAGTCACACTCACTCTCGCATTCCTCACTGTCAGCTCACAGTCAGTCTTTTTTTTTTTTTGCCAACCTTCTTGTTTGTTTGTGGAGCAAATACTCAATTACTTTCTTTGTATAGTACTTGCATACTTGGCTATTAAACCTGATTCTACCTATTTACCTTACACCTATTTACATGTGAGTGTATTCCATTCCACTTTTGTTGTTGGTAGTTTGTGCAATATTTAATATACTGTACATTAATCATCATAATGGTAAAACCATAAAAATGATGTATAAACCCTGCTGAAAAACCCAGCATAGACCAGCATGATTTATATACTGGTCTATGCTGGTTAATACTGGTTAGTACTGGTCTGATGCTGGTTTAGCTGGTGAACCAGCATAACTGATGGAAGACCAGCATATCTACGCTGATGAAACCTTACCACCAGCATTGCTCTTGCTGGTTAGTGCTAGTCTGGTGCTGGTTTAGCTGGTGAACCAGCATAACTTCTGGAAGTCCAGCATGCCTGCTGAAAAATCCAGCATAGGCTAGCATGATTTATATGCTGGGCCACCAGCAAGGTTTTGGTAGTTAAAATTGGTTACCATTTTAGCTCATTATCTTCTATTTTAATAGCTAGTACTGAAAATAGTGTGTGATGTAAATACAATATTTTCATGTAAATATTTCAATATCAGACATTTCAAAACGAGTTTTGCCCTGTCTCATTTCAGATTGTATTAAATGACGTAGCTGGATAAATTTGAAAAAATCTGTTCTAGGAAGTTGATTATCCCTTCTAAGTGTCTCGAAATATTTGACATTATCTTTAAATAAACTGGCTAACGTAAAAACACCTTTCTCACTCAGGTCCGAAGGCCAATGTTAGCTAACAAAAGCAGGAAAGTCGGGGTTCAAAATGATTGGGGATTGCATGGTTAAATTCCTGGGGAGATGGAGTTTTATTCCAATTTAGGGCATCTCATTTCATTGTTATGAACAAAATATGAAGCAGATATGCATATTCATCATGAAGGATTGTCACGGAGGCTTTGCACTGTTGTGTCACCGACCCTACTTGGGGTTCTTTCTTTACTGCCAATCTTGGCAAAAAGTCCATTGATGGCTCAACCACAATAGCACTTTGGTGCTGACAGGCGTTTATTGTGAAAAAAGGTGCTCAAGTGGTCCAAACAGTGTACAAAAAAAGTGAGGAAAAAGAAAATAATAAAGAAATCAAACAATAATTTACAAAATATATACATAATTTTACACTCCAACTCAGCTCTCTCAATTATCACAACTTCTACCTCTACTACCATCTACTCCAACCAACAACCTTGTTGCTATAGCCTTATATATAGGAGGCTCCGCCTCCTGGAATATACCATCCAAATTTTCCCCTTGTCCCTTTTTACCGACACACATTTCAGAGACGGTTAAACAGAAACTCCTCAATATTAAACATATAAATATATTATTAATATGCAGAAATGCCTAAATATAGAATCATGTAAATATAACCCCTCTGGGTAAACATTGAATGCCCCCCCCCCCCCCCCCTTTTATTTAAATTCCTGACTGTTGCTTGTGGGATCTCGTGGCATGGCGCGCCGAATTGCGGGATTTCGCATCTGTACAAGTGTGTGTGCGCGCGTTTATCATTCTGTGTCACAGGTGTTCTAACAATCATTGATTACACCAGATCAAGAAGGGTAAACCCACGTGCCTACACCCTCAGAATCACGCTGGTATTCAGCATGACGGCACCCCTTTCATTTGATATAGCTAAATTTTATTATTTAAATTATGCACTTGGGATGCATGCATGAGAGAATCTGTCTTAAATTGCTGCTTTGAAATAATAAGTAATGTAAATACTTGTTTACGTGTTTATGAAATTGTATCAGTTTACGTATTTTGAAATTCTAAAAGGAAATTTAGGTATTTTAACCTGTGTTTTTTAGGGCTTACTTTCTTTCAGTGGGAGGGGTGACATTTAACACATTTTCAGTTCTAATTATATACAAAAATAACTGCTTCATCAATGTTTCATTATTAATCATAATAAACATCCCAGTTTAATTACTTATTACAAATATTGTGCATAGAGATTGTTAAAGCAATTATATGGCAATAGAGCTCAGTTAAGTATGAATTAAGCATCTTAAGATGGATAACATATCAAGGAAAGTTTCACTATTTTCTGCATTTAACTAAGTTAGCTTTATTTTTATTTATTTACTTTTTTTGCTAAATCTGATTTAGGCTGGCATTAATTACAGCTAACATGGCTAACTTAGCTAATTAGCTAAACAGCAACTTCTGAATCATTCTGTGAGAGAACCAGAGGAACAGGTCTCAAACTCCATTTCCCAGCAGGCATCATGGACTACAAATATGGCCGCCGGAAACTACAACACCCAACATGCATGCACACGGTCTCGTTCACCGGAGTTCTGATTGAACTCACCTGTTCCTCACTTCCCACAATTACAAAGGCCACTCGAAAACATTGCAACAGTGCAAAGTATTGTTTAGTACCTTCCCGTCTAAACTTACCAAGGCTTGGAGTTGCATTTTGGATATTCAGCTTTTGACCACGGTTTTGAATAAGGATTTTGAGTTTTGCCCTGACCCTACCATTGTTGTTTGTACCTCGCCTGATCTTGCCTGTTTTTGACCTTCCCTTTTGGATTACCGTTTTGGAATTGTTTGTTGGTATAGCAATAAACCTCTGCTGTTACATGCATTTGCATCCGTCTCTACCCTCATTCCTAACAGAATACTTTGCCATTATCATGGATGCAGCGTGTCCCAAGGGGTTTCAAGCAGATAGAATTCGGGAACAACTACTGGAGGATCACGAACAGAGACTAACACAAATCAATGCCAAAATACAGCAGCTCTCACAAATCATAACTGATAACCTACACAAATCACCCCCGACCCTTCTCCCAGAGAAGTATGCAGGAGAGCCGAACCTTTGCAGTGGTTTTCTACTACAGTGTTCATTATATCTTTCCTGTTTTGAAGAGTTGTCCGACAAACAAAAAATATCACAAATTCTGAGTCTCCTCACTGGCAAAGCACTCGTCTGGGCCACAGCAGTCTGGTTCAAGGAAAAGGATCAACTCACCTCCTATGAACATTTCCTAGCACGATTCAGGAGGATTTTTAATCATGCTCCAGATGGAAATGAGACAGGAGAAAGATTATTCTCCTTATCCCAAGGTACACGTAGAGTTTCCGAATATGCACTGGAGTTTCGGATCATTGCAGCAGGAAGTGGTTGGAACGAACCGGCTCTCAAGGCAACTTTTCGCCAAGGTTTGAACATGAATATCCTCAGGAAACTAGCAGGCAGAGAGGAGCAGTTAACTGTGGATTCACTCATTGACCTTGCAATTCGTATTGATATTTTGCTGCAGAATCGACCAATCTCCCCAAGACCAGGGGCTGCATCATGGTCATCTCATACCCATCTGAGTTTTGAGGAACAGGAGAGGAGACGACAGAGAGGATTGTGTTTTTACTGCGGTTGCACCGATCACATTGTCCGTTGCTGTCCGGCACGAACCCTGTCTCAGAACACACCTAACCATCGTGGGCAGACAGGATCTACTCAATGCCCCCCCCCCCCCCGTGGTGAGTCCACTTCCCTCTCTCACTTACTGGTCATTCACCTTATCTGCAAACATCCAACATTCAGGAGTTGTTTCTGTATTGACAGCACTCGTCGATTCGGGAGCAGCAGGCAATTTTATTGATGAAGGCACTGTTAAGGAGTTAAACCTCCCACTTCAGCCACTAGCATATCCGCTAAAATTGCATGCCATTGATGGGGGTCCCATTGGAAAAGGATTCGTCACACACAGTACCAAACCCATTTTCCTTCAAGTAGGTGCACTTCAGCAGGAACAGATATCATTACTGGTCACAGTTTGCAACAAGCACCCCATAATCTTGGGGTTTCCTTGGATGTATCAACATAACCCACAAATATCTTGGACCGAGCGAGAGATTGTACGCTGGTCTACACACTGCCAACGACATTGTCTCATTAAACCCCAAATCCTAGTGGCCTCTACCAGGATTGAAAGCCCAGAGATATCCACCACAATTAATGTACCTCCCGAGTATGGTGATCTTTGCGAGGTATTTAACAAAGTCAAAGCTAGTGGGTTACCTCCACATCGTCCGTATGACTGTGCCATAGAGTTATTACCTGGCACAATGCCACCCCGCAATCGCATTTACCCACTCTCCATCACTGAACAAAGGGCAATGAATGAATATATCCAAGAAGCATTACAGCAAGGTTATATACAACCATCAACATCACCAGCCTCAGCAGGATTCTTTTTTGTGGAGAAGAAAGGAGGTGGATTACGGCCATGTATCGACTATCGGGGATTGAACCAAGTAACAGTCAAGTATCGTTATCCACTACCATTAGTTCCTGCTGCATTGGAGCAGTTACGCTCTGCCAAAATTTTCACTAAGTTAGACCTAAGGAGTGCCTATAATCTTATCAGAATTCGAGAAGGTGATAAATGGAAGACTGCATTCAGCACCACATCAGGCCACTATGAGTATCGTGTCATGCCTTATGGATTGTCCGGTGC
The DNA here is from genome assembly GCA_030347435.1 of Clarias fuscus. NCBI lineage: Eukaryota > Metazoa > Chordata > Actinopteri > Siluriformes > Clariidae > Clarias > Clarias fuscus. The sequence goes on from CM059228.1 coordinate 4,716,587, forward strand.
ACCCTCTGTCTTTCAGTGTCTAATTAATGATGTTCTAAGAGATATGCTGGGCAAGTTCGCCATCGTTTATATTGATGACATTCTCATTTACTCTCCTTCTTTTGAAACTCATGTACTTCAAGTACGGAAAGTACTCCGAAGGCTAATGGACAATCAGCTATATGTGAAACTCGAAAAATGTGAATTTCACGTGTGCCAAATCTCTTTTCTGGGATACATCATCAGTTCAGAAGGGATTTTTATGGATCAGAGTAAGGTCTCTCCTGTCACAACCTGGCCCTCCCCAAAAACAGTCAAAGATTTGCAAAGATTTCTAGGCTTTGCCAATTTTTATCGTCGTTTCATAAGTGGCTTCAGCTCCATCGCACACCCTCTCACATCACTCTTGAAAGGGGGGAAAAAGACCCTCAAATGGAACCCCGCTGCAGCAGAAGCATTCCTCCAACTAAAGAATGCATTCACCTCAGCTCCCATACTGAAACACCCAGACCCCGATAAGCCATTTATTGTTGAAGTAGATGCATCAGATGCTGGTGTGGGAGCAATCCTATCACAAAGGTTTGGTTATAAACCTAAACTCCACTCTGTCGCATTTTTTTCACACAAGTTGTCCTCTGCTGAGAGAAACTATGATGTAGGTAACCAGGAGTTATTTGCAATCAAGCTGGCTTTAGAAGAATGGAGACATTGATTGGAGGGAGCAAAATACCCATTTACCATATTCACAGATCATAAGAACCTGGAGTACCTCAAGGCTGCCAAGAGACTTAATCCTCGTCAGGCCCGTTGGGCTCTATTCTTTTCCAGATTTCAGTTTACGGTCTCGTTTCGTCCAGGTTCTAAAAATGTGAAAGCAGATTCACTCTCCCGCCTCTATGGTTCCCCCCAAGAACCTAGCCAAGAACCCATCCTACCCCAGTCTTGTTTCATAGGGGCAATATCATGGGATATAGACAGAGAAATAACCCGAGCCCAACCAAGACAATTGCCCAAAGCATGCCCTCCTAACCGGAGATTTGTACCCAGTGCACTGCGAGCTAAGCTCATCACATCTGCCCATACAGCACCAGCTTCTGGACATCCTGGCTCCTATCGAACATACCACCTCCTCAGAAATAAGTATTGGTGGCCCAACATGATGAGAGACATACACCAGTTTGTCTCCTCATGTACCGCCTGTGCCCAAGCCAAGACCCCCCGTACCTTACCAGCAGGAAAACTTATGCCATTGCCCACACCCCAACGTCCCTGGTCCCAGTTAGCAGTAGATTTTGTAACGGACCTCCCCGAATCAAACCTGAACACAGTGATCATGGTCATTATCGGCCGCTTTTCCAGATCACTACGTCTAATTGCTTTACCTGGATTACCCACGGCATTTGAAACAGCCGAACTAATATTTACTCATGTTTTTCGATATTTTGGAATCCCAGAGGATATAGTGAGTGACAGGGGCACACAATTCACCTCCAGAGTCTGGTCCAGCTTCATGGAGAAAATGGGTGTGAATGTCAGTCTCACATCTGGCTATCACCCACAAGCCAACGGGCAGGTGGAAAGAGCAAACCAGGAGATCGGCCGCTTCCTGAGAACCTATTGCGCTAATAATCAGAACGACTGGGATCGATATCTCCCATGGGCAGAATATGCCCAGAACTCCCTACGCCACTCTGCCACCAAGCTTACCCCCTTCCGGTGTGTACTAGGCTATCAGCCTCCCATGATTCCATGGAATACAAATATCACTGACTCACCAGCAGTAGATGAGTGGTTCAAGCGAAGCGAACAAGTTTGGGAAACCACTAATCAACATCTAGAACAAGTGGCTCAGATAAATAAAGAACAGGCTGATAAACACCGCAGTGAAACCCCACATTACCAAATAGGAGATCGAGTCTGGCTAGCCATGAAAGACATTCGTAATCCCCAGGGCAATAAGAAACTTAACCACAGGTACATCGGACCATTTCAGATATTGAAGAAAATAAATAATGTCACTTACCGTCTTGAGCTGCCACGCCACTGCCGAATTTCACCATCCTTTCACGTTTCCCGTCTCAAGCCAGTCATATCTGGACCCCTTGCCAACAATATACCTCCTCAAATACCACCTGACCCCTTAGAAGTGGAAGGTCAACCAGCCTACATAGTTAAAGAAATCCTTAGGTCCCGGCGCAGAAATGGAATATTACAGTATCTAATTGACTGGGAGGATTATGGCCCAGAGGAACAAAGTTGTCAAACAAGACATTCTGGATCCCAATCTCTGCCATGAATTTCATGCTCTCACCCAGAACTCCCAGGTCCCCGACCAAGAGGTAGGCCAAGAAAAAACAATGGTCCTGGAGTGAGCCCTTTTGGGGGGGGGGGGGGGGGTTCTATAAGAGAACCAGAGGAACAGGTCTCAAACTCCATTTCCCAGCAGGCATCATGGACTACAAATATGGCCGCCTGATTGAACTCACCTGTTCCTCACTTCCCACAATTACAAAGGCCACTCGAAAACATTGCAACAGTGCAAAGTATTGTTTAGTACCTTCCCGTCTAAACTTACCAAGCCTTGGAGTTGCATTTTGGATATTCAGCTTTTGACCACGGTTTAGAATAAGGATTTTGAGTTTTGCCCTGACCCTACCATTGTAGTTTGTACCTCGCCTGATCTTGCCTGTTTTTGACCTTCCCTTTTGGATTACCGTTTTGGAATTGTTTGTTGGTATAGCAATAAACCTCTGCTGTTACACGCATTTGCATCCATCTCTACCCTCATTCCTAACACATTCATTAGCAAACTACATGGTGTTAGTTATGTTAACAGCCAACAAACTTAGAGATTGAATGATAAAGTGAATAAAGGCAAAAATAAAGAATTTAAAGTAAAGTATATACTTTATAATAAAGTACGAGTCATTAAAAATAAAAGCAAGTATAAAATAATTAGCAATAAAATACATTTAACAACAAAAACAGAATCCTTAATCTAATTCCCTCTTTAAAATCCTGACTGAACACAATTTTAAAGTTAACACAAACAGTACTACAGTATATAAGCAGGAAAATACCAGATTAATCGATCAGTATCAGTAAAAATGCCAAAGTTGCTCCTCTTCTCCTATTCAACTTACATACAGAAAAGAATTAACATATCATTCTCATCTATTGAATTTTCTGGGGATTTTATGAACCTTGCTGTAGATTTGAGAAGAATCATCAGCCATTTCATCTGTCCCAAGTCTGTGGAGCAAAAACAGGTGATGAATTTAATGAAGTAGACTGAGCAGCACAATTAGTGTTGGTGTAATGATAATGATTTGCTCACTGGGTGGCAGCAGTGCTCCTGCTAATATTTACAGCAGCGTACTGAACTTCCTCTTCCTCTCGGGTGTCTGGAGGAAGTCTGGGTGACAGAGACCCTTCCTGTGTGTGGGAATTTTTAAAATCAACACTGGCATATTCAAGGTTATCCTGAGTATCAGAAGCGCGTTTCCCTCTGCAGTCTGACGCTGCAACAGTTTCACACACAGCAGCAGACTGGGGCTAAAAAGAATCACAAAATAAACTATATATATATATATAAACATGTCACATGATCAAACAGTCTCTTCTTTCACCCACACTCACCTGTTCACTCTCACCAGTGCTGCTGTGGCTGATAGCTGAGCTCAACTTCCTCTTCCTGAGAAACATGAAACACGTGTCCATAATAATTGTATATGAGTATTTGATTATAAATAATGTTTAAACACATTCAGCATGCATTGTTCACCATTACATACCACATCCACAGAGTTCCTGTGATGAGTGTTAATGGCAGGAAGACACCCAGTCCCACCATGACGAACTTTAACTCTGTGTTCTCCTCTGAGCCTTCAGAAACTAACCATAAGAACCAGTTAATCTCAAAAACCAGTTAATCTCAAAGTCAGGTTTATTAGGATTAAACACTGTTGGAATTTTACCCCCCTGTGCTCATCATTGAGAGACACCTTTGTTTCAGCAGATATTTATTCTGCTTAATTGCATTGAATCTCTCTCTCTCTCTCTCTCTCTCTCTCTCTCTCTCTCTCTCTCTCTCTCTCACTATCTCACTCACTCACTCACTCACTCATTCATTCTCTGTAGGGATTGGGATAGCTCAGTGGTCAAGGCATTCGAGTACGGTTCAGAAAACTTTCAACCGTGGAGGTGTGAGGCCACAGTGCTATCCACTACACACCATCTGTCAGGGATAACCCCTAGAGGGCGCCAAAGCGCCCTGTGATTTCTGTTTGTAGTTCTTTTCGTTTCACTTCATTTCCCGGCATGCACTTCGGTCAGGTGACATGAGGGCGCTCACCTGAACCGACTTGCTCATTAGTTTTATTATAAATGCTTTGTTTTAGTTCTGGTTAACTGTCTTGCATCTGTTAAAGTATCGTGATTAATGTCTGTGAGTTTTGTTCATGTTTACCGCTGTCTTTATTCGTGTTTTGGTTTGGTTTATTATATAGTTAAGTGTTTGTTTGATTTTTCCCTGTTTTTCGGTTCCTGAATAAAAATCGTTTCCTTTACCACCTGGATCCTCTGCACTTATGCCTCGCACCCAGAAACGTGACAGAATGCAAGACCTAACAAAAGGCATAGCAGAGGAGCCCTTTCCCCGGGAGATCATTTTGGGGGAGGCAACGATTTATGCGTTGTGGGGAGCCGGCGCGGAAGGTAGCCGGAGAACTGAGCGGCGTAGCGGAAAGAGGAGAAGGAGGAGACCTGGCAAGGTAGCTCAGGGAATGGCAGAGCAGGAGGAGCTGAGAGAGCAGCCAAACTGGGGTGGCTGCCGGCTGGCGACACGGCACACGCCGTTCAGGAGTGACGCAGCTTGGGGTGACAAGTGTCCCCGCACCGACCGGAGGGCAGAGACCGGGAGGTCCAGACTCGGCGGTGACCAGGGTGGAAGGACACCTCACAGCGAGCGGAAACCAGAAACAGCGTGTGGGCGGTATGCACAGTCGGGAGCAGCCTCCCAGCTAGATTGGAGCAGCGTCGGGCGAAGCGCCGAAGGTAATGGGCGGCGCATTCGAGACCTGCAGGAGCAGGTAGCTGCGCTCCAAGTGCTGTTCACGCGTGCAGCTGCTGCGACGACAGCGAGCTCTATGTCTTGCCGCGCAGCTGCTTCGTCGATGGCGAGCTGCCGCCGCTGCACCGCGCCGCCGAGCACAGTGAGCTGCCGCCGCTGCACAGTGCCGCCGAGCACAGCGAGCTGCCACCGCCGCACAGCGCCGTCATTGTGCACAGCGAGCTGCCGCCACTACACCGCGCCTTCGTTGTGCACAGCGAGCTGCCGCCGCTGCACAGTGCCACCGAGGTCAGCGAGCTTCCTCTTCCTCCACCGCCGCCTTCATGCGCCGCCGAGGATCACGAGCTCCATCCTCTTCCTCCGACGCTGCACGGCGCCGTTGAGGACAGCGAGCTTCATCTTCCTCCGCCGCCACCTTCATGCGCCGCCGAGGATCACGAGCTCCATCCTCTTCCTCCGCCGCCGCCTTCATGCGCCGCCGAGGATCACGAGCTCCATCCTCTTCCTCCGCCGCCGCCTTCATGCGTCGCCGAGGTCAGCGAGCTTCCTCTTCCTCCACCGCCGCCTTCATGCGCCGCCGAGGATCACGAGCTCCATCCTCTTCCTCCGACGCTGCACGGCGCCGTTGAGGACAGCGAGCTTCATCTTCCTCCGCCGCCGCCTTCATGCGCCGCCGAGGATAACGAGCTTCCTCTTCCTCCGCCGCCGCCTTCATGCGTCGCCGAGGTCAGCGAGCTTCCTCTTCCTCCGCCGCCGCCTTCATGCGCCGCCGAGGATCACGAGCTCCATCCTCTTCCTCCGCCGCCGCCTTCATGCGTCGCCGAGGTCAGCGAGCTTCCTCTTCCTCCACCGCCGCCTTCATGCGCCGTCGAGGATCACGAGCTCCATCCTCTTCCTCCGACGCTGCACGGCGCCGTTGAGGACAGCGAGCTTCATCTTCCTCCGCCGCCGCCTTCATGCGCCGCCGAGGATAACGAGCTTCCTCTTCCTCTGCCGCCGCCTTCATGCGTCGTCGAGGTCAGCGAGCTTCCTCTTCCTCCGCCGCCGCCTTCATGCGCCGCCGAGGAGCACGAGCTCCATCCTCTTCCTCCGCCGCCGCCTTCATGCGCCGCCGAGGAGCACGAGCTCCATCCTCTTCCTCCGCCGCCGCCTTCATGCGCCGCCGAGGAACACGAGCTCCATCCTCTTCCTCCGCCGCCGCCTTCATGCGCCGCCAAGGAGCACGAGCTCCATCCTCTTCCTCCGCCGCCGCCTTCATGCGCCGCCGAGGAGCACGAGCTCCATCCTCTTCCTCGGCTGCCAACGCCACCAGGCATCATAGAGGACGGCGAAAGTTTTCCACCACCGCCGCCCTGCATCAGTGAGGACGGCGAAAGTCTTCTGCCTCCGCCGCCCTGCTTTAACAGGGGCATCAGGCCACCTGGCCCACGGGACAAAGGTGCCAACCTCTGGGTGAGAGGGGCGGACATTGGACCCTGGGGGGGGTGCCCTGGACCTCCTGTGGCGCCCCGGAGTTGCGCCCTTTGAGGGGGGGTTATGTCAGGGATAACCCCTAGAGGGCGCCAAAGCGCCCTGTGATTTCTGTTTGTAGTTCTTTTCGTTTCACTTCATTTCCCGGCATGCACTTCGGTCAGGTGACATGAGGGCGCTCACCTGAACCGACTTGCTCATTAGTTTTATTATAAATGCTTTGTTTTAGTTCTGGTTAACTGTCTTGCATCTGTTAAAGTATCGTGATTAATGTCTGTGAGTTTTGTTCATGTTTACCGCTGTCTTTATTCGTGTTTTGGTTTGGTTTATTATATAGTTAAGTGTTTGTTTGATTTTTCCCTGTTTTTCGGTTCCTGAATAAAAATCGTTTCCTTTACCACCTGGATCCTCTGCACTTATGCCTCGCACCCAGAAACGTGACACCATCTCATTACCGAACTATATAATCACCTTTTAAGAGTAATTTTTCATGAGGTTTTCTTTTTTGGTCTTCAGCCACAACACAAGGTCAAATATATTTTTATTTCTTTTTAAAGGGACACTATTAGTATATAGATAAAGTCTGAAGTTGAAAAGTCCGAAAGTGATTACATCTGATTTTTTTTTTCTAACATATTTCTTATTGGTTTGATTCAATGTTTTGATGTTTATTCATTCCACAGCAAGTGATGTGGGACTTGTGAAAATTTATTGCAGAAACATTATTCAGGTTTCTAAAAACCTATAGTAACAAAAATAACTAACACTGTTATTACTTACCTAACACATCCAGTTCTGTTGGTGTGGAGTTGTGCTGTCCCAGCTGGTTGTGAGCAGTGCAGTAGTACAGTCCGCTGTGCTGGGAGCTGATGTTGCTGATGCTGTAATTCTGGCCTGTTGTCAGCAGTGTGTCTGCAGCTGATCTCTGCTTAAACCAGGTGTAGGTGAGAACAGGAGGGTTTGCATCACTGCTACAGCTCAGAGTCACCGAATCCCCCTCCACTGTGTCTCCAGAGGAAAGAACCACTGCACTGGTGTTTTTAGGGGAATCTGATTAGAAATAAAACACATGAATCAGCTGGTGTGTGCCACAATTTCCGAACATATCTTCACAATTAATAAATAAATAAGATCACGGAATGTGACAGCAGGGTTACTGTTAGTGCTCACATATTAGGAAAATCTTCTTTCTAAGACATGTCAGACACACAGCACAATGCAGGTCACTCACTGCACAAACATAAACAAGTACACATTCTCAATGCTTTCAGACTCTTTGAACTCTGACTAGAAGGAAGCTGCCTGACACCCACTCTCATGCATGCGCCATCATCTCTGCCTCCGCGACTCTGAGGATCACAATGCATAATTTATAGGCCATTTTCTGAACACCTGTAAATAAAGTACTGTTTGTTTGTTGGAACTTTCAAATCAGTTACGCTGAAGAGTGCTGGCAAGCAGACTGGAAGCAAGCCCACAAAGGTCTAGGACACCACCTAGAAATATCTCCTAGCATTCGAAAGCAGGCACTCTTGGAGCAACTCTCACAGGGCCAGCCAAACTTTCACGCCTTCAACATCATATGGTACAGGAGGTGCCCCTCGCTGATCCACAAAGAGATGTTTACAGCAGCAAACTGAACGTCCTCTTCCTCTGTGGTGTGTGGGTTCGGTGAGAGGTTCCGGTAGCTCAAATCGTGGTCAAAGACCACAAGAAGCGATACAAGCTGAAAGGTGGCATCATTCTTGAAGTGCCAGTTCCTTTGTTTTTCGGTCATGACTGGCCCAGACAGTACTTACTTTAAAGACTGTTTGCTGAACACCTGTTAATAAAGTACTTTTCCCCCCGCTTTTCAAGAAGAATATTTGCATGTCCGTAAAGATAGCAACATATGTAACAGAACATGTTTCAGGTGGAACGAAAAAGAAAAACTAATCTACTGTATTTAAAAAAAACTAATCTACTGGGTTTTGCATAAAAAAAGAAAGGAGCAAGTGTGACAAAGGTACCAGAGGAACTCATTCTTCAGTATGATCAGTAAAAACAATCTAAATTACAGTACGGTGTAAACATGTTTGCTCAAATACAAAACATGCGATAAAAAAATAAGCTTTTGAAAAGATTCTCCAAAATAGAAACTTCTATAAATTTCACTAAAGAGTGATAAACACTGTACATATTAATGTGGAAACACTTACTAGAAAAATAGTTTTTAATGCGTGTGCTGAAGAATGTGCCAGAGTTTGTCTGGTAAATATACAGTACAGACCAAAAGTTTGGACACCCCTTCTCATTCAGCGAGTTTTCTTTATTGTGTTCTTTATTGTGTTCTTTAGCCCAAACGCGTCTCTTCTGCTTGTTGCCTGTCCTTAGCAGTGGTTTCCTAGCAGATCTTCTACCATGAAGGCCTGATTCACACAGTCTCCTCTTAACAGTTGTTCTAGAGATGTGTCTGCTGCTAGAACTTTGTGTGGCATTGACCTGCTCTCTGATCTGAGCTGCTGTTGTGAGCATATTTTAATTAAATATACTTGTGCATGCAACAATATGATAGAAACTATTAATCTTAGTAAAAAGAACATAGAGGTAAGGTAAGGAGACAGAGGTGAGCTAAGGACAGTGTGATGTCACAGTAGCAAGAACATGCAGCATGAACCCAAATGAACTCTAGACAGGTACCAACAGACCCTAGAGATGATGTAATCTTTGTACCCTGAGCATTCAAAAGTACCTGATGTCCCTAGACATTATGTAATGCCAACAGCCCAGACATGAGGTAATCTCCTCAGACATGGGATGATCTTAACTCTGATGTCACAGGGGTTGGATACATGTGCAGGCATGTCAAATTTAAAGGGACACAGACAAATAACCAAAGGACACACACTCAGCTTAATGAATAATAAGTTTAATAAGAGTAGGCACAAAATAAAATAGCATGTGCACCTACATAGTGAATAAAATAGAAACAAAAAGCATAAGGCCTAACATAAAGAAGTACAATAAAATAGGGGGCCTGGGTAAGCATCAAATAACAAAAGGCATAAGAAATTAAATATAAAGCCTTCTCTGACCCAGAACCACATTGATGGGAAGATCAGTGTGAGGAATAAAAACAGAAATACCACGATTCAGAAGTGGTGTAGGCGCTTCAGGAAAATCAGTTTGGGTACCAACAGACACTTTAAAATCAGTCTGAGTACTGACACTTCTTAGACCAACAGGCCTCAAGAGAGACTGGGCTGGAGTACTAGACTCTGGTCGTACAGGCCTGAAAGAAAGTAAAGGAGAGCTATGTGCCTCCGAACGCGGTCTCTTAGAAGGGCCGGGCCCGGGGTCATCTTTCCTGACATAAGTAAGACTGTTCTTATGAAGAAATTGTGTCAATGATCCATCAGACTCATTTTGGCAAAAACTCACTGAGGCTCGGTCAGCAACAGGTTCAGTAGGAGTGTAATCCTCAAAGGAGTTGTGCTCTGGACTGTCCTGGCTGTCCGAATCGTCCAAAGGAATGTATTCAGTGCTTGGGCAGTTGCGCTTAGCTATAACAATAAAATAAAATACGTAAATACAACAAATTAGGAAAATAAGACAAATAATTAAAATGAGTGCGAGAGAGATGCTTACCCATGGCCTGTCTTTTGAGAATTGTAGAGTAACCCGGAAGAACTAAGAATATATAGTAAAATAAGCGCCGCCCCTATATTTTTTAATAATAAACAAACTTAGTGCAAAGATAATGGAAAATAGTTTGTAAGAAAAATAGATTATAATGGGGAAAAGATATGGAGTCAGATGACGAGGTATATGACGTAAGCAAACAAGATAAGAGAAAATGTAATTACAATGGGTGACATTACTTGGAAAAAGTTGGATTACAATGGGTTAATAATTTGATAAGGAATAAGAAAAAATGTACAGGGGAGGGGGCTAGGTGAGCGCTCCTCCCCTTGCAAACTGTATAAAATGACCGGTGAGGTCACAGTCAAATCAGTCAGATTTTGGTGATGCATGGGTACACGACCTAGGCATTGCTAAGCTGGCTCACTTGGTTTTATTGCTGCAATAAATCCTGCCTTACTTCATCCAGATCTACAAGGAGTCCGGAGTCTTTTCTTTGGTTCTTTTTAAAGTTAAAGTTTTTGTGTAACATTTACAATTGAGGCAACTGTAACTAGTGTAGGAGAAAAATCTCCCACATTTATTGGTGACCCTGCAAACGTGATTGCCTTCATGGAGGGCTCCTCCGGGGACCTGGGACCAGCGCGGACTGACAGACAATAAACTTTTGCAGGCATAAGAAAAGGTAAGCAGAAAACCTGTTTGATCAAATTTCTGCATTAGAGGTTCATGGTCTGTTAGTGTGTGTGTTTCCAGCTGGAGAAAGGTACTCCTAAGGTATATTGAACAAAGTAAAATTTAAGTTGCCAATATTGATAAATTAATTACTATATTTAAAATGGTTGTAATATTTATGTTAACAAGTAAAAGACTGGATGAAGTAACGAAGTATTAAGAGATCTCCATAAGTTTTTATTTGTTTTGTGATTTTTGTTTTATATTCTCTTTATTACTATTTTATACGTTGTGTGATAAGTGAGGTAACGCCACTGTGTTGGGTCAAGGCCTGACGAGGAAACTTGCCAACCAGTGGGGCTGGACCCACGAAAAATTCCTGCAATACACTAAGTAGGAGCTGCGGCTCCAGACGTGGTAGGTGGAAAATTCCTGAGTCCGCCGTTAGGCACAGAACATATAGGTGACTCACCGTTCTGAGACGCGTGTGCAGCCAGGTGTAGTGTGAAAATTCCTGTAGGTGAGCGCTATTTGAAAATTCCTACAGGTGGTATTGATGTTTTCTGGGCCCAGGTTGTGTGATAAAATATTTTATTGTTGAAATTGTTTCGAGTACTCAAATTTTTGAAATTGTAGTAGAAAGCGCTTGTGTCGTGTATTGTTTGTATGTCTTGCATGTGTGCTGTTTAAATGTGAGCGTGTGTTATATTTATGTGAAAAGTCTGTATTGAATTTATGTATCTGTGTAAGAAAATATAAGGCCTAGTTAAGAGGGATATAGTATTAGAAATAGCCTAAAAAGAAGATAGATGATTTGCTATAAATTAATAATAAATTTAAATAGAAGAATATAAGAAAATAGCATATAGGTGATAGATAATATCTGTAGTATTAAAGAATACATGTGCTTGTGCCACATAGAGCTTACTGTGACATAGGTCTTGTCTGGAGCTTACTGTGACATAGTTTTGTCTGTGACATAATCAGTGATGCACCACCAGACATAGAACTCACTGTGACATCAGCTTCTTCTGTGACACGGGAGCACTACAGGTACTGAATGTACCAGCCTAGTAGTATTATAAAATACTAATTTCTTTGGACTAGTGTACACATGCGCAGCAACATATAAGTTATTAAAGATAAGCTTAAGTAAGATACAAAAGGTACCTTTACGTGTAGTGTAGTCGACGACACAACACTAATGATAATAAATATAGTGCATAAAATAATAAATGCACCTAGGTTATAAATAATAAATATATATTAAATAAAAGCAAATGTTAACCGGATTCAAAAATTAACTGGGACGAGCAAATAAGTGAAGAAGGAGTCACAACCAAGTGCGAACGGGAGTTTAGAATTTCAGAGTTAGATCAGAGTGAAACAAATAAATGGTTGTTGAATAATCCAGGAAAAGACTTACTTATAAACACAGAGTGTGACAAGGGAGAGTGGACGCTTAGGCTTTCATTAATACCTGACGTGTTAGACCTCAACTGTAACACACACACTTTAATACTTACATCATATTTTAGAATGAAGAAATTAGCTCTTTCCTAGGGTTAATTCCAAAAGAAGTTTGTTTAAGAGTAATAAATAGTACGCTAGAATTTGGAGGACTAGGAGGACCCCCTGGTTTGACTCCACTCATTTCACTGCTGCGACAATACCCAGTTTTTGATATATTGCATTTAGAGGAAGGTACGGGAGGACGAAAAGTAAAAAGGTATAGACTAATTGATCACGAGAGTGGTCCGGTAGTGCTGTATCGTGAGTGGGTGATAAATAATAATAGCGAATTTACGCTGATACCTATAGGCCCAGACGGTAGAATAATCTTTCAGACCCTGGACAAAATAGTCACGCCTCTGATTCTGATATCATCACAAAATTAATGCTTAAAAAACATATAAAGAAAAAACAGCTGTTAAAGACCAGCAGTGGACATAAAACGCACACTAAGAGAATTACAAGAAATAAGTGAGAGAAGAGGCACAAAACATCGCACTATAAAACAGGACAAAAGTGTGTGATGGGGAAGTTATTCTGTCGTGGAAAAAACGCATGGCCAAAGCCAGCGACACCTGTAGACATAATTATAGCTAAACACAAGGAAGATGAAAAGTATATCAGAAAATGCATGGTAAAATGGCATGACAGGACATCAGGAGAATTACAATGGCCTAAAGAGGGAACATTTAAAGAAGAAAATTGTAAAGAAGTAAAGGAGATGCTCAGACACACCACTAAAGAAAAGGGCAGTAAGGGAAGGATTAAATTAGAACAAAAGCTAGAAATTGTAGGATGGTTTGAAAATGAAGGAAAAAAGAAGGAGGGAGAAACTGAAGAAGAAAAACAAGAAACAAAGTCAGGAAAGAAAGATCAGAAGTTAGAAGGGAGTGAAGACAGGAAAGAAAAAACCCAAAAGGGAAGAAAAGAGAAAATAAGCTTAGAATTAGAGAGACCACCACCATACACTGAGGAACACATGCAACAGAAGGGTGGAGGAATGTATCCACTACAGAAACTGCATAAACAAGATAAAGGAACATTTGGATTTGAAGGACAAGTATTGGGAAAAATTAAAGTAACCTCATGTGACACTGAGTGGATGAACAGACAAATGGAAGAAAGACCAGAATCAACAACTTCCGGAAGTGGCAGTGAGGACGGACTGGAATGGAGTGAAGAAAGAGCGACAGAACCATATGCGTCGAGAGAATCTGAAGAGCCACAAACAAGGAGAAGAGGTATGGAAAGACTGAAAGAACAGAATGCACAATTTCTGTCTGAAGTACAGGGGTTTGCAAACAAGAGACAAGTCACACCTGAAAAAAGGGTGATGGAAAGGAGGGGAAGAGAGAACCCAGAAAGAACGTACAGTATAGATAAAGAACCACTCACATCATCCCTGTATGAAGCTGATGAAGATACAGCTGGAACAGAAGAAATTGAAGCGATGGAGGGAAATCAGGTAAAGAGGAAAGTAAAAGGGTACATGATCATTGAACCTGAGAGAGAAGCAAGGAAAAGAATAGAAGAGAGACAGGCAAGCACTTCAAAGCGTAACAGCCAACTACACCCAAAAAGCAGGAAACAAGTGGACAGAAATGAATATCAACATGACAATTTTGACATTGCAGAAGAAGATGGTTACAGTGATGATTCCCTCGATGAATTGTTTAGGCGACTGGAAAAGCACCTCGACAGACGTCTGAATGACTCTCTGAAGGAAGCAAGAAAGGCTGTATCTGAAATGAGACCATCTATGAAAAGAAAATCTACACACTCAAAGAAACCCTCAAGCTGGCATGTCACCTCATCCTGGCCTAATGAAGAAGACATTGGACCTATACACATTAATGACGAACCACATATGTCAGACCCGGAAGAATATACTGCGGCTGGACACTACCCACTTGTGTCAAAAGGAAATCAGTATCATTATGTGCCATGGTCATTTATGGATATGACAGGTCTGGCTAACCAATTACCAGATTTATGTAATGGAGCACAGAAATGGATAATACAGCTAGAAGAGAAAACCACTGGACACCTCCTGGCAATAGGAGATGTAAAGGCTATTCTGGCACAGACAATTGGGAAAGTGAAAACCACTGAGATTCTCAACGAGGCTGGTCTGCAAGCAGCAACTGGACAAAATGCAGGAAATAGCCTAGCGTTTGGAGCATTCAGGAACAAGGTTTGGAACGCTCTGCGAAAAGCTTACCCAACCAAAATGGATCCAGGAAAGCTGGAATCAGTAACACAGAAAGAAGATGAGAACGTTGTTAAGTTCATCAATGATTTCCAGACCAAGTGGAGAGAAGAAACTGGAGGTTCCTGGGATCAAACAGACACAAGTAAGAGCCTGTTCCGAATGATGCTGAAAAAATGCATGCCTCAAGAAGTCCAGACAGCCCTAGAAGGCGTGTTGGGACTGAATACACTACCATGGGACACATTTCAAGCACACATTGTACATTATGTGGAACAATACAGGAAAAAGAAAAAAGAGGCCAAGGAAGCTGCTGAGTCAATTGCAACCCAGTTACACAAAATACAGCTAGGGGAATTTGCAGCTGCAAAGAAAAAGGAAAAAGAAAAAGGAAAAGTCCAAGCAGCAGTAATGGTGCCTGAAAATCAGACAACACTGCCCCCTACTGGACCAGGACAGCAAATGCAGCAACCAGTGCAACAAATGCAACAACCAACAATGACCCAAGCCCCTCCAACATATGCGCAACCTGGAAACCAGCAAGGACAAAATCAACCCATGAGGTGGCAAAGACAGGGCCCTGGGCCTATTGGAGGCAGGGGACAAAGAGGACCATTCCAACAGCAACCAAGAAGACAGCAATTTAGAATGAATGCCCCAGGGCAAATGGGCCCGAATCAGTGCTGGCAATGCGGAGGAGTAGGACATATTAGAAGAAATTGTCCAGAAATGACTTGGGGAATGCAAAATGGACCACAACCTCAAGGACCATATGGAGCAGGACAGGCACCTCAAGGGAATGTGGGACCTCCTGATCCAAGACAACCTGCTGGAACATGGACTCAAGGACAACCCCAAAATCAGTGGGCAGGTCCCTGGATGGGACCCACCCAAAATTGGAATTGACGAGGCCCAGAGGAGCCAGAGGGGGAGCAGATGCAGTACGTCTCAACACTGCATCCACAACAAGAACCAAATGTGATGGTGTCTATAAATAATTCACAACCAATTCCATTTATGATTGACACAGGTGCTACTTACTCATGTATAGGACGTGAAGGCTTCCAGCTCCCTCTCTCAAGCAATACGATAAAAACCACAGGCTTCTCGGGACAATCACAGGTATTGCATTTTACGGAGCCACAAATAATAACATTAGAAGACACCACTGTAGCAGCACCTTTATTATTTTCACCGACTACTCCAGTTAATTTACTGGGAAGAGATTTGTTGTGCAAACTTAAAGCAAAAATTCAATGTAATGCTAAAGGACTGTATGTAACAATAGGACAGTTCTTACAGATTGCAGAAAAACCCAATAACTTGGATACAGTGTATTGGCTGGTGTGCACAGGCAAGGGAGCTCAACATGCACAGGACTTATGGGAAGAATGGATTCTACAACGACGACCAGATTGCAAAAGAGCAACTTTGCCATTGCACTGTACCATGCACTATGACCAAGGAAGCCAAGATGAAGAATATGCACAATTATGGTCAGACGTGATGGAGAACACAGTCTCTGATGTGGTACTAGGAGATATAATTGTAGGCGCTCCAGGAGCAGCCATCAGTGTACATCTGACTGAACAAATAGAACACTGGCATCAAGTACCAAACACAGCACCCTCGTTACTGGTGGGAGAAAAGGCACAATCCAAAGAGCTAGGACTGATGGTCAAGCAAGCAGCTGAAGTGACTAAGTGGGAACAAACCCCTAATCCTTCTGTACACATTTCACAAGATCAAAAGTTTTTGAAAATAAACTTTTCAGGAATAGAAAGAGTGAGGGCAACACACACAGAAATAGATGGGAACATGATGTTGTCAACACACCCTCAGAGGGGGATATGTAACACTCCATTGTCATCGCATACACAAATGTCAGTTAAGATGGTAGAGCAGATAGATGAAAAGGAATCAGCATTAGAGGAGGAACTGCTGAAAACAATTCCAGAAAAATTATGGACAAGACATTCAACAGATGTAGGATTAGTTAAGTCTGGAGGACAAGCCTTAATAAAAATAAGACCAAATGCAACATTGCCTTACCAAAGACAATATCCATTGACACCTCAAGCTGTAGCAGGGATTAAACCTACTATAGATGGCTTATTGGAAGCTGGAGTATTAACTCCTACTAAAAGTCCATGTAACACTCCTATATTTCCTGTCAGGAAGCCCAACTCAGACAAATGGAGACTTGTGCATGATTTACGTGCCATAAATCAAATTGTAGAAGCAGAATTGCCTATAGTGCCTGATCCACACACATTGTTGTCCAACATACCAGAAGATACACAGTGGTACACTGTCATAGACTTATGTTCAGCATTCTTTAGTATACCACTACATCCAGCATCACAATACTTGTTTGCCTTTACATATGAAGGACGACAGCTGACTTACAATCGTTTACCACAGGGATACTGTGAAAGTCCATCAATATTTAACCGAGTACTAACTCAAGATCTAGCCTCGTTAAATATCAAAAGTACTATGATTCAGTACTGTGATGACCTACTGATTTGTAGTCCAACGAAAGAGCAATGTGAAACAGATTCGTTAAGAGTCTTGACAGTATTATCTGAAAATGGACATAAAGTTAGCAGAGAGAAATTGCAATTCTGTAAAAAGAAGGTAGAATATCTAGGCAGAGTGTTGAAAGGAACATCTAGGCATATATCTCCTGAACACATAGAAGCAATAATGAAAGCTCCTAAACCACGAACTGTAAAAGAGATGCTATCTTTTCTAGGCATGGTAGGATTTAGTAGGGACTGGATTTGTGACTTTGCACTAAAAACAGCACCCTTGAGAGCAATAATCAAAGTAGCTGGACAAACAAAGAATAGTGCAGTGTTAGAATGGACACCTGAAACACTAGAAGCATTTGAACAGCTAAAAAGAGAACTCTGTACAGCACCAGCACTTGCTAGTCCAGAATATAATAAGCCATTCCATTTGTATGTCTCGGAGCGTGGAGGTTTTGCCACAGGGGTTCTGACTCAACAACAAGGGACTAGTAAGCAACCAATTGCTTATTATAGTACAGCGCTTGATAATATTGAAAAAGGCATGCCACCCTGCTATCGAGGTGTGGCAGCTGCAGCCTTTGCTTATCAAAAAGCCTCAACAATTACTATGGGACATCCTGTTGTAATGTACACCACCCACGCATTGCATGCACTCCTAACTAGCCCATCATTTGTAATTACAAATGCTAGAAGAACAGGATATGATGTAATACTCTCTGCACCTGAATTGACTATAAGAAGGTGTCAGACAGTAAATCCAGCAGATCGCATGATGACCCCAGCAGAGGGAGATCCACACGATTGTCATCTTGTGTCAGCAGAACATCTGAAGACACGCCAAGATTTAGAGAATCAACCTCTGTCACACCCAGATTGTATATTCTTTGTAGATGGGTCATGTTTTAGAGATGGGGATAGCAATAAAGCAGGCTATGCAATAGTAACACCAGACTTAGATGGAAAAGCCTTCAAAGTAGTACAAGCTGAACATGTGCCACAACCCTGTTCAGCCCAGCTAGCTGAATTAATCGCTTTGACAGGCACTTGTAAACTAGCAGAAGAAAAAGCATGTACGATATACACAGACTCAGCGTATGCGTATGGAATATGCCATTTGTATGGCCCCATATGGGCACAAAGGGGTTACAAAAGAGCAGACGGAACACCAGTAGTACATGGAGAAGCAATTTCAGACTTACTAGATGCAATCAAAATACCATCTACATTAGCTATAGTAAAATGTGCAGCACATAAGAAAGATGGTACGTTTGTTAGTGACGGAAATGAAGCAGCAGATGAAGCAGCTAAGAAAGCAGCAGTAAATCAGGCAAACATGATGCCAGAATCCGCAGCACAAGCAGACAATGAACCAAGTTCACCAGAGTCAAGTGTTAACCCTGATGAAGGGCCAAGTTCGAGTTCAAGCTCAAGTTCCAGCTCGAGCTCAAGCTCAAGCCCAGATTCTGAAGAAAGATTAGTACTTATACCAGAAGATTACGCACCCCCAGTACCAGACTTATCCTCACTAGCAGACATGCAGGCAGCAGCATCAGGTGAAGAGATTCAAAAATGGTTAACAAGAGGAGCAACAAAAGATAATGATACTAACGTGTGGCGAAGTGTAGATGGGCGTTTTGTAGCTCCACAAAACTTTCTCTTAACCTTGATAAAGCAAGCTCATGGTAACGACCATGTAGCAAGTGGAGAAGTGATAAGAAGAATCCAAAAGACATGGTGGTCGCCTTACCTAGGTCCTATGGTTCATCGAACACTGTCACAGTTTTGTGACATATGCTCTAGATATAACCTTAGAAAACACTTCACATCACCAATAGGACATATTCCAGAGCCAGATGGGCCGTTTAGGCATATAATGTTCGACTATGTGGACATGGGGGAATCGAGAATACAAGGAAAACGATACATCCTAGTGATTGTGGATAGATTTAGCAGATGGGTAGAAGCTGTAGCAACAGCTAAGGAAGATGCAATGGCAGTAGCAAAATTCCTGTGCAGGGAAGTGATACCAAGATTTGGAATCCCAGACACAATCAGTTCAGACAATGGTAAACACTTCACAAACAAGATAGTACAGAAAGTGACTCAGTGGTTAAACATCAAGCACAGGTTTGGATGTGTGTACCACCCCCAATCTCAGGGGATGGTAGAGAAAGCAAATGGAACTCTGAAAATGAAATTGGCTAAAATATGTGCAGAAACAGGTATGAATTGGTTTCAAGCTTTGCCATTAGCCTTGATGGGCATGAGATCGCAAACTAACCGCAACACACATCTAACACCGCATGAAATGCTTACTGGCAGACCTATGCTTACATCCTTTGTTCGAGGGCCCTATAAAGGCCCCACACTTGAACAACTACAGAGTGAGCTTGATCACTATGTGAAACACTTATCTGAAATACACAAAGTTATTTTCCAACAGGTTAAAGGAGCCACAATACATGACAACACCAGACCGAGGGTAGCTGATCCAGCTGATGACGCCGAGGAAGAGGACATAGAGGAGAGAACTGTGCTACCCGGTGACTGGGTGTTTATTCAAGTATTCAAAAGAAGGTGGAACGAAGCTAGAATGGAAGGACCATACAAGGTGGTGTTGGCAACTCCAACTGCAGTAAAAGTCCAAGGTAAAGATGTATGGTACCATTTAAATCATTGCTGCAAGGCCCCAAACCCAGACCAGGTAAGGGACAGGGAATCTCAGGAAGACGCTGAAGAGTCTCCCCGAGCAGGACCTTCAGGTTTGCAATCAGGTTCCCAGGAGAGTGACACAAGGCCCAGGCAACAAGCACCAGATCCTTATGAGTACACTGAAGGGTTACCGTGGGTAGAAGAACAAGAAGGAGAACAAGGGTACTGGCCGGAGTGGCCCCAAGAAGATATACAAGATTGGGAAGCAGAGCTTGAAGAAGAAGAAGCAGAAGCAGAACAAGGAGGACTGTCTCTTAGAACAAGAGCCCAAGTTAGACAGCAAGAGCACAGACGTGCCAGAATTGAAACAGCACGTAGACAGTCAGAAGAAGATCCCGCACCTAGAGTTGTAGAATACTCAGTAATTAAATCAGTTAGAAGTTAAAGCTGGCTCAGATAGTGATTAAATTATTTAAACCAACTACAGTTGAAAGAACATACCCAACAAAAAACCCCCCAAGAAATATATTGTGTAGGTTATTTGGCCATAGTCCCACGTGTCACCGTTGTGATCCAAATGGAGAAACCACCCCCCTATTGCCTCCTGAAACGAAGGAGATCTATGGGTATAGGAATTCTCTTCATGATTGGTCTAATTAACAGTGGTGCTACTAAGAACGAGAGAAACAAACCGAAATGGACTAATGAAGAGAGACAAATACGTTGTGCATTAGCTACAATAACTAGAGCTAGAATAGTAGCTGGATTGGACAGTGGGGAAAGAACAGGATTTTGGGAAGCAACCTACCAAATAGAGGTAGATAATGCACAATCCCCAGAAGAAAGAGTGCGCATTTACATAGAAATGAGGAAAAAGGCATATTGGCATAAAGCACAAATGACAGCATTAGATGGACTAATAGAGGCTGTACCAAGATCCAACGGTTGGTGCGCATTTGAGAATTCAGTAGAAGGCGAAATTAGAGGAGTATGTGTTCCATTAGCAGGATGGAAGGGATGCTATGCAAAAGCACCTGAGCAGCCCAAAATATCAGATATTGAATCAGCAAAATATGTAACAATAATTCCGCAGATAACAAAGAAATCACCCAAAAATCAAGCAGAATCTGACCAGACATGGAAGAATGACATGTTCTTTCAATGGTTGAAATTTACAGCTGAGTCCGTAACCACGCGAGACTGCATTGTGTGTCATGATAGAAGTAATAGACCCCCACGTGTGGTGATAACACATGGAACAAGGGAATGTATAGACAACCCGACATACAGTGAACAATTGTGCCCTATTAGCTGCCTTTTGCATTCAGCTGCTATACACTATGGCCCTGAATGGATGCAAAATATAAGCAAATGTTCATATCAACCTGTAGGAACATTAGATGCTGTACAAAGAGAAATAACACCTATACAGCAACGCTATCCTTTATGCATCTACTCAAATGGAAGCATTGAAATAGGAGATCTATCACCAAGTTGCAATGAAACACAGCCCGCAGCAGGATTTTTCATAGAAATGCACCAGATATGCGACAATAAAACAGACAGTCTGACATGTAGTGAGATAGTAAAAGTACAACAACCAGATTTAAGCGCTGGTACAACACCGCTAGCAGACATATTTTGGTACTGTGGAGGAACTACAGTTAGACAAACTTTACCAAATAACTGGGGTGGGTGTTGTGCTCCAGTACTATTAGAAGGAGACTTGATTGTAATAGGACTATATGGCAAGAAACACAGACGGAATAAACGTGAAGACAAGTTTGTGAAAACGATTGGAGAGGAAATATCGGCATGGAAAGAGTTTGATAGAGATGGAGGACTATCAGTGACCTGGGATGGTATTCCAGTTGGCGTACCAACTGAGTATGAGGCTATAAACAGGGTAGGAGGAGCATTCACAACAATCTTCTTGCCATGGGTTCAAATTTCGAAAAATGCAAGGTGGATTAACCTACTTTATTACAATCAACAAAGATTTTGGAATCATACTTTAGGAGTCTTAGGACTGGTTCAGGAACAATTGGATAAGAATACATTAATGACTACACAGAATAGATTCGTCCTGGACACAATGCTGGCACCTCAACGAGGAGTATGTGCCTTAATTGGAGAAGAATGTTGTACATACATTCCAAGACACACAGGCCCAGATGGTAACATAACTAAGCTTTTAAGAGCCATGAGGGATATGAGAAACGAAAATGTTAAAATCATTCAAGACGTACAGAGGAATAATGCATGGACTTCCTGGTTTGATTGGCTGAACCCTTCAACTTGGTATGGACTACTTGTGAAACTAGGGACAATTATCTTAATAGTTCTAGGAACTCTGCTCATATTGTCATGTTGCGTTATCCCCCTGGCGAGAGCAAGCATTCAAAGAATGGTGGGACAATATACAATGACTGTGGAATATTACGAACGAACACCACCAGATGAAGACTGGGAGGCAGACTCCATTTACATGGAGATGAAGTGAACACAAATGATTAGAGCTGCTACATAATGGACAAAATGACTGTATATTTATTAATTACATGTATACTGAGATTATTTAGCATAATATGTTAATCAAACACACTTAATGTTTTGAAGAAACTATACCAGAGAAAAAGTAGTATTAGCAAAAGAAATGTGTTTTGTGTGTCTTTGTTGTATTTTTGTCCTGTCTCTGTTATACACGTATGTATGCAGGATGGAACCGGTACCTGACCCACGTTGGATAGTTTCCTGTACAGTCTGCCGTGATGCATGGAGGGAGGTTCTGGAACAGACCCCAACAAGAAGATGGGCAGACCTGAGACACGATCTGGTTGACTGGTTCCCACACCGTCCGATGGGGACTAAGAAGTTCATCGCGATGGCCAATGTCTTGACAAGAGACTTCAAATGGATCAAGTCAATGAGACAGGAAACGTTCGACCTGGACATAAGCAGAGGACTTCGTCTAGAAACAACTTCATATCAGCTTGGAAGACATCTGAAGCTAGGCCTCTATAGAGGTATTGGGATCGAAGAGAATTGGGTTGGATATGATATCTGTGGGGTAATTGAATTCAACGATGTCTACATGGCAGCAGATAAGACCATAACTAAAGTGATGTTGGGAGATGATATTTTATGGACAGATACACCAACCACTTTGCAACGTGCGCTGGAAGCTCTTCCGAACGCTGACGAAGTCTGGCTAGACTTCTTACGTGAGGAGACAGGCAGGATGAACCGAATTCCACTATCACAACTGATGAGCTGTAAGAACCTGCACGTAATTGAATTTACTGAAGAGGATCGCCAGGCATGGACTGAAGAAGGAACTGAAAGTCTTGACACGCTCTCCTTGATTTACAGGGACCCTAACGGAGTGCTTAAATGGCTTTAATGGTTTCAAATGTCTTTGTTATATATGTATTGTACAGAAGTCGAGTCCTGGTGGTGAATGCACTGTCGAGCACAAAAAAAGCTGGCAAGGTGGGAATTTTTCCTTCTAAATTGGCTATACGGAAGGTTTTTTCGCCCACCTCTGGACTCTTCGTATTTAACCAATTGCATGTTTATTATACTCTCATATACTAGTTTATGCTAGGTTTACTCATCTTTTGCTTATCTCTCTTAGACTGATGTTTGGTGAGGGGGTAATATTTGAGTTACATGGTCCAGTTCATTGATTTAGTAAGTTTCCTTTGAGTTACTGGTTTAAATTTGTTTTAGTAATTAAATTTGATTTAAAACTATGCATGCATAGTTTAAGGTTAAGTAAGGTTTAATATGTAGGGTTTATTCCTTTTTTCTGTTTATTTCTTTCTCTGTAGTAACATGTAAGGCTTATAAGTTGAGTATTAGTATAATGTGTAAGTTAGTAAGTAAGTATTATTTTCTTTATGTGACTCTATTTTTCTTTATGTGACTTAAAAGTCACAGAGGGGGAAATATGTGAGCATATTTTAATTAAATATACTTGTGCATGCAACAATATGATAGAAACTATTAATCTTAGTAAAAAGAACATAGAGGTAAGGTAAGGAGACAGAGATGAGCTAAGGACAGTGTGATGTCACAGTAGCAAGAACATGCAGCATGAACCCAAATGAACTCTAGACAGGTAGCCATCTTGGATGTAAGATGCTTAGTGGACACTGTGTACCAACAGACCCTAGAGATGATGTAATCTTTGTACCCTGAGCATTCAAAAGTACCTGATGTCCCTAGACATTATGTAATGCCAACAGCCCAGACATGAGGTAATCTCCTCAGACATGGGATGATCTTAACTGTGATGTCACAGGGGTTAGATACATGTGCAGGCATGTCAAATTTAAAGGGACACAGACAAATAACCAAAGGACACACACTCAGCTTAATGAATAATAAGTTTAATAAGAGTAGGCACAAAATAAAATAGCATGTGCACCTACATAGTGAATAAAATAGAAACACAAAGCATAAGGCCCAACATAAAGAAGTACAATAAAATAGGGGGCCTGGGTAAGCATCAAATAACAAAAGGCATAAGAAATTAAATATCAAGCCTTCTCTGACCCAGAACCACATTGATGGGAAGATCAGTGTGAGGAATAAAAACAGAAATACCACGATTCAGAAGTGGTGTAGGCGCTTCAGGAAAATCAGTTTGGGTACCAACAGGCACTTTAAAATCAGTCTGAGTACTGACACTTCTTAGACCAACAGGCCTCAAGAGAGACTGGGCTGGAGTACTAGACTCTGGTCTACAGGCCTGAAAGAAAGTAAAGGAGAGCTATGTGCCTCCGAACGCGGTCTCTTAGAAGGGCCGGGCCCGGAGTCATCCTTCCTGACATAAGTAAGACTGTTCTTATGAAGAAATTGTGTCAATGATCCATCAGACTCATTTTGGCAAAAACTCACTGAGGCTCGGTCAGCAACAGGTTCAGTAGGAGTGTAATCCTCAAAGGAGTTGTGCTCTGGACTGTCCTGGCTGTCCGAATCGTCCAAAGGAATGTATTCAGTGCTTGGGCAGTTGCGCTTAGCTATAACAATAAAATAAAATACGTAAATACAACAAATTAGGAAAATAAGACAAATAATTAAAATGAGTGCGAGAGAGATGCTTACCCATGGCCTGTCTTTTGAGAACTGTAGAGTAACCCGGAAGAACTAAGAATATATAGTAAAATAAGCGCTGCCCCTATATTTTTTAATAATAAACAAACTTAGTGCAAAGATAATGGAAAATAATTTGTAAGAAAAATAGATTATAATGGGGAAAAGATATGGAGTCAGATGACGAGGTATATGACGTAAGCAAACAAGATAAGAGAAAATGTAATTACAATGGGTGACATTACTTGGAAAAAGTTGGATTACAATGGGTTAATAATTTGATAAGGAATAAGAAAAATGTACAGGGGAGGGGGCTAGGTGAGCGGTCCTCCCCTTGCAAACTGTATAAAATGACCGGTGAGGTCACAGTCAAATCAGTCAGATTTTGGTGATGCATGGGTACACGACCTAGGCATTGCTAAGCTGGCTCACTTG
The DNA here is from genome assembly GCA_030347435.1 of Clarias fuscus. NCBI lineage: Eukaryota > Metazoa > Chordata > Actinopteri > Siluriformes > Clariidae > Clarias > Clarias fuscus. The sequence continues at coordinate 4,741,848 of CM059228.1, forward strand.
GTTTTATTGCTGCAATAAATCCTGCCTTACTTCATCCAGATCTACAAGGAGTCCGGAGTCTTTTCTTTGGTTCTTTTTAAAGTTAAAGTTTTTGTGTAACATTTACAACTGTAACTAGTGTAGGAGAAAAATCTCCCACACTGTTAACCTGCGATTTCTGAGGCTGGTGACTCGGATGAACTTATCCTCTGCAGCAGAGGTGACTCTCGGTCTTCCTTTCCTTGTCAGCCAGTTTCTTTGTAGCGCTTGATGGTTTTTGTGACTGCACTTGGGGACACTTTCAAAGTTTTCCCAATTTTTCGGACTCACTGAACTTCATTTCTTAAAGTAATGATGACCACTCGTTTTTCTTTACTTAGCTGCTTTTTTCTTGCCATAATACAAATTCAAACTTTTGGTCTGTACTGTATTTCTTTCTTTACAGGCATTCAAATATTTTTCTTTAAAGTTATTTATTTCAACACATGTATGGTATGCTTGGAAATAGTGAATGCTTTTGTACGTAATAATTCAGGCCTGATGAACATTCGTTCATTCATCTTCTAAATCGCTTCTCCTGCACACACAGGGTCGCTGGGCTCTGGAGCCTAACCAAGGGTATGAGGCAAGGTACACCCTGGACAGGGTGCATGTCCATCACAGGGCACACACATGTACACATGGACATTACATTTTTACAGGCAATTTGGGAACGTCAGTCAGCCTAATCTTCATGTCTACAGGAAGTGTAACAAAAATGGCGTACATTTATTATTTGATTATATTATCAAATTTTATTAGCCATTATTATTATTATTATTATTATTATTATTATTATTATTATTATTAGTTTAGTAAAATGCAAAGAAATCAACAGAATACACTGATTTTCATACTTTAACATAATGCTACCTCCCATCTTCCTCACCATCATCTTCTCATCTTGAATCTCCATCTCATCTTAACTTTTATGGAGAATTCTCCAAACAGGGAAGTAACAATATGAGCAGTCTATACTTTTCAACAAAATGCAACATCTTGAGATAATAAATTTTACTTTCCTCTTTTTTAAAATAGTATGTCCCACTTTTTCTTTCTTTTTTTTTCAGAAAGTGGTCACAGTTACCCTTAGTATGATTGGGACCAGCAAAGGATGCCCTGCACCCAGAGGCAGGGAATCAAGCCCAGGCCTATTGCATAGCAAGCAAGAAGCCTAACTGAGCCACCAGTACCCTAGTACATACAGTGCTTTGAAAAAGGTTTTTGTTGATTGATCACATAAAATCCCAATAAAATACATTTACTTTTGTGGTTGTAATGTGGTTGTAATTATGAAAACACAGCTGTTTAGTCCCAAACCTGTGAGTGCTTGTCACATTGTGCATGTGAAAATGATCTTAATTTCATTTTCAACACAGCTTTCTGCAGTTGATCTTTTACCATGGCACTTTACAAACTTGAAGTGATCTCCATCCATTGTCGACAAAAGAGTGAACGATTTGGACTAGAAGACTCAATTCTGTTTCTGTGTAGTGCACTGCATAGCGTCAATGGAGTCATAAAGAACAAACTATTTGGACCAAGACTCGAGAGCTAACTACTCATTTCTGTTTTCTGTTCATAATCCACAGAGGTTTTGCAATGCCTTCTGCATGCACGCCCAGTAGAAAATGAATCTCTGAGACTACATTAACATGTACACATTTTACATACTACATCCACAGAGCTCCTAGGATGAGTGTAAATACCAGGAAGACTCCCAGACCCACCATGATAAGCTTTAACACTGTTCTCCTCTGAACCTTCAGGAACTAATTACAAAAGAAAATATGGTATATTTTTGCTATTTTTATAGCTTCATAAGTGTGTGTGTGTGTGTGTGTGTGTGTGTGTGTGTGTGTGTGTGTGTGTGTGTGTGTGTGTTAGATTAAATCTGATATCCAGTCACTTCCCTGTGTTTAAAACCTAAAGTTTAACCTTCACCAACCTTCTTGTGTGTTTGTGGAGCAAATACTCAACTACTTTCTTTGTATATCTGCATACTTGGCTATTAAACCTGATTCTGATGTCCTATTTACATGTGAGTGTATTCCATTGCATTTTCTTATGTTTTTGGTAGTTTGTGCAATATTTAATATACTGTACAATAATCATCATAATGGTAAAACCATAAAAGTGATGTATAAAACTAAACCTATTTTACAAGACATAAAGGAGAATATGTCTCTGTTATGGGACAGAAAATTATGTTTTTATGGAGCTATTCTTTTGTGGACTTGTGTGCTTCAGTATTTTGGATCATTGTCCTGGTGCAGCTTCTACAGTTTCAACTGATGCACCCATGCAGGCACAAATCATGATGTTTCTTCCACCTTACTTTACGGTTGTGATGATGTTTTCAAGATGATATGCAGTGCCCTTTGTATGTCAGATGTAGTGCTGCATGTTCTTTCCATATTCTGAATTCATGGATTTGAATTCAACCCAGTGTTCTTTGTTACCTGTACATCATATATTTCTTTCCTACAAAGTCTCCAAATCCTCACCAAACACACAAAAAAAATGCACGACACAGCATGGTTGACTCTTTAAAGAGATGTAACTTTTAAGGTTTAAAGGTAAAACTTTAAAGGTATGTAACTTTTGAAAACCGAACCTTTAAAGATGAAAGCACATTTTATGTTTATTCTTCCTGCACTGTAGAGTAGTGCACTTACCACAGCATTACGTTATCACACCACCCTGTTTCAGCTTCCTTGCTTTACACGCAACCAGACAGACAGACGTGCGATTAACAGCTCTTTCTTACTCCATCCTCATGTCTATAGGCATCTCTATAGTGCTCTTGCAGTCACATGATCAAAACGAGAATCAAAATCTCTGCCTTTTTTGGACAATCATGTCTGCCACAGATAACACCTCCAAATCAGATGATGATGAATCTTAGAATTAGACTTAGCTCCTCCTGCTCTGTTCTGGCGAGTTTTCTCCAGCATGATTGGTTTGTTGCAACATCTTCAGCCTCGTCCCACAAAATACCAACATGCATGGAGATCGTAAGGGGGGGGGGGGGGGGGTTGATGAATCAATCAAATTTAATGTTTAGTGCTTACTTAATAAAATAAAAAATAGTTTAGGCAGAATCGCAGCACAGTTTAAGTTTTTTTTTATTATTCCTGTTGGTTTCTGACCTATTTTAATGTTTTCTTAGGTTTTGAGGAAACATTCAACATTAGAAATATAGCAAATGCTAATTGAATAACATTAGTAGATTAAAGTGCCATTGCCACGTCATTTAGTAGTTACCATGAAATTAATGTAAATGCCAGGTGTACATGGTTCTGATGTTTCAGCATTCTTGAGTGCTCATATGCTCCTGTGATTGGAGGCAAGGCTTAAAAAAACTTGCACAGGTGATCTAGTTTTCTCTTTTTAGCATTCTTAAAGACATACAGACACACACACATGTCTGCAGACACACAGAAAAACACACTCTGCAAACTCCTAATTACATTTATTTGAAAAGTTAAAAAGTAATATTGACTCTTCTTCCCCATCTGTATTACATCACGACCAGGTCATCCACATTTTGTTGATCAGAGATGATACCGTGGTAATGTTTCCCTCAGGTTCTGAGACATATGGGTTAAAATTATATTTTATTTACTCCATCTGAGTTTTCACCAGTGTTCACAGCTTCAACACAGACCCCAGGGGTTAGAGTGAAGTCGGGAAACTATGGACTTATCGACCTAAACACTTGTAATTATGGATCATTCTAATGTTTTGAGTTGTCATATGCTCCAGCTCACTATAGGTGAAGTAATGTCAAGAGCTCAACATAATGCTGAGATAAATACAAAAAAACTGCAATGACTACTGGAAAATGCAAAACCGTCCTTTATCAAGTACATGCAGCAACTCAGACAGAGACACTTAGTGACATCATTAGCACATCAAATGTAATGAGTTGTCTGGTGGTTACATGGTTACTCACAGCTCTGAAGAAGATGTAAAATGCTTGTGTAGCAGGATGCCTCATCAGTTTTTGTTATTCATCACTACCCAATCTGCAGGTGTGTTATAAAAGTAGGGAGAACTTTTCCTACTTATCCACACTTAAGTAAAGCGCACAGCCTTTTGCTGTGAGCCCAAATTCTGCTTTTACCTCAGGTATGAATACTCTGCCGATTTTGTCTTTATGCTCATGGGCCACGGCACTTATTATAATCTGATGTAGATTCTCTCCAGACACTTTTGGTTTTGCTTTCAAACATCATTGCCTTACTGGTGTTGGTAAGATGCTTGTTTCCTGTTTTTAGTACGATTGGTAGCAGAGATAATGAATGAGTGTGTTGGCTTTAGGTACTTCCTGGCTGTAAATATAATTTCTAGTTATTTGTCTGGTGTTTTGTCATTGCTTTTAAACTTGTCCATATTACCATGAGTGAATGAAAGCTGTTGCTTTGCCTTCCCAGTGCTTTGCTCCGTTTATTTCTGTTTGAAATAAGACTCTTAATTTAATCTTAAGACTTGTTGTTCTCTCTCTCTCTCTCTCTCACACACACAAGTTTAAGGGTTAAATAAAACTCCTCTTGTTGTGACCTCTCAACTTTTTCAAACAATTTGTTTAATTTGTCTTTTAGATATTTTTCCTTGAGTATACCTTGAATAAAACAAATGTCTTTATTGTTTGTACAGTCTCTTATCAATGGAGCCTGACATGTTTTTCAGAATTTCTAGAATGTTAATTTGTTATATTAGTTTCCTGCTTTTTGTGTATTTTATTTATTTATTTATTTTTAATGAAAACTATTTTATCACAGTAGGCAGATTCCTGCTTCTATCATCAGGTAGCATTTTGTTTCTCAAACTCCTTGCATTCTTTCACGCATTTTAAATATACAGTACAGTGGAACCTCAGATTGTGTGCTCACAGTGTGTGCTCGTAAAAGCATCTTTTATTTGTGTGTGTGTGAGGCTTTCTTCACGTCTTACTTTAGCTTCTCACACCCACACACACACATACACAGCACGTGCGTACCCAAACACATACACATACACAGCATATGCGCGCACAAACACTAACGGAAACACTTATCTGTCAGGATTTATTTTAACTTTTTTCAAAGGTAAAGTTAAGGTTTATTTGTTTTATTTTTACTTTATATGAATTATTTTATATATTTATTTTTGAGGATTTGTGCAACAAATAATCTGAGTTTTCATTACTTCTTATGGGAGAAACTTGCTTTGATTTACCAGTGTTTTGCTATACGAGCATACAACAAATTCTGGAGCGAATTATGCTTGCAATCCACGGTTTTACTGTATCAAGAGGACCGAGCGGTACTGAACGGCCCACCTTGATTTTAGTCTCTGTTTACTTCAAAACTGTCACGCATTGGTTTGTGTTAATTTGTTTTTGAGAACAAAGCGCCACCATGTCCTGACACCCTGCAAATTAATAAATAGAGCTTCAATGGACAGAAAAAACATCATTATAATTATTATAAATGACAAAGCTTTTGAGCTGAACTTTATTATTGTATACGTCTTTGAACTATCTACTGTAATAGGTTATAAATAGTAAAATTCATGTTGATGGAAGTTTATATTTGTTGACTTTCTTTAAACATCTGTTCACCGCAGCTTTACACACGCATGAAAATAACACATGATCCTAATAAACAATAGGATCAGACAACAGCAAACAAATTTGTACGATGTTTAGACAAATTACAGAAAGATCAAAATATAGTAACAAGAAACTTAACCAACAGATCAGAAGTGACTGAATTAATCAGTGATTATTAATTATTCCAGAGATCAAGTGAGCAAAAAGATGATCATCAGAAAATGATGGAGCGATACAGTAGGTACAGTTTAAAAGATAAAAGATTACTTCAGACGACTATACACAGTATATACAGTATGTACGAGTTTCCAATTGATCAAATGTTACAAAATACACAAAATAAGATGCATAAATAACAACTGAATGATATTTACTGAAGACAGAAATTAGTCTTTTGTGACATGTCCATGCTGTTTAACTCTAATCCTCGACTCTAATCCTAAAAGTCTCACCCTGAGCATCCTCCCTGTGCTGTTTGCAATGCTGAGGGTAAAGTCACTAACCAAACTCAACTGTTATCATTCTCCAGTTGTTTAGTACTTCTCACACCCTGAAAACAAAATACACACATTATCACATTATACTGTATTAAACACTCTTTTGCACAAACACCAACTTACTGCCTATTCACTTCTTATCAAAGGACAGGTTTTGAATCTATGTATGTGTCACTTCCACAAAAAAAATGCACCAAAATGTAATAATAATTTTTTAACATTTAAAGATTTATCTAAAGTAATGATAACTAAAGGAAAATACTCCAGAAAATAATAATTTTAACTACTCTTCCCAATATATGAAACAAATCTATAACATCCGGATCAGTCTAAGATACAAGGCTGGAAATAAAATCTGAAAGACAAATAACATTTGAATCTCTGTAATGTTCTGGTGAAAGAGGCGTGGCAGTGACACTAGGTGGTGCTGACTTAATACCACCTCCTCTACCTACACCACTGCATTACAGGAGGGCATGTAATCTTGTAGTTTAAAAAAAAAATCATAGCTAGTCTTAAGTAACTGCACAATCTAATGTCAGTCTCAGTAAACCCATTTGTTTATATCAGTCTGGTGAAGCAGGTGTACACACTTACCATCAGGGTGTCATAATCAGAGGACATGGCTGCAGGGTTCAGAGTTGTGTAAGTGTCACTGGGAGAGCTTTTAACATTCTAGTGGAAAATGAGAGTTTAAAGTACACTTTATGTGAATGAAACACACACACACACACACACACACACACACACAGCAGGACTGTATACTGTACATACTTGCAGTGTGTTATAATCTAAGGACATAGTCGTGGGTTTCAGTGTTGTGTACGTGTCATCTCGAGGTGTTGGAACGATCTGAGAGAAATAAGGAGGAAACAACTTTAATATTTATTCAACAACTTTATACAAACTTTATGTAGGGATTTTTTTCATATTTGAACATGCCTTTCACCCACACTGACCTGTCTACTCTCACCAGTGCTGCTGTGGCCATTAGCTGAATTTGACTTCCTTTTCCTGGGAAACAGGAAGCACATGGTTATGTTATTTGTAAATTAGTATTTAATTGTATATAATGTTTCACAAACATACCCGGTGTGTTCACATTTTACATACCACATCCACAAAGCTCCTGTGATGAGTGTTAATGCCAGGAAGACATACAGAACCACCATGATGAGCATTAACACTGTGTTCTTCTCTAAGCCTTCAGAAACAAATTACAAAAGAAAATAAGACTTTATTTATTTATTTATTTATTTATTTATTTATAGATTTTAGGAGCTTCATCCCTGGCTCAGATCCTATTTGACTGATCGTTATCAGTATGTAGATTTAAATGGTGATTATTCTGCATGTTCACTAGTGGAGTTTGGTGTCCCACAGGATTCGGTTTTAGGCCCACTTTTTTCCCTTTACATGCTTCCTTTGGCCAACATAATCCGTGATATTAATTTTCACTTTTATGCTGACGACACAGTTATACATATCAGCAGAACCAGATGAGAGAATCCAGCTTGCTAAAGTTGAGCAATGTGTAAAAGATATAAGAGACTGGATGCTAACTAACTTCCTTCTGCTTAATCCTGATAAGACAGAACTTATAGTCATAGGACCGCATGCAGCTAGAAGCAAGATTTTAGATCACATTGTAATTTCAGATGGCCTTTCTGTTCTATCTAGTGCAATAGTAAAAGACCTCGGTGTGATTATAGATTCTAGTCTTTCATTTGAAGCTCATGTAGACAATATCACCAGGATAGCATGCTTTCACCTCAGAAATATTGCCAAGTTAAGGAATATATTGTTACTAAACGATGCAGAAAAACTAGTTCATGCTTTTATCACCTCTAGGTTGGACTATTGCAACGCTCTACTGTCTGGTTGTTCAAATAGGTGTATAAACAAGCTTCAATTAGTTCAGGATGCAGCAGCCAGAGTCCTCACTAGAACCAGAAGATATGAGCACATCACCCCTATCTTATCCTCATTTCATTGGCTCCCCGTGAAATTTCGCATTGATTTTAAAATACTACTTTTGACATATAAAGCATTAAATGGTCTCGCGCCGCAGTATCTGAGTGAACTGTTAGTGTCTTACAATCCGCCATGCCTACTTCAATCAAAGGATGCAGGCTGCTTGTCAGTACCTCGTATTATAAAAACTACAGCAGGGGGCAGAACCTTTTCTTACAAAGCCCCAAAGTGATGGAATAGTCTTCCAAATAGTGATTGGGACTCAGACACAGTCTCAGTGTTTAAGTCTAGGTTTAAAACCTATTTATTTAACCAAGCATTTTGTAAGTAGATTTGCCTTAGGTAAAGGAGCAGATCTGGGGGACTCATAGACGTAGAGTATTATGGTGAACTGGTATATTTAGATGCTGTCTTCCCCACTCTCATTGATCACTCAGGTTTGTTGATGGTGAGGTGATTGGTTGCTCATGTCTGTGTTTCCTTCTGGCTCTTCCTTTTAGTTATGCTGTTATAGTTAGTCCTGCCGGAGTCCCTGCTTGCACTCTACACTAAATATACATTCACCTTATACATTATGTGACTGTGACCATACGTAACTGTTATCTCTCCTCTTTTGCTTTCTCCTCTCCTGTTCTCTCTCCCCCTCTCTCTTCCCTCTCTCTCTCTCTTTCCCTCTCTCTGTTGAGCTATACATGTCGTTCCTGAGCTGCCATTGATCCAGATTTCCTCTGCCATCTGGACCTGCCTGACTCATCCTGGTGCCCCGCTTCTGGTTGGAGATCTCATCACATGTGTCTCTTTTGGATGCGTCCAATGTCTGGGGACAGTCTCACTCTACCAGGGAGGCGGTTCTGGCCTCGCATGATGTTGACGGCCGTTGCCCTGCGGACTTGGCTACAGTCGCTCGATAGTTCAGGACTGGAATTTCCTACATGTCGTCCTGAGCCTCCAATAACTACCTGGACTCCATATTAACATCAATTAATATCATCTATTAACAACTATTAAACTGAACTGCCTGCCACCCAACACACCGTATGAATGAAGATCAATTCCTGCTTTTTGTTTCACCCAAATGAACCCAAAGGATGGGTTCGCTGTTGAGTCCGGTTCCTCGCAAGGTTTCTTCCTACTGCCATCTCAGGGAGTGGTTCCTTGCCACTATCGCCCTCGGCTTGCTTATCAGGGACTATCTGACCATTTTTTGATTCACACACATTCACATTTCATACAAACTTAAATGCTTTGCGACAATGAAAATTGTTAAAAGCGCTATACAAATAAAATTGAATTGAACTGAATAAAAGTGTTACACTACATGTACCTGACACATCCAGTTCTGTTGGTGTGGAGTTGTGCTGTCCCAGCAGGTTGTGGGCAGTGCAGTAGTACAGTACGTTGTGCTGGGAGCTGATGTTGCTGATGTTGTAATTCTGGCCTGTTGTCAACAGTGTGTCTGCAGCTGCTCTCTGCTTAAACCAGGAGTAGGTGAGAACAGGAGGGTTTGCGTCACTGCTACAGCTCAGAGTCACTGAATCCCCCTCCACTGTGTCTCCAGAGGAAAGAACCACTGCTCTGGTGTTTTTAGGGGAATCTGATTAGAAATAAAACATTTAAATCAGCTGGTGTGTGTTCAGTATCAGCATTTGATATAGATATAGATGTAGTATGATTGAGGAGCATAAAATCCACACTCACACACTGGAGGAGAGAGGAGACTGTCATGGCCTTCAACAGCACAGCTGTAACTGACCGCACCACTGACTGCAGCTACAGAGCAGGAGGCATATTTACAGTCAGACACACGCTGTCCGTTCTTGTACCAGATGTAAGTGGGGTTGTTAGACAGAGTGCAGGTGGTGATACAGCTCAGTGTGATGTACTGGTCCCTCCACTTTGATACTGTAACCTCCAGATCTGAAAATATTATATTACTGTAGCTTAATAATTACTTCATTTTCTCTTATCGCTATATTTGCATTGACATTACCTGTAACAGACAGAGAGACTCCAGGTTGCCCACTGTATATGCTTTTAGGATCATCAGTGTAGAATCTGAATCTGTATGTTTGAGCGTCTCTCCCTTTCAGGTTAGTGATTCTTAGACTACATTCATAATGGGAGCTCTGTGTGTACTGCACTCGGCCCTGATACTCCTCATCCTCTCTCACATCCACAGGCTCACCATCAGCCTGCTCTTCAATGAACCAGACTACTTTTATGACATTGTAATGATCAGGGAAGGTGTAATAACTGTGCATGTCCACTGATGAGCCAATGAGAGAGCAGATAGTCTGGGTGGAATAAGTTACTCCCCAGCAGCTCTTCTCATCATAAACACCTGAAATATAAAATGAGAGCAGAAATCTAAATCTACTCATGAATCACTGAATGTGAGTTTATTGCAATCTAACAGATAGCGAATGAAACATGTAAAATGTCTTGAAAAACTTAATATTGTTTTTCCAAGAATAAAAGAACAAAGCAGAAATTGTTATGTATATTTGCACTGTCTGCATTAAAATGTCCCTTTTTCCATAGCATACATTATGTAGGTAAAAAGTGTATTGATTCATGTCTAATTATTTGCTTTAATGATTGATTCAGACTACACAACTACACAATAAATAAGCAGAATATTCATAAAAATGACATCATGGTGGATATGAATCCAACTTGCAAAAGCATTTTATTGAATCTGACAAGTAAAATATTCAATTGTTTAGGTTCCAACATCTTGTTTAGTTTGACACCTTGTCACATGACCATTGGATGATCATTAATATTCACTAATGTCTCCCAGAGATGGGAAAATATGCAGGATCAGCCTTTTGTGTGTTCAATTACAGTATTTCAGTGCTAGAATGAGTCCATTTAAATGTTTTATCTTCATACATTCTTACACATGAAATATAAATTTTGAGAACCATGTATAGTCTGTTTTATTCTTTAAAGCATGATCTTGGTGACTGAGGCTTGTTTTTAAATTAGTTCAAAATTCCATCTGCAGATGTGCTTTCACATCCTCAACACTGTTCCAAAAATAACTAAAAATAAAGTGTTGTATAAACCTGGCAACCCTACACCATTGTGTTTCCCCATGCCAGACACTTTCAGACAGCAGGGCAATTAGGATATAACCAAACATAAAACCAAAACATTTTTCACTCCACATATCCATTTAAGATTTATAATTGGTACATTTGTTACCACATAAACAAAGTGAGTGAAGTGTAGATTGAGTTCTTACAGACAGCATGAGAATGATGCTCCTCATGTCCTCTTACAGCACAGGAGTAGCTGCCTGCATCCCGACTCCTGATATACAGAAACAGATCATTTCTGTTCTCGTTAGTAACACGCTGTCTGTTCTTGTACCAGATGTAAGTAGGGTTGTTAGACAGAGTGCAGGTGGTGATACAGATCAGCCTTTTATACCAATTTATCTCTTCTAATACTGTAACATTCAGATCTGCAAATAATCAACAGGGTTTGCTGTTTTATTCACTTTGTTGCTTGGTTTAACGATTTCTTTTAAACACCTGTATGGACTTTTATTTAAATAGTGATTAGGGACAAATCTAGCACATTTTTAGACAGAGTTTAGCTGCTTTCTCTAGAGGAGAGTTGCCATGCCTGGCCATGAGGAGAAGCAGTCTTCCTCGCAGGATTCTATTCTAGTCAGTCAGTGTGAGAGAGATAGAGAGAGACATGAATGAGCTGCGCATGCACACACCAGGGCTTCCCATAAAAACAATGAGTGCAATTATTATACAGCAAGGAAGGTATTGTATACCATTATAAAGAATTTGCATCTAGGGTTAGTTCTAGGGCGCCTGAATGGGGAAGAACCATGGAACAAGGATTTATGACACAGGTGATCGTGAACGAGCCAATGAAACTTAACGGGAGATTATTGGATGTGGTCTTGAGTGGGAGGTCACATGCAGTTAGCAAAGGCTAAGTCTAAGTCTGCCTATCTAAGGCAGACCTGATACCTAGGAGCCTCTAAAAGATGGTGGTTGGCCTGATGGAAGGTGCTTACTGTGTGTTGTATTTGGGTGCGAGCCTGTTGCCACGTCCTCTTGCAGAAACAAACAAATGCTTGGGCAATAGGGACCGCAGCAACCTCTCCCTGGTTGGGGAACAGGCGTGGTTGATACGCAAGACAAAAGTGAAAGGGAGACATTCCTGTGATAGAGGTGGGAGCAAGATGTGGGCGTTCTCGACCCAAAGGAAGATGCGGCTTCATGAAGCTGCATCCCGAGAGGCCATGAATCTTAGTGACTTCTCAAGTTCCTGGTTTATCCAGTCCGCTTGCCTGTTAGTTTGGGGGTGGAACCAGGACAAGAGACTGGGTGTCACTGCATGAAAAGAGCTGTATCCATTCATATATGGGTATGAGAAATTCCCACTAAACTTTACGTTTGCCAGATGTATGAAGCGGAGTGCTTGGAAAGGACTTATTTAACTTATTCAACAGTTTGTCACGTCCGAATTATATGATGTTGTTTAAAAATGTATGTATTAAAGCAATTGTAATTCAACGTTACAGGAAGCTGTATCACGCCTTTATAATTTCGAAAAAAATTCACATAAATAAGATCCACATACTGGGTAAGAATGCATAAACTGTATGCACCAAGTTTCTTTACATACTATGTATGGGGGTTTTACATAATCATTTTAAATGTAAATATAGCTGCAAGCAATGATAAGCGGGCCCAAGCACAGCACACAACCTGTTTGTCTTGTGAGCGTGTTAAGACCTACAAAAAGCCATAACTTGTACACTTTACATTATATGATGTAATAGGGCTGATGTCAGATTGGACCCTAAATAACTGTCATGTTAACTGTGTGTTTGTGAGTGTGTGCATGCGTGTGTGAGAGATGTGAGTGTGTGCGTGTTAACATTTGTGAAGTGTGTATGTATGTGTGTGTGTGTGTGTGTGTGTGTGTGTGTGTGTGTGTGTGTGTGTGTGTGTGTTACGATTTATGATGTGTATGTGTGTAGAATAGGTCGCAGATGCTGGAAAAAAAGCATCACACTATGATGTCAATGAATGTGTCACTCAATATAATGTCGCACAAAGTTATTAACCACTTTTCAACATAGGTTTAAGGCACCGTCGCGGCTGACCCGTTTGAGATATCAAATCCCGCTACAATTTTGCATCCTCAAGGTCTTTAGATCACATAGGCCCGTTTTGGTGGCGATTATATAAATTCCCTAGGAGGAGTATATCAAAATCCATCGGGAGTGTTTTGGCAAACAACACAAAATAACTGACTTCTTGTTGAGTTTAACCCATGACATGCAGAGCGAAAGTTGTTCAGCTTAATGGCCGGAGCACAGACTCTCAGATATCCTAATACCAGCAGATTCCAACCAATTTTCACGAGTTTTTGAGCATGCCAAGACCACCAAAAAAAAACAAAATGGTGGGGAAAAATCCTTAGGAAAACAAGAGGGTCCTGCACACCCTATTGTCATGCACACTCGTAACACGACCGGCACTAGGACCTGGAAGTAATACGGTCGGGTTTCCAGGAAGCATAAAAGGAGACAAAATGGCGCTTCACATTGCTCAGTCGCCCATGCCTTGTCTGATGCTTTGCCGACTATTCTGTGAGTACTCACCGATTTGGGTTGCTTCTTTGATTTATTTGTGTAGATCGTAGCTCTTTGTGTAAGAGAGTTCTTAGATAAATTGCGTGGTTATCCTGCCTACTCGCGTTGCTTCCGCGTTTGGGTTTACCATCCACGCTACACGGGCTAACTGCTAAGGCTTCTGTGCTTACCCTCCGATAGCTCGTGTCAGAATGACTGAGCCAAAAGCAGTAAACCCAGTGGAGTTTGCTCGCCTCTGTGATGTGGTTGACCAGCATGCCGAGCTGATCAATAAGCTCCGTGGAGAAGTCGTGTCTCTCCAAAATGACCTCCAAGACGTCGCGGCTTTGCGCCGCGAGGTGGCGCCGCGGAGCTACGGCAGTTGCCACGCCCATCGCAGTGGCTGCGGCACCGCCACCCCACCCCCCTTCTGATGTTTTCATAGCTCTACCGGATAAGTGGAATGGCACAGATGGGAGGTGCAGTGTCTTTCTAACCGCATTGGATCTTGTGTTTGAGTTTAATTCTACCAAATACTCCACAGACCGACTCGTTTCTCGTTTCGTTGCTATCCGGGCAGGCAGCTGAGTGGGCCACGGCGGTCCTCAGATCAGATTCAGACACGGCCTACTCATATGGAGAGTTCACCCATCAACTGAAACTAACATTTGAACATCCTGCTGCTGAGGTGGAGACCGACACCAAATTATATCATCTGCGGCAGGGAGGGTCGTCCGTGAGTCGCTACACAGCGGACTTTCGTACTCTAGCCGTGCAGACCACCTGGGGAGACGCCGCCCTCCGGACGGCCTACTACGAGGGACTGGCCTCACGGATTAAAGATGAACTCGCCGGGCGAGAGATTCCCGCCACGCTGGAAGGACTGATTCAGCTCGCCCTTCGCTTTGACCAGCGCCTGCTCTCTCGTCCGAGGCCAGCCCCCCGGACCCTGCCACCCACTACATCACCTTCATACCCTCACGCCCCGGTTCCTGAGATTCGTCCCTCCTTCACCACCACCGCCATGGCACCCGTCGGACCTCCACCTCCCGCCGTGATTAACACCGGAGCTGGGGAACCCATGCAACTAGGACGCGCCTCCTTGACCGCTGCAGAACGGTAAGGACGCTTCAGAGAAGGGCTTTGCGCCTACTGTGGGTCAGCGGCGCACCACAGGGCCCTCTGTCCACTTCGCCTGGGAAACGCTCAGGCCCGGTGAGCAAACGGGGCAGTTCACCGGGCCCCCTCCACCTCTCGGTCACGACACCCAATAATTCCCGTCTCACGGTCCAAGTACACCTCTGGTTTGGCCACAAACGGGTCGGAAGTACTGCGTTCATCGATTCCGGTGCCGCAGGTAACTTTATTGACTCTTTGTTTGCCAAAGAACTGGGAGTGGAACTTGAGGCCTTATCCCAGCCCGTTCGTATCACATCTGTCGACGGTCGGCCCCTTTCCTCCAGCCCCATCACCACTCAGACTCAGCCGCTCACCCTTGTCATCGGCCAACATCACGAATGGATCCAGTTCCACCTCACCTCCATTTCATCGCCACCCATCATCCTCGGACACCCCTGGCTGCTCCAACATGACCCCCTCATCTCCTGGACGCAAAACCGGATCCTGCAGTGGGGGCCGACCTGCAACGAACTCTGCCTGCGGGGCCCGGCTGGGACGTGTTCTAGGGAGTCCGAGGCACCCGATGTCGACACCAACGCCATCCCCGTCATCTACCGAGACCTGGCTGAAGTATTCTGCAAGAGACGAGCCACACACCTTCCTCCTCATCCCCCCTATGACCTGACAATCAAACTTCAGCCGGGCTCGGTCCCCCACCGCGGCCATCTTTACTCCCTCTCCGCCACTGAGAAGCAGGCAATGGAGAGAAATGTTTCTGACGCCCTTCGCCACGGCACCATCCGGCCCTCCTCCTCGCCTGCCGCCGCGGGGTTCTTCTTTGTGAAGAAGAAAGGGGGCAACTTGCGTCCCTGTGTCGATTATCGGGGGCTTAATAACATCACCATTAAGAACAGACACCCTTTGCCTCTTACCAACTCAGCCCTGGACGCCCTCTCTGGCGCCACCATTTTCACAAAGTTGGACCTCCGGAGCGCCTACAACTTGGTGCGCATCAGAGAGGGCGATGAGTGGAAGACGGCTTTCATTACCCCTACTGGACACTACGAGAGCTTGGTCATCCCATTCGGACTCTGCAACGCACCCGCCGCCTTCCAACAGTTCATCAATGATGTCCTTAGGGACATGCTAGGGTGGTGGGTGTTCGTTTACCTGGACGATATCCTTATTTATTCAGGCACCGCCGAGGAACACACCCAGCATGTCAGAGCGGTCCTTAAGAGATTACTCGCCCACCAACTGTACTGTAAGTTGGAAAAATGTGCCTTTCACGAACGCTCCACCACGTTCCTGGGTTTTGTCATCTCGCCCCAGGATGTGGCCATGGACTCGCAGAAACTGGAAGTTGTGCGTCATTGGCCCCTACCCAAGACCCTCAAGCAACTTCAACGGTTTCTCGGGTTTGCGAACTTCTATCGTCGCTTTATCCGGGACTACAGTACGGTTGCCGCCCCTTTAACCGCTCTGACTCGACCCTCTTCTCATCACTTCAGCCTCAACCCTGCCGCCATCACCGCCTTTCATGACCTATGCCACCGGTTCACCAACGCCCCAATTCTACTGCACCCAGACGCAAGTAAACCATTCGTTGTGGAGGTGGACGCTTCGGATGTGGGCCCCGGGGCTGTTCTCTCTCAACGAGGTCCAGACCAGAAGCTACATCCCTGTAGTTTCTTTTCCAAAAAATTTGACCCCACTCAGCAGCGATACGGGGTAGGGGACCGCGAGCTGCTGGCCATAAAGTGGGCTTTGGAGGAATGGCGACACTGGCTCCAGGGCGCCAGAGAGCCGTTCATCGTCTGGACCAACGATCAGAACCTGATCACCATCCGCAACTTAAAACAGCTCAACCCGAGACAGGCGCGGTGGGCACTATTTTTCGAACATTACAACTTCCACCTATCCTACCGCCCCCCGCGGACCCCGCGCCTGTCATCACACCCACCAAGATCATTGCACCACTTCACTGGGAACTGGAAACGAGGGTTCGCCGTGCACAGGCGATGGAGACCGCACTGGCAGGTGTGCCGCCTGGGCGACTCTACGTGCCGAACACCGTAAGGACCGAGGTGTTGCGATGGGGTCATTCCTCGCCATTATCCGGACACCCCGGCGTCAACCGCACCCTCCAATTCATGCCTTCTTGTGGCCATCTATGGCGAGTGACAACCTTCGATGTTCGATCATCAAGAACCGGAGGTTGAGGTGCCGTCAGCCCAACAGTTGGTTCGCCGGTGTCGACAGCTGTGGAACCAAGCAAACGCCGCCATCCAACAGGCCAACAACTGCTACGCCACTCAACATCGCCGTCGACACCCGCCGGGACGATTGTACAAAGTAGGTGACAAAGTATGGCTTTCAACCAGAAACCTTCACCTTCACACGGAATCCAAAAAGCTATCACCCAGGTTCATCGGTCCATACCGCATCACCCTCCGTATCAATCCTGTCACCTACCGGCTCCAGCTGCCTGCGGCGCTCCGGATCCATCCGGTATTTCACACCTCCCAGCTCAAACCCTTCATCACTTCACCAATGGTTCCCCCCACCCACCCTGCTCCTCCTCCCCGTATCATTGAGGGTGGTCCCGCCTACACCGTTCGCCAGACCCTTGACTCACGTCCTCGGGGCAGAGGGCTCCAGTACCTGGTTGATTGGGAAGGTTACGGTCCCGAGGAGCGATCTTGGATTCCGGCTCGGTTCGTCCTAGACCCATCTCATCCGGGACTACCGTCGTCGGGTATCCTCCACCCCAGGACCGTCGAGAGTCGGTCCTGGACAGGGGGGTACTGTCATGCACACTCGTAACACGACCGGCACTAGGACCTGGAAGTAATACGGTCGGGTTTCCAGGAAGCATAAAAGGAGACAAAATGGCGCTTCACATTGCTCAGTCATTGAGTTCGCCCATGCCTTTTCTGATGCTTCGCCGACTATTCTGTGAGTACTCACCGATTTGGGTTGCTTCTTTGATTGAGTGTGTGTTGCTAGAACGCAAATTTATTTGTGTAGATCCTAGCTCTTTGTGTAAGAGAGTTCTTAGATAAATTGCGTGGTTATCCTGCCTACTCGCGTTGCTTCCGCGTTTGGATTTACCATCCACGCTACACGGGCTAACTGCTAAGGCTTCTGTGCTTACCCTCCGATAGCACATGACACCTATAGTGCTTGAGCCCTAAATTATCCTTAGGAAAACAAGAAGGACCTGCTCACCCTATAGTGCTTGGGCCCTAATTAATGACACTACTCTATTTTCACACAGAATAAGTTTACCTCATAATCAGGCAGTGATAACATATCTGCTGGAGGAATTAAAGATGACTTTTGCAAATGCAGATCCTGATTGTATATATGTTGTATAGATGTTTTTGTCTATATAATATTTGTAATTGTTTCTTTCAATTATCAGATTTCTTTTTATCCAGCTTGTTACAGGACTTAGTGTATTAGAGGAAATGTGTTTTTTTTTTTTTGTCTCAGCCAGGAAAGTCGCAGCTAGGAGACTCCATTAAGGCAGGGGCTAAAAACTGACAAAGGAAAGATGAGTAAGTGTAAAAGTGTATTAAGTGCAGTGCATCTCTGGGTGTTTTTAGGGGTTAATATATGGTTATGTTACATATACAGTGGGATGTGGGGGTGTGGATAGGGTTTATCTACATACCTGCCCAATATCCATCAGGTCACTATCAATCAGGTCACTAAGCTATGAGGGCATGGGTTGGGCTAAATAAAAAGTGTGACCAATTAAATAATATTAACAGAAAAGTAATGGGTAATGTCCAAATAGATGTCAGTGTTTTTTTTTTTTTTAACAACCAATCAATGTTGAGGTAAAAAAAAAAAAAGGCTGTACAATTAAAGGATAACTCAGCAAGATACAGTACATCCAAATTGCTATGTGGAAGTGGAGTTGGTGGAAGTATCCTAGCTTGGTGGAATTTAATGTACACACTCAGTGGTACTTGTAGATACTTCCAAAAATCAGTGGTGTATACAGAAGTTTCCTAGTACAGATACAACTCTTTTCATGCAGTTTGTGGCCCTGCTGAGACTGTAACACGCCTTCCAGAATTGCACAGAAAACCTAGGAACTCTGTCTGAAATAATTTTCGACTGGAAGCCCGTGGAGTTGGAAGATGTGGATAACCAGCTCACCAGAGTTGGTGAAATAATAAGAGCTGAGAAATAATAAGAGAATAATAAGAGCTGTCTGAAATAATTTTTGACTGGAAGCCCGTGGAGTTGGAAGATGTGGATAACCAGCTTACCAGAGTTCAGCTCTTTCCTTGGTGATGGAAGCTTGAGTAGTGGGATAAAATTAGCACATTTAGAGAACCGTTCCACAGCAATTTGGACACGTGAAACCAGGGATGGTAGGGAATTGGCTGGGGTCTTAGGAGGCCCTTGGGTGGTTGTCTTATTCCTTGAACAGGCATCATAAGAGGACACAAAGTTCCTGGCATCCTCCTTAATGGTTGGCCACCAGAAACATTGGTATAATAGGAAGAGGGTGCGTGTCACCCCTATGTAGCATACCAATCTGGAGCTGTGGGCCGTCTAGTACCTGGGCCGGATAGAAGCTGAAACATAGAGCATATTGGGTGGAAAGTTACTTGGGGCTGGTCCCAGTTCTAGATTCTGCAGGACCAGGTTCTCTACATCTAGTCACGTAGCTCATTGAAGGCCTTGTCTGCACGGGGGTTCCATCAAAACAGGGTCTTAGTCGGCATGAGTGGCATGAGTGTCATGAGTGGAGCCGCCAACATACTGTAGTAGGGCTTCAATCAAATATGTTTCTTTTTACCCAATCATCCAATAAAAAACCTTGTGTTTAATTCTGAATTAAACAGTGAGCCAATGAAGAGATTTAGGGATGGGTGTTATATGGTCATATTTACATGCTCGCATCAGGATCCTAGTATAATCAAAACTCGCTCACAGTTTTGATTATACTGCAACTTTTGAAGACTTTTTACAGAAGTTCCAATCAAGGGTGCATTGCAAAAGTCCAGCCTGGAGGAGTGGACTAACTTTTCTGCATCTGCAAATGTGAGTGCTGGATGCAGTTTAGCAATTTTCCTGAGATAAAAGAAAGATGTCTTACACAGATGTTTGATATGAGCCTCATATGTCAAGAGCTGTTTTCATGCTGTAGCAGGGGCGGAAACCAGACTGGAGAGAGTGGTTTATGATCATGGTAATCAGCGGACTTGTACGGAGCACGGAGGTTGGATTTAACCAGAACTGCTTGAAAAGGATACAAAGCACGATTTGATGGTTTCATCTTCCTGATTATGACCTCAACATCTTGCTGCAAAACATCAGAAAACGTGGGACTGAACGTGAGAAGCAGACTGACATGTATGACAGGGGCATGGAGATCAAGGAGACTGCTGAGAGATTTGTTGAAAAAGTCAACTGACTCTGTGACTGAGGAGCATTCAACAGAGGAGAGATCCTGGAGATCTTGAGTTTCTGATTTGATCTTTTTAAAATTTCTGTAACATATTTGCCATTTTGCTTTTGTGGGGGAACAAGGGAATGACAGCTCCATTCAACTGACCTTGTGGTCAGACACCCCCAGATCATACACAAAAAGGTTGCCAATAGGGACAGAATTTATAATAACTAGAGTTATTAAAAGTATGCCCTCTGACATGTGTTGGAAAATTAACATGTTGTTGAAGATTGAGGCACTTCAGTAGCTGCAAAAACTCAGCTGCCAAATAGCAGGAGGAGGTGTCTACATGAATATTAAAGTCACAGAGTGTAATAATGTTGGAAGAAGTGGTACAAAAAGATCCAAGAAAATCATGGATTTCTAAGATAAACACTGAGTTTGATTTAAGGAGTCCATAAATAAGCAGTATTCTCATGGGGAGAGGGGCTTTAAATTTAAATGCAAGACGTTCAAAAGAAGACAGTGTAGACACAGGAGGGGGACACAGATCCAGTTGTACAGCAAAGCCACCACCACGTCCAGTGCTCCAGACTTTCTCCAGGTAGCAATAACCCGGGGGACAAGCCTCATTTAGTGCTAAAAAGACCTCTGGCTTTTGCCATGTTTCTATTATGCACATAAAATCCAAGCCTTTGTCCATAATACAGTACGATCTTATATAAAAACAGATTTATTTGAGAGAGATTGTGAATTAAAAATATATTTTTTTACATTTTTGGTGAAATATATTTATCTAATGGGTATAATACACAGAGTTCCACTCCTCATTTTCTATCGAGCTTCGTGAGTAGCGATCTCGGAAAGTTTCCTGAGCTGTCCAACAGAAATCTCGGGGCACTTCCCACAGTATATTCCGAGCAACAAACACCTGGGGCATCATTGCTCTGATGATGTGTATGACATCGATCTATACAGATGGAATGGATGAAGCAGAACAGCCAGGCTAATGGTAAACAAACTTTCGCCGAGACCTTCTAGAGGAGATAGTGTGTTCAGCGCAGAAGTCCGAGTTCTTTTATGGCAGCAATGCACATTAGAATGGAATAATTATTATGACTTAACAACTGAGGGACAGTGTATTTGAGCTTTATGCCAGTTGTAGAAGGATTTTCAGAGCTAGCCACCTGCCAAACTCAGAGATGCAGCCAAACTACTGCAGAGACACTGGACCAGGTGTCAAAACTCCCCCGTTGCATCAAAACAACAGAGTAGATGTAAAAAAAAAACTCAATGTCTTTGCAGCATTGAAAAATGCCCAAAACTTCAAGGGAAAACTAGATAAAAAGAAAAACAGTAGCTGAAAAACAGCCTTTGGGTTACTAATAGTAAAAAAACATGAAAATACTAAACTTTGCAAATGAAATAAAAAAATAGCTATAAAAAATATATAAAAAATAAAAAATAGCTATAAAAAGTAGCAAAATGAAGTACAGCAGGAGGAGAAGAGGGGAACAGCTAGTGCCAGCGTCCTCTTCTGTTCTAAACATACTGGGTAGCTAAGACTTTCACTTCATTCTGCACAGGCAAGGTTTCTTCCTATTGCCATCTCACCACTGCTGCCCTTGGCCTGCTCATCAGGGACTATTTAATAATTTTCATTCATACACATTCACATTTTATACAAACTTCCATAATTTCTTTTGATTGTGTAAAGCTGCTTTGTGACAATGACAACTGTTAAAAGTGTTATAAAATTGAATTGAATTGAATTGAATGAGTGACATACAGTAGTAGCCCTTTCAAACAGCCACCTGGCGCATGACAGGACCTTCCCTGGTCTGTGAAGGCCCCTGCCCGATCTATATATATAGTATATGTCACAAAAGTGAGTACACCCCTCTCATCTCTGTAAATATTTAGTTATATCTTTTCATAAGACAACACTGCATAAATGACTCTTTGACACCTTGAAAAGTAGTCAGTGTAAAGTTTGTATAGCAGTGTAAATTTATTGTCCCCTCAAAATAACTATAAATACAGCCAGTAATAGCTGAACCCCTGGTAACAAAAATGAGTACACCCCTAAGTGAAAGTGTGAAATGTCAATATTTTCTGTGGCCACCATCATTACCCGCACGGCTTGAATTCTCTTGGCCATGGAGTTCACCAGAGCTTGCCACTGGAATCAAGGTTGTGATGGTGGGATCACAGCAAATGCTCACACACTAGTTAAACCTTCTCACTTGGACCTGTCACACACTTCAGCTCCTGTGTGTATGGAAAAAGGGTGGGGCTCACAGATTGAACTGAGCTGGAGCACAATTCCAACACACCCTCCACCTGTTACCGGCAGCCTACAAAAATTCCTGCAAAACCCTCGACTGATGTACAGTACAGATTCTTTCCTAACCAAACCATACATGCGTTCTCTATGCTTTCATCCCCCGCAAACTCGGACTCACCTAAAACTAGAAGGTAACTGCCTGCCATACACTCTTGTGCATCCCCACCCACCTCTGTCTGCCACGCGCTTCCTGTTCCATGCTGCTTAGTTCTGAAGACTCTGCCTGCAGCAAACTATGCCCAGTGGGCCTCTTAGACGTCAAAGTAAACAGAGAGCTGCTCCCTGTGCTGTTAGACACAGGAAGTGCTTTCACACTAGCCCACCCCTCCCCGCAGTACTCCAACGGAGTAACCAGTCATCTGCATTCATGGCGATCAGCGATCCAGCAGCTCACATGACGGTCAAAGACCACAGGGGTAAATACAAGCTAAAACCTGGTATCATTCCTAAATTGCATGTGCCTTTGCTTTTAGGTCACGACTGGGCCAATTTGCTACCGACAATATTGAGTCAACTGCGAAAAATCTGAGAGCAGCAGATACCGCACATGCTGTTTCTCTTAGTTCTGCAGTAAGAGAAGCACTGCATGCCTCCACTGGCTTCAACCCCCTTGAATTACTATCCGGTCAAAGACCCAGCGGTTCAAAACGCATGCAACAAGTGCATAGCCAGTACAGCCATGGGAATTTTGAGTTGGCAATCACGTGCTGTTGCTCATCCCTAGTGCCACCTGTAAATCCTTGGTCCCTGGCAAAGTCCCTTTACTGTAGTGGAAGAAGTGGGGTTGGTGAACTACAGACTGCAACAGCTCATTAAGCACAAAAGCATTATCTCATGTATCATGTATCTCAGCCCTTGCCTCTCATCTACCAAGCAGAGCTACAAACTGGTCCATTTAGGAGATGAACTGTCGTCCACGGAGTATCAAGAGCTAAGTGAGTTGGTGGAACAGTTCAACAACGTGTTCTCCACCAAACCAGGAGTCTCACACTTGGTACACCACAACATGCCGCCCAGCATGATCGTCCCCGGACTTTGCTGCCATCAAGTGCCTGAACAATGCATGGTCGACTTCCTGGAACAAAAGTGATCTTGAGTTGAGAGGCCATGGACAAGGAGATTAAGCTCTGTTTGTCTCCAGAATCTACTAGGGTATAAATGACATAGGCCTCGTTTCTGTGGAATGGAACGGTTTTAAGTAAAACATGATTGCTTCTTTAAGGAAGAGGTGGGCTCGGGGCCCCCCAGGATTCCCAGGACAACATGCCCGGTTTGTCCGCAGTAGAAGCAGGCTCCATTATCCCATCAATGTTGACACTTCTTTGGAGAGATGCATGTGTGATGTACCAGCATCGGGGAGAATCCAGGATCCAGGATCCAGGATGCCAGAGGTGTATATGGTCTATGAGCCTGATGATGCTCCTCTCGTCAGGACCATTTACTTGCATCAATATGGTTCACTAATTCAATAAGTCATTGCAGGTCAGATGAGAGCCCTCATGCTCTGAGCTTGTCTTTAATTGAATCAGAGAGTCCATTGAGGAATGATCGAAACTCAATGGCATTGTCTGAAAGGGAGCAGTATCCCAGGTGTAACTTGAGTAGCTTGATGCCCCAGATAGAATAATCAAAAACATTCCTCGAAAGCAAGGTCCGTGAAACAAGGAGGGAAGAGAGAATGAGAGCCGGAATATTGGGAATCAAAAACACAATAATATGGTGACAGGATATTGTCTGAGCATGTGTTAAATGGGAAGAAAAGGTGATTAGTGATTGAGAAGTGTGTAGAGAGCAGTGAATGAGGTGACAAAAAGCAAGGAGTGGGGTGGGTTATGGAACAGTAGTGAATAGGTGATCATGGAGGATTGTTGGATGAGGCTGTGGCTTAGCATGTCATGACACAATAAATATGTAAATTACCATGTGACATCATTTAGCGACATGAAGTAACTTTCCAGTAGCCTTTTCATTGAAAATACATTGGTTATATAAAGAATCATATGTTATTATTGCTCTCTTGTCTTGTGTGTGTTACCTGTAAGTTTAGCGACAAAGTGACTTTTCCTGAAGCATTTAGCTGCTGTTCATTGAAAATGAACAAAACTAGTTATATTAAGAGTCAAAGATGTTATTGGGGCTGTGTGTGTGTGTGTGTGTGTGTGTGTGTGTGTGTGTGTGTGTGTGTGTGTGTGTGTGTGTGTGTTACCTGTAACAGTCAGATTAAATCCAGATGAGGCTGATATCCAGTCACTTCTCTGTGTTTTAAATCTAAAGTTATAAACTCCAGAGTCACTCACTCTCACATTCCTCACTGTCAGCTCACAGTCAGACGTCACTGTGCTTACAGACACTCGTCCTGAGTATTGTGGATCTGTGCTCAGGTCTTGTGGTTCTCCTTCAGAGCTCTGGACTCGATACCACTCTCTCTGTGTGACACTGGAGTGATCGGGTGCTGTAAATGTACAGGGGATTTTTACTGTAGATCCAGTAACAGCACAGAAACTGTGCTGCGCCCGAACGCCTGAAACACAAGCACACAAGCAACACAAAGTAAAATGAATTAAGCACATAAAGCAATGACTCATGCTTTTACCAGCAAGAGTGTTACCCACAGTTTTAACCCCTGCTTGCTACTTAACCTACTGATGCTGCTGTTTTCACTCACACACAGCTAGTGAGCCAAGGGAGTGTGAAAATGACGATAAAAATAGAACTTTCAAACCGTTCATACTGAGGTAACCACTTAACTTTACATTTAAAGAATTTACAAATACAAATAAATTTCCACATATAAAAAAACATTAATGACTTTTATCATACATTCAAAATATAATAAAATAATTTAATATATCTATGTTTGTGTAAAATACTCTCTCTATATGCCTTGTCTTAAACTCAACAACCTACTACAAATGCTCACGTAGGCACCCAAATCTTGCACAATCCATTTAAAACACCTCCAAACACACAGATATGTTAAGATCTTCCCTGAACTGTTAAAGTAGTGACACAACAGCACATAAAAACAGTAGAAAGTGCTGAAATATGTGAAAAGTTTACCTGTCAGTAACATGAAAATTGCAGCTACTGTAATATTTCTCCACATTCTGTAAAACACGGTGACATCAGCCTGAAGCTGACACTTGAAGATCCACCACGTGTAGAGTTTAGACCAAAAAATTATCTTATAAATGCAAAATCAATCAATCAATCAATCATGAACGACCTTAATCAGCCTTCCTTTAGTCGTACTACACTTGTAAGCAGTTATGAGCTTCCACATTACACTAGCAGTAAAAACACGGAAGATAAGTAGTGCACTTACGGACCACAACACTGTGGTTATCACATCACGCGACTTTAGCCTTCTCTTTGTTTTACCTGTGAAAGTACGGAAGTTATTTCACATGAATACCCTTGTTTTAAATGTAGATGGAAGTAATAAGAAAATTAATGAAGCAAATAGTGATGATTAAATATGATTGAATTATATACAGTATTACATATATGTTTTAGATGCATATAAGTCTGATAGCACAATATAACACAATAGAAAAACTTTTAATCTAAAATGTCTGTTTTAAAAAAATTTGGTATTTTTACAATAAAGTCTGATGGTAAATTTACCATAACTTTTATTCCTAAAATACATGTGGCTTAGCTGCCATTTTTTTCAATGGGCAAGATATGTTGCGTCATAGCTGAGAGACATGAAAGATAGGGGTGATGTGTTGCATTGCTCCACTCCTCAATGCAACACATCACCCCTATCTTTCATGTCTCTCAGCTTTTCTATTGAAAAAATGGCAGCTAAGCCACATGGAGTTGAGTTGGTCACAGTGAAGGGGTAGATGTAACGGTGTGAGATTTTGCGTGAAAGTGGTTTTAGTGGAATATCCCTGGTGGCAAGCATGACTCTTTCCCCTACATGGTACTTGGGAGTTTTGGAGTGATGGCAGTCTGTATATTGTAGTATTTTTAATGTGGACACAATGCTCAATGCATTCTCCACCATTAAAATGTAGGGTTTCAACTCTGGATTAGAGGTGAATCCACTCTTTAACTATTCGAGTTAATTTGATTAAACTGAACACAATTTATACAGTTATAAATTCATACACTTATATCATCTATCCGTCCAGCGTTTAGCACGATTTAGTGTATCATACCAATTTTGTTTATCCCGCTGCCAACGATAATAATACAAAATCAGGTATTTACCAATTTATGAGCAAGGTAACATAAGATCTGGGCAAATGTTTAAACTTTAAAATACATGACCAAGACAACAGTTCTTTATAAATAAACAAGAATTTATTGAACCAATCTACGATACATGAAACTACACTATTTAAATCATTCACACACACACACACACACACACACACACACACAGTTTAGACTATGAAAGTTAATGGAGTTCTTTCGTTTAGGTTTACTAGAACTGAGAAAGTCACAAGAACAGAGCCTTGAATCGAGTGCCACTTTCAGCAAGGTATGAAGCTTTGTTTGTTTAACTTGCGTTACGTGACGGTTGTTCTCGTTGGTTTGCCTTCAGCGAAGGGAATCACGGCATTGCTGATTGGTTAGTGCGCTGGGTTGAGGTGACATCTTTCGGGAAAGCCCTCGGCGGCATGTTGCTTGCCTGGTCACCGATGACGAGGTCCTGAGACCTCTTCTGCGGTTTCTTCGTGGCACGAAGGTGACATTCAAGTGGCGTCTGCGTTCATGCCAAAGTCGAGGAGAGCAGAGTCTTCAATTGCTGGGTGGCGCATGTCAGAAGTCAAAGTTCAGGCGTTGGTTGAGAGCGGAGAAAGAGAGGTCCACTTGTTTCCTTCAGACGGAAGGAAAAAACGTGTTGAGGCTGCTCAGACCTTAGGTTTTTAATCTCATGGTGCAGATCTGTCCCACAGCCGTTTGTTCCAATCAGAGATGATTGCGGGCGTAGCTACATGGTTCCTCATTATTGTGCATACATTAACCTGCGGTTTGACCTGTCACATGGGAGTCCATCTCAGTGGAATTGTAGTAATTTAGGTAAAGTGTACAACATAGTTCCGTGTCTTGCATACCCATTCATACCTTTGTCTATAGCAAGGGCTGTACAGGTTGATTACACTCCATAAGTTTATAATAAACATGTTGAACACAACACAAAGACATCATACATTCTACATGCACACACCTATATGATTTTATATCTGCCCTAGTGGCATACTTTAACTGATTAACATAGTACAGGTCCCTAAAGCTTTGTATGTTCTCTGCTCTGGGGCCCAGAGGAAACGCATTCTGGGGGTGTCAGCAACTGCCAAATTTTGTGAAACTTCCCTATTCAAGGCACTTGTGCTGCTCTACACCCTTTTGAGTGGAGATGTGAGATGGTGTTCTCAGTTGTTTTTGCAGATCTGCACCATCTGAGTTGGGAAAGAGTAACCGTTTCTTTCCTTATTTGCTGATGTCGTGAGCTGTGTTTTCCTCTTTCAGCAATCCTATTTGAGGGGGCCTGCCAGTCCCTACAATATCTTGGCGGATCGTGGCAGTGTTTATCTTGCTAGTGACCATATCTGTTTACAGTATGAATAAAGTGTTTATGCAAATGGGATGTCCACCTCCTCCTCTTGTGCTAGGAACAGTATTAGCTGGTAGCCCAAAAATGGAGACAGCCCTGTGGAAGCAGATGGTTCGGAGTTATACGCATACTCAACCGATGGGAGGAACTTGCTCCAGGTGGTAGCATCTCGAGTGTTCATGCATCAGCGAGTCCATTGGATTGGGGATGTAATCTGATGACAGACTAGGAGTAGCCCTGGTGCATTTGCAAAAGTTTGATGTAAAAAGTCCTTCCGATGTCTTCATGGTCTCCCCAATGTCAGTGGGGATACCATGAAGCCGAAACAGTGGAGTATTAATTGCCCTGTTGTCTCCTTGGCAGAGAGAAGCTTGGAGAGTGGAACAAAGTGTACAGGATTGGAGAAGCAGTCCATGCTGGTCATGATTCAGGTATTCCCATCAGACAAAAGGTAGACACATTACAAAATCTAGGAGATGTGAGACCAAGAACAGCAAGGCACAGGTAAGGAACTGAGAAGAATGATCTCTCCTCAGAATGATTCCCTGAATGTCTCTGAAAGTGAGTGGAAGGGTCCTGCATGTGATATTAGGTGGGGGCTTCCATAAAGGGCCTGAACAGCGAGCAGCGTATCCATAGTCACACAATTGACATTTAATGACCTGGCTTTAGGAATGCAGATCAGGTTCCGGTCTGAGCCAGAGTCATTATGTGCCTGAACTGAGTGAGCTTGGCTTCTGACAGTTAGGATTGCGGGAGTAAGGGGTGTCGTTTCTAAAAGGCCATCCTCTAGTGCTCCCAGTCTGACTAGAGGTTGCCCCCTTTTATCATACATGTCTCCCAAGTCCCCTCAGTACATTTACATGAATTTAGGCATTTGCCAGATGCTCCTATTCAGAGCGACTTACAAAAAGTGCTTTAAAGTTTACATTACTGGATAGATAGTTAATAACTAAGTGCCATTAGTCAAACACAACTGGGAAGAGTTTTTTTTTTTTTTTGCTTAGTAAACGGAAGCTCATTCCAAGTTGTTATTTCTCTCCTCTGTGAGATATGAGTCCTGTCAAGTGGCATGAGCTCTTCCTGATCACTCTGTCTCAGAACCACTAGTTCATGAGAGATGAGCTCGCCTTGCCTGACTCCAAAAAGATGTCTGTCATTCCAGCCACTTGAGGCAGCTAGTCCAAAACTTGATTTTATAGTCATTGGCTAAATATGACTCTTGGAGAAGCTTTAAGAATCTGGTTCTGGCCTTCCTGCCAACATGAGATCAGTCAAATCCTCTCACTCCTGAGCTCTCCTTATGAGGACATTAATCACATATGCCACATAGAGTGCTCTGAGGAGAGGGTGGAGGCTTGTAATTCAAAGATTAGTGAGCCCTGGGAATGACCTGAACCTGTCTGGCTCTCCTCCATGAGTGGATGGGGCTGGTAGGCACAGCTCCCTTGGAGGTTCAGAGCTTGAGTTGAAGATCCCCATAGTTGTGTTTGGGTGGCGACATCAGCAACTTTTCATGGTGCTTCCCAAGGAGGTTGGTGCCCTGACTCTCAAGGGTTAGTCTCATCCTGTTGAATTCTGCTGGGTCCATTACGATGGCCGGATTATTCTGTCTGGACATATTGAGGAGCTTGAGGAGTTGGACCCAAACTCAGACTAGAGGCACACTGATGATAAGTTTAGCATGGTAAAGGTGTACAGTACATATTCATGTTACTTCTGAGGCAGCGTGATATCAATCATTAGCCTAGAGCACATGTGGAGCATAAACAATATACAGAGTGAACTTTCAGATGTTTAACAACAATAATTTAATCACCATATAGCAATTACCCATTTCTACCTTATTCTCTAACAACTAGAAATGTGTTAATGTGATATTTGTAGTCCAACTCTGTTGGGGGGAGATATAATTTTTTTATAAAAACACAGTGCTGCTGCTTCACCATTAGAGTCTGAGCATTTCTGAGCAGCATGCCTCTTTCCCCTAAGGGTGAACACTCTCAGGGAAGAGTAATCAACTACCTATAGTTGACTTATTATTCCAGGAAGAACAAAAACACAGCTCTACTGTTGTTGGTCTTTCAACTGCTCCCAGCATGGGGTCATCCATACATCTGCTCTACATATAAAAGCTTGGCACAGCTTTTATGCTGGATGCCCTTCCTGATGCAACCCTCCCATTTATCGGGGCTTGGGACCGGCACTGCATCCACTGGCTGGGGTTTGGGCACTAAAAATATTCATATTTCCCATATTTGGCTAAAATAACTGCAGTGAGCCACATTGGTCTGAGGAAAGTTTTCCCCACTTCTCAATGCAGAATTCATTCAGCTGAGATGTTTGCTAGGTTTCTTGCATGTACAGCCCATTTCAAGTCACCCCACAGCATCTCAATGGGATTAAAATCTGGGCTTTGACTGGACTCTCTATTCAAAGGACTCTCCATTCCTTCATTCATGTCCTTGGTTCTGGTGTCCAAATAATTAAATTTTGGACTCATCTGTCCAAAGAACATTATTCCAGAAGTCCTGGTCTTTGTCAACATTCTCTCTGGCAAACTTCAGTCTGGCCTTGATGTTTTTCTTAGAGAGCAAAGGTTTCCTCCTTACACACCTCCCATGGAAGGTAAACTTGTGCAGTCTCTTTCTAATTATAGAGGCATGCACTTTCACATCAACAGTAGCCAGAGCCTGCTGTAGGTCCCATGATGACATTTTAGGGTTTTTGGTGACCTCTTTTAGCATCTTGCAGTCTGCTCTTGGGATGAACTTGCTGGGATGACCAGACCTGGCCATGTTGGCAGTTGTTTTAAAAGCCCTCCACTTGTAGACTCTTTTCCGGACAGTGGAACAACTGATTTTAAAATCTTTTGAGATCTTTATAAATCCCTTACATAGTCTGCTATAATTTTTTTCTGAAGCCTTCAAGGGAGCTCTTTTGCTCTCACCATGGTGCTCACTCTCACTTCAACAATAAGACGCACATCAATATAAATGTCTGAGGTTTAAATAGGGCAAGCCTCATTCAAAATGCTGAGTAATAATCTACTAATGAGGTGCACCTGGTGTGATCCACCTGTGTGCGATTTGAGCCATTTTAAGTGGGAATAAATGTGTGTGTCCTAATATTTAGGATATCGTTAGAATATGCATTTTGTAGAATTACATTTACAGAAGATCTTGAAACGTCTTTTCTTCAGTTTTAATTGTTTTGTTAAATTACTTTAATCTCTCAGTATTGTTAACATTGTGATTAAATATCCATATATTAAGAAATGTTACAAAATACCTAGGCTTTCATAGGGTGTCCTAATTTTTTCACATGACTATACGGTTGGGGGGGTTGGCAGATGCTTCTCGGTGGTCGTGTGAGGGAGCCAGGTGTCGGAGCCAATGAGATGACTCTAAAGGTGGATATGACAGAAGTGGTATGTGCATTAAACTGAGTTTGTATTTGCTCAATGAGCTGTAAGATCCCAGAAAAAAAGGCGATTACAGCTTCTTCATGCTTGCCCATCACTCTTGTCTGCCCTTCTACAATTTCCGGAACCCACTCAAAGCATTTTCACTTTTCTTTTCCATTTCTCTATTCTTTTCTTGGGCTTTGCCTTTTCCTTGATCTTGATATTTGTCTTTGCATTTTTTCTTTGTCTTTGCCTTGGCCCAATTGCCAGAGCGAATCACTCTCATACCTAGTGGTGCCTACAGATGTTACTCAACCAGAATTGGACTGCTACTGTTGCGGCATCCAGAGGCGGCATTAGGGTTTTGCGGTTGCTGGCTTTACGCAGTTCAAAATGCTGTGCTATGACCATAGACTGAGGTCTCAGGTCTTAGTTCATTCTTTCAAGCATTAATGAGCCTCAGCTTATCGACAGTTGCACATGATACTGTAGCATATAAATTTAAGCCAAACATTGTAATTAAAAGAACATCGAATTTAATGAAAATAAATGTTAACACAGTTGTCATCTTATAAGTTTTTTTTTTTTTTTTTATAGTTAGAGCCAGATGTTCCCATCATGATTTTTCTGGGTCATGACATTATTAGAGTACATAAGGTACGCAGCCAGTAAATGGTCCTTGTGACACTCCTTATGCACAAAAGCTTGACCTGGGATGGGTAATAGTTGGCAAGGTTTGTCTGAATGGTCTCCACAAGTCTACATTTGTGAGCATATTCTTTTCTAACACAAAAGAACAAACACCCTCCTTCTTTGATTCCTGACCAAATGTTTTTCATGTAAAGGAGAAAAGCAGTAATGTTCAGAGAATGAAAAATGGAATGTGTTCTAAGGGACAACTTGTCCATAATCACAAAGAGGATCAGTTTGGCCAAGAAGTGTTTAGGGTTACATGTCATGATAACAAAGTGGCTCCATCTTAAATAACTTGTTGTTCCTTCAGATCATGGAACAAAAGCTGGAGAAAGATTAAAGCAACAGCTGGGTAGCTCCACTACCTTCCAAAACTCCAAGGAGCAGAGTTCCTAACAACAGATGAAACAGCACTTTTTTACATTTATGGGCCAAGTCTTTCATAACAATCATGCTGAAGAAGCTCCCCCAGTGAAGGAAGGAGAAGAGCGCTGGTATTTGCCCCTCTTCGGGGTACATCACCCAAAAAAACCCAGGAAGATAAGAGTGGTTTTTGATTCCAGCGCTCACCATAAGGATGTCTCACTGAATGGGCCCAGATATGAACAACTCCCTTCTAGGGTTGCTTATGAGATTTTGCAAGGAAGCAGTGGCCATAATAGTTGACATTGAACAAATGTTACACTGTTTCTTAGTAAAAGAGGAGGACCGCAATTTCCTAAGTTCCCTTTCAAAGCTATGCAATGCTGCGTGAAAACACTATGGGAACATGTCTTTTGTTCAGCCGGTCGTGAAGCATGTGTGTATCAAACACTGCAAATTTTGGCTTATATAACCTCGGTCAGGTGACGTCATCTGATAAGGTGCACCTGCAGGTTCAAAATAGGAGTGAACCAGAAACATCCTCAGGTCCTTTTGTCTTCAAGGACCGATTTGTATTTGTGTGTGTGTGTTCAAGCATAATTACAAAAGAAAAAAAAAAGAAAAGACACTCACCAATATGACAGCGTTTGTTAAGAGATGCGTGCCTCCATGTGATAGATTCCTTTCATAGGGCGATCTCCACGAATTGTGTTTTGAGTGTTTGGGGGAAGAACACGCTCTCCTTGGGCTTCAGGGAGATTGCGAGGATTGTGATCTCCTCCCTATCAAGGTGCTTCGCGCGTGAACCCATTCCTGGGGTTCACGTGCCGATCTGGCAGACACACATGAGACGGAATTCCCCCTTTCTCTCGCGCTCTCCCCAGATCAGGAAGTTTTAGCGTCCGCTTCTCAAGCCCGCTCCGGCGCTTCTTGTGAAGTGGCTTAAGAGACTTCCTCTCTCGCTTCCATGGTAGCCTCCTCACAATGCTCCTCTAGTGATGATAGAGCGTATGAGGCAAGGCAAGTTTATTTGTATAGCACATTTCATGCACAATGGTAATTCAAAGTGCTTTACATAAAGGAGAAGAAAATAATGATAAAATGAAATAGAAAAAAATGGAGAAAATAATGATAAAATGAAATAGAAAACAATGGCAATAAAACTTTTAAAAAATAATAAAAATAAAAATGTAAAATTTTATTTAAGATACAAATAATGAAACAAATAATAAAACTTTTAAAACTAATTAAAATTTTATTAAAAATCAAAATAAAACAGTTAAAAATATTAGATAAACATAAAATAGTGCAGTCAGTAGCACAGTGCTCATTCAATAAATGCATAGCTAAACAGATGAGTTTTAAGTTTAGATTTAAATGTGACTAGTGTTTTTGCACATTTGAGCTCTTCTGGAAGCTGGTTCCAACTGCGGGCAGCATAATAGTTAAAAGCGACTCCCCTTGTTTTGTGTGAACCCTTGGCATTTCTAACTGACTCGATCCTAATGATCTGAGCGGTCTGTTAGGTTTATATTCAGTGTGCATATCTATCATGTATTTAGGTCCTAGGCCATTGAGTGATTTATAAACGAGTAAAAGTACTTTAAAATCTATCCTGAATGTTACAGGAAGCCAGTGAGGACCTGCGGTCTGGTGTGATGTGCTCAGATTTTGAGCACATTGAGCCTTGTGGGACTCCGCATGTCATGGACGTCCACTTAGACTTATGCTCTCCTATACTAACATAATAACCACTCCCTTCTAAGTATGACCTGAACCATTTGAATACCATCCCAGAAAGCCCGACCCAGTTTTCCAGTCTTTCTATTAGTATGTTATGATCGACAGTGTCAAACGCAGCGCTAAGATCTAGCAGTACCAACACTGATATTTTGCCAGAGTCAGAATTTAAACAAATATCATTTATTATCTTTATGAGCGCTGTCTCTGTACTGTGATGTGCTTAGTTTTCTCGGCTTTGACCCACGCTCGCTCACCACCACCTCATCTTCAGAAGGCAATCGCGCATTCAACAACACGCGCTCTGCACCTGGATCCACCAGGCTCGTCCGGACCGTAACAAATATGGAATGATAAAGATTATTCTTTTTCAGAAGTGGCTTAACAACTGCAGTTTTTAGAGAGTTTGGAAGTCCCAGAAAGAAGTGAGGTGTTCACCACTTCTAAAAGATCTGTTTCCAAACAGTCAAACACACTTTTGAAAAAAGATGTGGGAAGTGTGTAAAGGTCGCAGGTTGACGATTTGAGGGCCTGTACTATTTCTTCCAAGATTTTGCTATTAATTGCTTGAAAGACAGACATAGTAACTTTTTTGAGGTCGTGTTTGAGTTTTTCTGATCTCTGCACAACTTGATGTGTTAATAGCCCTTCTAATATTACTGATTTTCTCAGAGAAGAAGGAAGCAAACTCATTGCATTTGCTGTCAGAGAGCATTTCAATGGGAATCTGACTTGGTGGGTTTGTCAGTCTCTCAACAGTAGCAAAAAGAGTGCGAGTATTGTTTAAGTTGCTGTTTATAATGTTTGAGAAGAAGGTCTGTCTAGCTGTGGCTAGTTCCACATTGAAAGCACGAAGGCTGTCTTTATAGATGCTATAGTGAATTACAAGTTTCGTCTTCCACCACATCTGCTCAGCTTTTTTCCATTGTCTTGTCATATTCTGAACTGCTGTTGATTTTCTCCATGGTGATTTCTGTCTGCCCGTCTTTCGGAACTTTTCCAGAGCAATATCATCAATAACATGAGGAATTACTTGAAGTAATAATATGTGCGGTCAAGCGGTTGCATATTGTCTGGCCACAGAAGTGAGATTCCTCCAAGCCCTCAAAATTAGATGACAGGTTTCTGTCGGTTCGCAAAGCTATGCCGAGCCACAGATCTGTCTCTCCGTGCAACCAAGCAGACGGCCCATGCTATTGGCCATTCTATGGCTGCAATGGTGTCCACGGAGAGACATCTGTGGCTGAACCTCACAGGCATCATGGATAAGGACCGTGCTGTCCTCCTTGATGCCCCCACCTTGCCCTTCGGCCTTTTTGGCGACGGAATAATTCAAAAGGTTTCACAAAACACTAGGTTTTGGGAGGCGAAATTATATGTATAGATTTTTTGGGAGGTTTCTTCCCCGCCATGGTCAAGTGTCGGCCACCCAGTCCTGACCAGGTTTGGCCCCCACAAGGTGTAAGGCGCAGAGGGAGAGCGTGACCAACCGGTCACCCCCTCGTGAAGACTCGGATGGTGCTCGCCGCTCTTCTCAATCTGCCTCAGAAAGATCGGCCCTGGGGAGCTTCCTCTCTGCAAAAAGGAAGTCCTGAGACTCATGCACCAGGGGCTGTGGGGGTCTCTCTCTCCGGGGAGGGGCGCCTATAACTCCTTCACAGAATAAGGTCTCCTCCCTGGCACCCAGAGGTGGCCGATGTTTAAACGCCCCGACCACTTGTGTTTCAGGGAGCACCAGTCTCCAACAAAATGTTGGGTGTTCGGTTATCTCCTGCCATGTTTCAGGATACCGAACATCTAACACCACCCCATCCAGCCGAAATGTCAAAACTTGTGCCCCTTTCGGAGAAGCTGGCAGCGGGGAAACTACTGCCAGGTGTATCTCCTTAGGTACGAAGGAATGTAGAGAGAGGCTACAGGATTCAGTTTGCACATCCTGCTCCACATTTCAACGGCGTGGTCTCCACTTCCGGAACAAGCACATCTGTTGGTTCAGGAATTACAGACTGGGCAAAGGGGCCATAGAACATGTTCCCCTCCCAGACAGAGAGTTAGGCTACTTAAGTCAGTCCAATTTAAGATCTTCACGGCTTGAACCGCTATCTCTGGAAATTCAGATTCAAAATGTTGCCTGTCAAAATGATTGTTTCTCAAATCCAACCAGAAGATTGGTTTGTCACAATCGACCAGAAGGATGCATATTTCCATATAGAAATATTGCCACAAACACAAGAAGTTCCTGAGGTTTGCTTTCGGGGGCGAAGCTTGCCAGTATCGGGTTCTTCCATTTGGCCTAGCTCTGTCACCCCGCACATATACACACATGGACAAAATTGTTGGTCCCCTTCGGTCAATGAAAGAAAAACTCACA
The DNA here is from genome assembly GCA_030347435.1 of Clarias fuscus. NCBI lineage: Eukaryota > Metazoa > Chordata > Actinopteri > Siluriformes > Clariidae > Clarias > Clarias fuscus. The sequence continues at coordinate 4,778,577 of CM059228.1, forward strand.
ATGGTCACAGAAATAACTTTAATCTGACAAAAGTAATAATAAATAAGAATTCTATGAATCTTAACCAATGAAAGTCAGACATTGCTTTTCAACCATGCTTCAATGGAATTATAAAAAAAATGAACTCATAGAACAGGCCTGGACAAAAATGATGGTACCCCTAACTTAATAGTTTGTTGCACAACCTTTTGAGGCAATCACTGCAATCAAACGATTGCTGTAACTGTCAATGAGACTTCTGCACCTCTCTGCAGGTATTTTGGCCCACTCCTCATGATCAAGCTGCTCCAGTTGTTTCCAGTTTGAAGGGTGCCTTTTCCAGACAGCATGTTTCAGCTCCTTCCAAAGATGCTCAATAGGATTGAGGTCAGGGCTCATAGAAGGCCACTTTAGAATAGTCCAATGTTTTCCTCTTAGCCATTCTTGGGTGTTTTTAGCTGTGTGTTTTGGGTCATTGTCCTGTTGCAAGACCCATGACCTGCAACTGAGACCCAGCTTTCTGACACTGGCTAGCACATTTCTCTCTAGAATCCCTTGATAGTCTTGAGATTTCATTGTACCCTGCACAGATTCAAGACACCCTGTGCCAGATGCAGCAAAGCAGCCCCAGAACATAACAGAGCCTCCTCCATGTTTCACAGTAGGGACAGTGTTCTTTTCTTGATATGCTTCTTTTTTCCGTCTGTGGACATAGAGCTGATGTGCCTTGGCAAAAGGTTCCATTTTTGTCTCATCTGTCCATAGGACATTCTCCAGAAGCTTTGTGGCTTGTCAACATGTAGTTTGGCATATTCCAGTCTGGCTTTTTTATGATTTGTTTTCAACAATGGTGTCCTCCTTGGTCGTCTCCCATGTAGTCCACTTTGGCTCAAACAACGACGGCTGGTGCGATCTGACACTGATGTTCCTTGAGCATGAAGTTCACCTTGGATCTCTTTAGAAGTCTTTCTGGGCTCTTTTGTTACCATTCGGATTATCCGTCTCTTTGATTTGTCATCAATTTTCCTCCTGCGGCTACGTCCAGGGAGGTTGGCTACAGTCCCATGGATCTTAAATTTCTGAATAATATGTGCAACTGTAGTCACAGGAACATCTAGCTGCTTGGAAATGGTCTTATAGCCTTTACCTTTAACATGCTTGTCTATAATTTTCTTTAGAATCTCCTGAGCCAACTCTTTCCTTCGCTTCCTCTGGTCCATGTTGAGTGTGGTACATACCATGTCACCAAACAACACAGTGACTACCTGGAGCCCTATATATAGGCCCACTGACTGATTACAAGATTGTAGACACCTGTGATGCTAATTAGTGGACACACCTTGAATTAACATGTCCCTTTGGTCATATTATTTTCAGTATTTTCTAGGGGTACCATCATTTTTGTCCAGGCCTGTTCCATGAATTTATTTTTTTAAATAATTCTGTTGAAGCATGGTTGAAAAGCAATGTCTGACTTTCGTTGGTTAACATTCATAGAATTTTTTTTTTAATGATTACTTTTGTCAGATTAAAGTTATTTATGTGAGTTTTGTGAGTTTTTCTTTCATTGACCGAAGGGTACCAACAATTTTGTCCACGTGTGTATAAACTGCATGGATGCAGTTCTGGCTCCTTCACAACTCCAGGGCATCCGTATTTTGAATTATATAGATGACTGGCTGATTCTAACTCAGTCTCAGGTTCTAGCACTTCCACATCAGGATGTCGTCCTAGCTCATCACCATTCTTCAGGATTGAGACTCAACACCATGACAAGCGTTCTCTTTTAACATATTTGGGTGTCACATGGGATTCCATCACAATGCGGGCACAGCTGTCTCCCGCTCGTGTCGAATCCATCCTCAACACCATGAAGGAAATCAAGCTAGGCCAGAAAGTGACTGTTCATCACTTTCAGAACTCTTTAGGTCTCATAGCAGCTGTGTCCACGGTGATAGCATTGGGCCTCCTGCACATGAGAGCATTTCAGTTGTGGCTAAGAGCCAGGGGATTTCACTCAAGGGCCAATCCCCAGAGGCAAATAAGGGTTACGCGCCAGGGACTTCGTACCTTTTCTATGCGTTTCAGACCCCGAGTTTTGACTTTGGGTCCCACTCTAGGTCCGTCTTGTCGTCGCAAGATGCTAACGACAGACACTTCCCTCACGGGCTGGGGTGCGGTCTTAGATGGCCGTCCAGTCCAAGGGAGCTGGAGAGGTCATCTTCTCGCGTGGCACATCAATTGCCTCGAAATGATGGCTCTTTTTTTGGCCCTGACACTTCCTCCAGCAGTTGGGAGGCTACCATATCCTAGTGTGGGTGGACAACACTACGGTAGTCTCGTACATAAATCGTCAGGGCAGACTGCGCGCGCCGTTTGAACAAGCTAGCGCACCAGGTTCTGCTTTGGGCACAGAACAAGTTCCTACCCCTCAGGGTGATTTACATTCCAGGGCATATGAATTTGGGAGCAGACTTGTAACCAGATTACGCCTTTATGCATTTCCTCCAATAGCTCTGGTCCGGGAGTCCTGGCGAGGGTCTGTCAACAGGGTTTGCGCCTCTTATTGATAGCGCCCCGTTGGCCGACCAGAGTGTAGTTCTCAGATCTGATCTCCTCGACTGCTCAACGTGGATGATTCCAGTGAGAAGGGATCTTCTGTCTCAGGTGCAGGGAACAATATTTCATCCCCGGCCCGAGCTCTGGAACCTTCACGTCTGGCCCCTGAAGGGGACCAACTAAGAGATGCTGGTCTTCCAGCCAGCGTAATTGAGACTATCCTAAGTGCTAGGGCTCCCTCCACTAGAAGAACTTATGCCCTCAAATGGAGTGTATTTGAAAGTTGGTGCATGGCAAAACATGTAGACCCATTCCACTGGCGAATTGTTTCAGTGCTGGAGATTCTGCAAGAAAAGTTGTCCTTGGGCTCTCAGTATGTACATAGCTGCTATTTCGGCTTGTCACGTTTTGACCGATAGGGTTTCTGTGGGAAAGCACCCTTTAGTTGCCTGTTTTATTCATGGAGCTAAGTTGAGGCCGCCCACTAGAGTGATGGTCCTTTTGTGGGACTTTTCGAGCTATTGTGCTCGAAGGTCTGAATGACACCCCTTTTGAACCACTAGAGTCAGCGCCTGTCAGGCTTCTGACTCTTAAGATGTTTTTTCTTATGGCCATTACTTATTTGAAGCAAATTGGAGATCTGCAGGCTTGGTCAGTCTGCCCATCCTGCCTAGACTTTGCCCCTGGGCTAGTCAAAGCTTTTCTGCATCCTCACCCCAACTATCTTCCGAAAGTTCCATTCTTGACGGCTTCAGTTATCCGCCTTTTACAGCTCCGGAGCAGGAAAGACTTCACTTACTGTGTCCAGTTCGTGCTCTTTAGATTTACGTCCACCGCACTAGCCAGTGGCGTAAGTCAGAGCAGCTTTTCATTTGCCATGGGGGCCGCAACTGGGGGGCGGCCGCCACTAGACAAACAATGTCACATTGGGTGAGAGATGCTATTACCCTAGACTACAAGGTGCGTGGTCACACTTCGCCTCTAGGAATCAGGGCCCATTCGACCAGGATTTTTCAGGATTGCCTTATCAATTGCTCTGGCAAGAGGTGTCCCCTTGCAGCAAGTGTGTGATGCGGCAGGTTGGTCCTCTCTGCACACATTTGTCAAATTTTATAGTTTGGATGTTCATGCTACTCCAGACTCTTGGGTCCTCGAATCAGCATCCCAAAGTGATGTCTGAGACCTCTTTGGCTATTGTGCGCACATGCTACACAAAATGTGGGTCCAGACACTTGCAGTGCGGCTGCGTTGGTATTCTCATTCCCATAGCGTCTTGGGTTACTTTGCTGTAACCCTGTTCCCTGAAAAAGCGGGAACGAAATGCTGCGCTCCAATGCCGCACTGCTGACGTGGCTTGACGTCCTTTCAGACAAAAATTTAACTGAGTATGTTTCCGGTTCACTCCTATTTATAACCTGCAGGTGCATCTTATCAGATGACATCACCTGACTGAGGTTATATAAGCCAAAGTTTGGCGTGTTTGATACACACATGTTTCACGACTGGCTGAAAAAAGACATGTTCCCATAGCGTTTTCACGCAGCATCTCGTTCCCACTTTTTCAGGTAGCAGGGTTACAGCAAAGTAACCCGAGACAATGAAGACATCATTGAGTATCGCATGCAAGTTCATGTATTTGGCAAGAGTCTCTCCCCTGCTGTTGCCATTTATTGTCTCTGACAGTCTATCAAAAATGGGGACCCTAATGTCAATAATTTTGTGAACCGTGACTTTTATCTTGACGATGGATTGAAGTCTCTTTCTACAGCAAAGGAAGCAGTAGACCTGCTTAAAACTATGCAGAGGACACTCGCTGGTTCCAACTGGCTTCACAAGATAGCTTCGAACAGCAAAGAAGTGCTAAAGGCCTTGCCATCTCAAGATCATGCCAATGATCTTAAAGATTTGGATCTTGACTCTGGCATGCTTCATATGCAATGTAGTCTTGGACTGAAATCTAAGACCTTTTCTTTCGAAATAGTACTGAACCAAAACCCTTTACTCATTGTGGTGTTCTATCCACCGTCAATAGCATCTATGATCCCCTTGGCTTTGTTGCCCCAGTAACGATCCAGGGCAAATCCATCGTAAGAGAGCTTAGGCCAGGGAGCAGACAAACAGGCTAAACCGATCGTCTGCTACCTGTATAGAGTCATCACTCAGGGTCCATCATATTGAGATTGTGTCTGTTCCCCGAGCTAAACACAAATTTAGAAAGACTCAAAGTCTGTTTTAGTAATTTAATTATCAAAGATACCACAAACTCAGATCACACTGAATGCACAGCTGGCACCTCTGATCTGAAGCTGGGACTGGCAAATATTAGACCTCTTGCATATAAAGCAGTTATTGTTAATGAAATTATCATGGATATGGAGTTTGATATATTATGTTTCACAGAAACCTGGATTAAACAGTACGAGTGTGTAGCTTTAAATGAAGCTAGTGCTTCTGGATATAGCTACATACACCAGCCTTGGCTAACAGGTAGAGGAGGAGGCGTTGCAGTTATTTACAATGATAATCTAACAATCGTACAAAAACATGGACACAAATTTAATGCATTTGAAGTTCTCTATAGTAACTTATAAAGTGTAGCTACAAATATGTTGTCAGTTCAGTCGATCCCGCTAATTATCATTTACAGTCCCCCAGGGCCATACCATAGATTTCCTCTCAAATCTTGTCATTTCTTTAGACATAGTATTAATTGCTGGAGATTTTAATATTCATTTTGAGAATCCAGAAGAACCTCTGAGAACAGCATTTATGTCCATATTGGACTCGGTAGGAGTAAATCAATGTGTAGTAGGACCCACTTATAAAACAGGTCACACTTTAAATTTATTAATATTCTTCGGATTAAGTATAAGAAATTTATTCATAATTCCACTGTCTGAAGTTGTCTCAGATCACTATCTTGTCTCAGTTAAAGTGTGTTATAGTAATAATGTACGCACAGTGCCGCGCTACCGTATTAAATGTACATTCACATCAAATACCACACAGAGCTTTTGATTGGATCGTCATCTGACTGCACAAAACTCGATCAGGTGACTGAATATTTAGAGTCGACATTCCTTTTACCTTAGATCATGTCTTAGATCATGCCTCTGAGTGGCGCAGTGGTAAAAAGCGCTCGCCCTATCATCCGGAGATCGCCAGTTCGAATCCCGGGTGGTGCTGTAACCTCTCGCAGCCGGAGGTCTAGAGAGAGCTGATTGGCCAAGCTCTCTCAGAGTGGAGGGATGAGAGGTACTTAGTGCTCCCACATTAATCACGGCTCGCCCCAACGGAGGGAGCGGATAGCGCTGTCCTCCGAGTGTGTTACGCCGCCCCCAATGGTGCGCGTTCGAAAAGATGCGGACGGCTGGCGTCACGTGGTTCGGAGGAAACACGTGATAGTCTTCGGCCCTCCCGGCTGAGTGGTAGTAGTAGCCTTAATGTGGGAGCCCCCTAGTGACGGGGAGGAATTGGACACGACTAAAAATTAGGGAGAAAAATCGGGGAAAAATCCAACAAAAAAAAAAATTATTAGAGATAAGAAACTCGCTCCCTGGTATAATGATCACACACACCCTTTAAAACCGACTGCTCAAAAATTTGAACGTAAATGGCGTCAAACTAAATTGTTAGTATTTCAAATCGCATGTAACGAGAGCATCTTAGAAAAGCTCTTAGTGTAGCTAGATTAACGTATCTCTCCACTCTTATAGAAAATAACAAAAATAATCCTAGATTTTTATGTAATACCATAGCCAAATTAACCAGAAATAAGACCACTGCAGAATACTCCACAAAAACATTGTGCAGTAGTGAGGACTTCATGAACATTTTTAATGTACTGACTATTACATTGTGCTAATTGCTCTGTGTCTGAACTGCTTGCCACCTAACACACAGTATGAATCCCTGCTTTCTGTTTCACCCAAATGAGGATGGGTTCCATGTTGAGTCCGGTTCCGCTCAAGGTTTCTTCTCAACTCAAGGGAGTTTTTCCTTGCCACTGTCGCCTTTGGCTTGCTCATCAGGGACTATCTGACCATTCTGATTCATACACATTCACATTCCATACAAACTTAAATAGTTCTTTGCGACAATGACAACTGTTAAAAGCGCTATACAAATAAGATTGAATTGAATTGAATTTTAAGGGGGATCTTTTGACTCGCCGGCACGCATATGCCTTTGTGTTAAAGCCAACGGATTAATCCAGGAGCACACACAGACATACCTCTCCATTCACAAACATACACTAACATGTGACACTTTAACCGTTTTTGTCTGCAATTTTTGTCCTTAATTGAAATGTATCAATACGAAAATAATTAACATGATAACATGAGTGCAGAAGGATCTGAAGAGGCTCGTCTCTGTTACACCAAGACTTTGATACCTTCACAGTGAATTGGCCATAGACATTGTTTATTTTGCTGAACAGGGCGTAGTATATATAAACAATATATAAAAAACAAATCAGGAGGTAAGTGCTGAACAAGTCAAAAGACAGTCAGAATGCACGTCTCTGCTTTCCTCTGCAGTGTGTGTGTTTGTGCTTTAGGTTCTTTGGGATGCATTCCTAAATTCAATATGTCTGAATCTGTATAAACGTCAAGTTGGTAAAATCATGTTTGAGAAAACAACACATTTTGTATCTGCAGAGTCAAGCTTGGAAGCGAAACTCAGAGTTTTTACCTCTCCTTAGGGTCACTCTGATCGTTTTGATTCATGCATATTTCTTCACACATTTCATTCTCATTTCTCTACTTGTCTTTTAATTGTGTAAAGCTGCTTTGCGATAGTAACCCCTGTTAAAAGCCATATATAAATAAATCTGATATTACTAAACAACTCGTGGAGCATGTGTGTGCGTGTGCCTGCACGCGGCGGCGTGTGTGTGAGAGAGAGAGATTGATCTCTACGACACAAATAGCCTACAATAAACGACATGTGTGATTAATATAACTGATCAGTTTCTGTAACATTTGTACATCCCAGCAAACATTTGGTCGTTTGATGACCGTTGAGATGACGTCCCTCCGACAGTCCCGTCTTGGTTGAAAAATAGTTCCAAAATGGAAGTTGAACGGGCGTCTATGACGTTAACTTGCTGTGAATTCGACGTCTTTTCTGCATCTTTTCTGGACATCGTCTGGATGTTTTTAAGATGTGTTGCTGCGTAATGTCAGTGTATTTATGACCCTGCATATAAAATAATCACGTCCCTCTTGTGTAACATTATTGTGAACCGCAATTGGTTAGATATTTAGGCACATCAGAACATAAAGGTTCAAATAAAGTCTAAAATCAGTCCCATCAGACCTGAACATCTATAAAATGTTTAATCAACATTTACATTACAAAACATTAACGAAACAATATTAAACAAATAAGGGAAAGTGTGTATATATGAAAAATATAAAATTATAAAACATTTTTAAACAAAGGCTTTCATTTATTAAAGAGCTACTATAAAAAATATATAGTACAATATGATTAATTCTAATACCAGGTAAACAACAAGAACAAGAACACTCGAATTATGGCTGTCAGCTGTTTATGACTCAATTCTAATATCCGCCACCCCCCAGCTCTTCCTGGAGCATGTTTTAGATGTTCTGTCATTGCCACCTCAATCTCCGAGGCAGTAGCATTTGGGCTCCATCTTTTCACCGCGTCTGAGGGAAGTGAATATTTAAAAAAAAAAAAAAAAAGAAAGAAAGGAGGGGAAAAAAGTTGTAAGTAAATGACATGCACTTATTTTGAAAAAAATCTTTATGATCCTACAACTACATTAAATATACATCTTGGAACAAGATTTTATCAGTTTTATTAACAAAGCATTAGAAAAAAAGTAATCAACATACATTATATTTTAATGTTGAATAATCTTCTGTCAATAAAAGATGTTCTGCATCAAATGTGTGCTAGGCTAATTGGAAAAAAAACAGCATGTCCCCTTCCCCTTCAAAACCACTGTGATTGAGAAAGTCCCATAACTAGGTGTGTAACTGTGTCAAAGTGAAAAGAACATTTCTGTGGTCTTTTAGACAATATTCCTTGAATAGATAATTGATACCAATAAAAATGGCATGAATAAGAGACAACAAGGAACAATAGATTTTCCACATGTCATAAGGCCAAAAATACCTTGAATTACACTCACCTAAAGGATTATTAGGAACACCTGTTCAAGTTCTCATTAATGCAATTATCTAATCAACCAATCACATGGCAGTTGCTTCAATGCATTTAGGGGTGTGTGATCTCCTGAACTCCAAACTGAATGTCAGAATGGAAAAGAAAGGTGATTTAAGCAATTCAGTACATTCATATGTTCACAAACCTCTACAAATTACTACTTAAATTTCTTAATGTGACACTTGCTGTCACCTTTTGTGTTTATGCAGGACATTAGACTTGGCAGTTTAACTATAAATCATTTAGCAGTCTTGGTTCTCTGTAGTTCTAACAAACATTGGCAGCAAACTTTGAATGCTTACTGACTTAGCTTTGATATGCATTTTATTTTACCAGCTAGTCTTTTAAACACACCACATATAATATTACTTAATTGCTGTTGACATGGGGTAAGCACTTCTTGAGGGTCTGGTGCTACCTATTTCAAAATGTAAAAATTGTAAAAACCTAATTTTGATAGGAGAATCTCATGGCTGACCATTAACATACATACGTACCCTCGCCTCTTTGCTCTCTCCGAGATGCAGCTGTCAAGAAGCAAGACATAATTATTAATGTTTCACCACACATACAGGCAAAAATAAAATGAAGAAAGAATACACAGCAACCCATGTTGTGTAATTTTAACTACTTTGTGGATGTAACAAACATTTAGACTTCTTAGAGTCTGAATTAGAATTGGTAGAATACCACCTAGACAAGTATTGTAGCCATATTTTCGTTAACAATAACTAAATCCAAGGTATCCTACCCTGGTCATCGAGTGCCACGCCCCTGCTTGCTTTCCAACAATACCTGACCCACTTAATGCCGATTAATAATTGATCAGGTGTGTTCCGTCACTCAGAAGTTGCAAGGTCAGGAATAGCTGGAAAACAATCAGGTCTACACCTGGTCTAAATCTTTTTAAATCGTGAAGTAATAAGGCTGCCGTTTGAATTTCCACTTCACAGGGTAATTCTTAGTGGCTAGACCAGTCCCCTTGCATCTCCAGGGTATGTATGTGTTTACATATTAGGCTGTGTTGTCATTAATGTATACAATAAGATGGAACTGCAAGATTCTCACATACATTGGGGTGTCGGCTGGGCTGGGACTGTGTCCTCTTTTTGGGACTGGAGACACTACTATATAGACATTAAAGACAAGTGTGAAAAAGAATAATTTAAAATTAATTATGGTAAGCAAAGACACCTTAATGAATGAACAGCTCCATTGAATGCCTGTACTCTTCATGTTGTGCTTTAGGGTGAAAATGGGTACAGGGCCCTTTAAGAGAGACTTGATGACGTCATCACGCGCGCGCGTTACTCGGCGCACATGAGGACGGAAACCAGGAAGTTAATGTGCTGAGAGGTTTCACCTGTAGCGTTTTCCAAGTAAAAATAAATCATCCACTATAATCCATTTTTAACGTAAATCAAAATGTTTGGAAAGGATTGCGAGTCTCTTGTAACTGGGTTTCTTTGTTATGCTGATGTATTTTTGCAGTAATTTGTGTGAGTGAAAAATTAATGGGTGCCACTGTTAGCATAATGTGAGCTACATATCGGATCAGTGGTCTCGGATTCATATTTCTGTAAAATGCCTTAAATATGGTATTTGTGTTTGTTTCTCTAAAAATAGTTAAAAAGCATACATTTTAAAGTTGTGGGTTGATTTTCATGTAGGGGCGTGAAAGCTATACAAGTTTCCCCAGGTGTGTTTGGCCTCTTGGGGTGTGTGTGTTAAGACTGAGGTTGGAAAGTAAGTGAACTGTACAATGTCATTTACTGTTTTTGGTTTTTGCCAATGATGTAGTTAAAGCCAAGGGCATGTTGTATATTCTTTTTCTTTTAGAACTGCCACTGCCGTATTTTCTTTCCCGGCTGTTTGTTTTTTATTTATTTATTTTTATTATACTACACACCACAGTGCTTCTTTACATTTGTTTATTTCCTCGGATTATTGATATTTTTGTGTTAATGTACATCATAATAGCCTTGTGTTAATATTTTTCCATTTCTGGGAAAAAGATTGGCTCTAAAATTTTGTTTTACTTATCCTATTATTTACTCTTCTTCCACATAAAAATTAACAGTAAATATACATTGTTAATTGGAACAAAACAACCCCCAGTTGAATTTGTTGGTCTTCTGCGCATTATTCCAGCGGCCACACATGAGACTATTGAGGTGAATTCTAAAGTAAATATTAACATTAGTGCTTATTAGATTTGTCGGGGGTAACCCTGAAAACTACTTTAAAAAATAGAAATACGACCGGGTGGGGGGTTGAGGGTCCATCCTGTTTGTACTGTCATGTGTTTACTGCTTCCTCTACAATGACAAGGGGAATGATCCCCTATATTATATAAGTTCTCATGTGCTACTTTACAGTTACAATAGATTCATTACCCAAATTGCAAGCTGCAGCATCAATAAAATGTCAGTAACAATGTAACCTATTAATAACTACAACAATGTTTTAAAAGTTTCACCTAGACATTCAAAATCAGAACATATACTTCACATAGGGCTGGGCGATATGGCAAAAAAAAAAAATCTAGATTTTTTCATAAAGTTTGGCCAATTCACGATTTCGATTTTTTTTAATGTGTAACTAGTCAACTTAAAACATTACAACAACATGACTAAAGTAACATTCTCTTTATAAGTAACTTGAAAAACCATCTGGTTAAGGAACATTGTATTTTTCATGGCCATGCCATACATAAATTGGTCAACAAGGTGTAAATAAATGTAAAACAATTTATCGAGTTAAATATCTTTGCAGAAGATTTGAATGAAATATGAAAGTAAATATTGTGCAATTTGAATTAAACATTAAATACTTCTGAATATAGAGTAGGAAAATAAATATTTTACCAATGTAAACATTTACATCAGTGAACTAAAAAATTTAAGCAAATTTACACCAGTAGCATTGTTAACAGTAAAAAAGAATAAAATAAATAACCGCACTTTGTAGACCATCGTGCAAACATAAAGCATGTTGATAAGTTACGTGTAGATGTTCTTTACAGGTTTCTTGGGTCTGTCTACTGTTTCAGGCTTTAGAGATGCTCTATGACAGGTTATAGTGTTTCTATCTGCACTGAACACCCTCTCAGAAGGGGCACTGGTTGCGGGAATACAGAGGTATTTTTTTGCAAGTTTGCTGAGTCTGGGGAAGATTGCCTCATTAGCCTTCCACCAGTTAAGTGGGTCTGTGTCTGAATCTACATCAGGAGACATGAAATAGGCTGTCAGCTCGGCTTTGACTTTGTCTTCTTCTGATTGAATGACAGGTTGTGATGCTGGTGCCGTTTTCTTAAAAAAGCTTGCCAAGGTTTTCTCCCTCTTGGCTCCAGCTTCTGTTCCCTGTTCTTCCTGCTCCACATCCTGAGTCATCTGAACTGTTGTCTCAAGATTTTTGTCTGGCAACAAAGATGGCAGCTCTTCAACAACTTTTTGCTTGATTCCCTCCAACTTGTCAAGTTCAATGTAAAGTTGTACGGAACCTGGGATCCATCAGAGAAGCTACGTTGAGGAGTTCATCTGTGACAGGGTCACTGTATTTGCAGTTGAGGTACTGCAGTATTCTGCTTTTGATGCGTTTTGTTAAATCTGTGTCATCGTCTTGTGCTCGTAGAATGCTACTGTTAAAGAGATGGAGCAATGGTTTGAGGTATGAGACACTCACATATGCTTCACCTGACAATGCATCAGTGATTCCATGACATCGATGTCTTGCCACATTGGAACAAGCTGCCGAGTTTTTTTTATCAGAGCCAAGAACCCGAGCTATGGCTTTCTCCTGTTCTAAAACCCGCTCTATCATCTTTTGTCTTGAACCCCACCTGGTGGGGGTCTCTGTAATGAGTTGATGAGAAGGTAGGCTGAGCTCAGCCTGTGCAGATGCAAGATCTCTTCTCTTTTTCCAGCTGAAGGAAAACACACGTACAACCTTGTTGCACACTGCAACTGCATGGTCAACTCTGTGGTCTTTTACACCGTTCTGTTAAAACAAAGCAAAAAAATAGCTTTGAAATAGCAGTTCATTGTACTTTGACAGAAATATTGTGAAGAGCTTATTCCTTCATAACTTCAGAATATGAATCTATAACCTCATATTAAGTGACTGGCACTGTTATTACAAAAGCAAAACATAATCATCATAATTTCAGCTATTAAGGAAATAACATCTGAGTAACTGCTTGAATTATTAATCATACTTACCAGTGGCATTGTGAAGACAATGTCCAAAGCACTGAAGATGGGTCCAGATGTTAATCTTCATTGCTTTGATCATGTTCGTTCCACTGTCAGTGGTCACACACAACTGTCGAGCCTACACAAGCTTGCAAGACGCCGGTGCATCTTTAAGCGCATGACCAATTATTTCCCCAGTATGATCGTCAGGAAAATAACATGTCTGAAGGCAAAAACTTCGCAGTTTCCATTCTTCATCAACATAATGGGCTGTAGGGCTCATGTAAGGCTGAAGAGTACAACTACTCCACAGGTCAGTCGTCGTAGGAAAAAAAAGATGCCTTTTCAAGCTGCTCCGCTACTTTTTCACACGTTTCAGTGTACATTCGGGGAATAGCTACATCTTTGAAATATTTTCTCCTCGGCAAGTTGTATCTTGGATCAGCAGCATGTAGCATTTTTATGAACCCTGGTTTTTCAATGGTGTATATGGGAACCATGTCCTTAGCAATATGAAATGCCAGAGCATCTGTAATTTCTTTCCATTGGGGCGCCTTTTTGTCGTATGGAATGGAACTGGAAAATGATACCGCTAATGACATCTGGCGTTTTGCAATTTTAGGTAGACCTTTTTGCACTTGAACTTAGCTTTTCTTCATTTCTTAACTTTGAACATTCTTCCCATTCAGCGTAATGCCTTTGTCGCAAATGTTGGAATAAATTAGTGGTACTGCCACTGCCGGTTGCAACTGACTTTCTGCATATTTTGCATTTGACAAAAGTTTGTTCGACGTCTGACCTCTCAAATCCGAACCATTTCCAAACCACAGAGGAAACGTTACTACCTTTCTTTGGCACAAGGTCATCCTGACGTGAAGAGCCGTCCATCTCTGAAATTTCTGTAGCCTATAACGTTCCGTCATAGAGTGCTCTACTCGCACAAGTGAGTGGTTAATTAGGTGCGCCATCATGTGGTCGGACAATCTTGCCTCTTAATTATTCTGCCATTGGTGCAATTACAATTTATCTAATATCTAATAAAAAAATCGCGATACCTCGATTTAAGGAAAAAATAAAACGTAAATTGGAATTAATCGAAAAAATCGCCCAGCCCTAACTTCACTTATTATTTATAGATGCTGGAGCTGCTATTTCAGGGCTGTCTTCAAATTCAAATTTTATTTGTCACATACACAATCCTACACAGTACGATATGCAGTGAAATGCTTAGAAATGCTTTTTCCCCTATTACAGGGCAAAAAAGAAACCCACTCTGTAGTTGTACATGAGTACAGTAGATCTAAAATTTCAAAACAATAGCACCTACGCTTTAACATGTTTTCACAGGTCTGTGAAGATTCAGGGTCTGTGTCCACTGGTGTTAGGCTGTGAATACCCTGTTGGAAAAAGTAAAAGATGTAATCGAAAAAGGACCATTTTATCCATGTAATGTTGAATATGTTTATAAAGAGCTTTTGAAAAAACCTCCTTTAAATTATATACAGAAGTACACTGTAAATATTAAAAGACACAGGGACATACTTTGGGAGGTGGCCATCAATGCTTCGTGAGATGTGGGCCTTTGCTGCCATCTTATTTGGAGATCAAGGGGACTCTGAGTAGATTGTCCTTCATGGAACTATTATTTAGGACGTGTTAGTTTTTGGAGCAATTCACTGTCCAATTGTACTTTAATATGCTATGACTTTTTTTTTTCTTTTGTTGTTAGTCTTTCTCCACAGTGGACCAACTTATCCACACAACTTGGCACAGGTCTTATGCTGGATGCCCTTTCTGATGCAACCCTCCCATTCTATCCCCAATAACATGCATTTGTCCTATTAATCCACATAATGGAGGGAGGACCCTCTTATCTGAAATCAAGGCAAACAAACTAACTTGCATCAAATCTTGAATGCCTGCTGAATGAAGTGTTAAAAGTACTTACATTTGTCGAAATAGGTGACATTTCTTCCATAACCCAATAATGATTTTATATACAGTTTTAATAATGATGCTTTTTGACTGTTATAGTTATGTGGTAAATTAGCAAATGACTTTAAATATCTCATACTTGATACTGGAGAAGGTGTTAATGGTGTCAGGTTTCTCCTTGTAGGTGTGACATGAACATCCACTGGGAATACACAGAGAAACAATCATTAGCAATTATAATCTGAAGCTGCTTTAAAGCATGAAATAATAATGTACCATTAACAAAGTCATCAAAGACTTTCCTCTTTCTTGCCCTTTTTAACTCTCCGCGTCCATTACCAAAAGTAAACCAACAGGAGGGTTTAACTTTCAGAACACTAAATTCTGTCAAAATATTTCAAAAGCAGAAAAGCAACTGGGAATTAATTTGCATCATACATGTTAGTAATTGTTTATACAAAAGTATATTAATTATTTCATTAATTTGTGTGCGTGTATGAATTATACCCAAGTCAGATAATTCTTACCACTATTAAACCACCAGTTGGATTTACATCATCACTAATTACTGTTTGAGGTGCGTTTCCAAACCCAACTGAAGCACCAGTGAAGGGTTATTAAATTAATTATTAAAAGGTTGGTTAATAAATCAAAAGTAAACATTACCAATTGTAGTTATTCTGGTTTGTACAGCAGAGGGACACACAGCTTTTTTGTAGACACTTCCTCTGTTTGTCAGCATTCGCTTTGCTGTTGCCAAGTCATTGCTGACAAACATGATGTTGAGAGCTTTGCATGGCTTTTCAAAGATACTGTGACAGTGATATTTTCCCTGATCACATCCATCCTTAGTGTTCCATGACTTCTTTTCTCTCGAACAAATCCCACTTCATTATCCATCAGGAACACACAGTTGTCAGGCATTTTTTATGTTATTTTAGGTGTACTTTGGGATTGTCTGACATTGTCTTTCAGCCAGTCTTTTTGTGACCAGTGGTTAGTTGCCGCTTCTCACCATTTTTTTAATAACCTGTAAGTGGTTCTCAAATGGAAAACATGATATCTGGTTCAAAGAGCAGTGGAAGTTCACAGCATCATCTGACAAGTGTTTGATGGAATGGATGTTGTATGTTGGAATGGTGGGTCCATAAACATCCACTGAGTGATCCACAGAGTGCTCCAGAATGCTTTGTGTGTAACCTAGATAAGACTCTCTCTTCCCATCTGCTTCATCCAAAAGAATGCTCATACCAGCACTCAGACAAAAAAGTGATTGGTACTGGTCATCAGGAAGCACATCCTTTAAGATTAATGGTCCTGTGTAGAGCATGAAGTGACGTAGCTCAGTAGCTTTCCACCTGTCTAAGTCTTCCGTGCTTCTTGGCTGCCTTGAAAAATCTGCGGGCAAAGAAAGTAATTTCTACTTGCTCTCTCTGAGCCTTACTCCTCAGTCCACAGATATCTGGCCCATGCCACAAGAATATCAGCAGCCTTTTCATGGCTTCAAGACATACTAGGTGCATGTAGTCAAGAGGGAACTGTTTCACACACAAAATACTAACTTTAACAAGAGGTGATATTTGTTTTTGATGGTCAGGGTATCCAGCTTGGTTGAAAACATCATCTCTTCTTTTTTCAGCTAAACCTTTAGTCAAGTAAACTATCCTCCCCTCAATCTTTTGTGCTACTGCAACACATCGCTCGCATCCATGCATACTATTGTGACTTTTTAAATACATTTCAGAAATGACCTGGCTTGTGCATGACAAATGATCGCTTTCACTGTAATTGTTTGAAGCGAATTTTAGAATGAAATGCCATTTTGAATGAGTTGATGCAACTCCTTCAAGAAATCTTGTAAAAAAAAAATAAAATAAAAAATCCTCAACGGAGAAAGTGATCCCAAACTTATGTAGTGCATACTTTTGTACCACACGTCAATAATGACAAAAATTTAGTTGCATCAATATGAACTTTTCTTAAACAAACACCCCTTATAGGCCTTAAAACAATCAATGGACAAAACTTTTGGAGCCTGCCAAATTACCCTTTAGTCCCCCCCACAACCCCCCCCCCCCCCCCCAAATATGAACTTACAACAGAAGGCCTCAAACCAATAAAATGAACTACTGTTAAATTTTTTTTTTTTTTTTTTTTTTAGCTTATCTTGTTTCTTCACACTCTTTAAAAGCTTCTCCTGCTCCATCTTCACCCTTGGTTCATTTTTTCTCCAAAGCCTCCTGAATCTTTGCTTCTCCTCCTGGTCCTTCATCTTTACTCTCCTCCTCCATCTCCAAAGCCTCCATCTTAATCTCCGCTTCTCCTCCTGGTCCTGCTTCACCCAGGGAACATTCATTTTGAGAAGATAAATGACTGAAATTGGTCATGTGTAATCAAAGTATTTACAATTGAAAAACCTGAGGTCTTTTGCTGTGACCTTAAACCATATTAAAAGAAATTCAAATTGCCTTGGAAAGTTCATTACTGTAATTGGCCATAATTCTTTGCAATTACCAGATGTTGATGAGGCGGCTTCAACGAGCCTTGGCTGCTGCAATATGTTTCGCTTCACCTTACTGCTTCCATGAAACACCATTTTTGATGAATGACCTGTCAGGACACTTGCTGTTCCTGGGCTTATGAAGGTCTCCTGCATCTGAGGGGGGGAAAAAAAGAAAACAAATCCAATGAAGAGCTCACAATTAGTTCGTGTTGCTGATCTACTTCTAACTGGATAAACTAGGGTGCTCTTACACCAGGAGGGACGTGAACAGCGATCCTGTGTTTCTGTGGGGAAGATGAAAGAATTTGGTTAAGCATTCTACAGATTACTCATTGATACCTGGATTTGATGACATGCACACAAACCTTTTATCACCAACAATGGCAAAGTCCCAAATTCTAAACAATATACATGTTTGTTAATTTTTTTTAAATACACATCTCATTACTCACATACCTTTGGAGTTTTTAGAGTCACCGGATTCACTGGAACTATCGCTGCATGTAGTTGATGTGGAGCTGGTCTATTTTTCTTTCCCTGTCAATACCGCCCAGTTGTGTTAATACTTAGGACTAAATCAAACTGAAATATGGACTGTACCTCCCAATTTACCAGCTCTTAACATATTAAAAATGACCCACTTCAACTGAAACTCACCTTTTGTTGCAGGACGAGATTGGCAACAATTTTCCCCTCATCCTCCTTTGGAACCATTTGTCTCTCTTGCTCCTCTTCCGAGTCATTTTCTGAATAAGCTGATGTGGGTTTCCCATCATCTTCACTTGAGCTCACTAGCCGTTTCTAAAAAAAAAGTTGAAATGAATTTTGGATGAAAAGATTTTTACATTTTGTATAGTGCTTATAGGGCAGTGGTGGCTCAGAGGGCTAAGGCACTGAGTTACTGATTGGAAGATCGGCGGTTCGATTCCCAGCTCAGCCAGGTTGCCATTGTTGGGCCCTTGAGCAAGGCCCTTAGGGGTGCTGTACCCTGCGCTCTGACCCCAGTTACGCTGGGATATGCGAAGAAGGAATTTCACTGTGCTGTAATGTACATGTTATAATGCATATTGTTACTTTATAGAAATCACTTCATAAATATGTAAATTCAGAATAAAAATTTAATTTTTACAAGTTTGACATGTTAGCATTAGGGTTTAGTGGTCAGCACTATCGCCTTAGGGTCTGAAAGTGATCAACTGACTTGCGTTTGCTATTTTTGCCGCACAATTTCCTCCCTCTTGCGCAGCTTGTACACTTCTCGTGGCACCTGTTCGATCTCTTCCGAATCTGATTGTGACTCCATCACTGGTTTTCCCATGACGTGCACCCTCCTCAGCAGACAAGCTTACTTTCTGTTAAAACAGACAAACAAACCAAAAAAAAAAACATTTGTTCATTTGGACTTAATGACCCATTGGTCTGTGGTCGGTCAT
Source organism: Clarias fuscus (assembly GCA_030347435.1). NCBI lineage: Eukaryota > Metazoa > Chordata > Actinopteri > Siluriformes > Clariidae > Clarias > Clarias fuscus. Next base: position 4,797,380 of record CM059228.1, read on the forward strand.
GTCTTATTAACATTCAATTCAATGTTATTTATACAGCACTCAACAAGGTCAGTGTCTCAAAGCAGCTTCACAAAATGAAAATTTAATGTGCTTTTTTTTTCCCTCATAGGCTCCTCTGGTGATGACCTCTTCTTCCTTGCTTTCTTCCCCTGAAGTGAAGACTGACTCCACATGGTGGCGAGATGCTTTTTTTGACTCCTTGCTCCTTTTCTTTGCTGCATATGTTGAAACAGCCAAAACAGATAAATGTGTGCTGCGGAGAACCTCTTCCGCCGGTTCATCAGCTGTGCAAAACATTAGGGAAAATTAATACAATCCGATAGCCACCATGACATAATAGGTCTGCTATTAATTTAATGGAACCAACCTTGATAAAACCTTTTAGCTGTATGTTTGTCATGGCACATAAAAGTTGCCACTTTCTTATAGGTCTTTGATCCCAGTTGCCGCTTGGCCTGGTAGAATAAAGAAATCAGAATATGCACTCTTCACTATTCTAGACCATTAAAAAAACAAAAACAAAAAACAAATTAAAAGTTCCCTCACATAAGTAGCAACGGAGGAACGCAGCATATTGAGACTGGGTGCCACTCCTAAATCTAGGTCTTCCCAGGCCTCCTTGAAATATTCACCCAGTTTCAAGAGGACACCTCCAGAGGAAAAGTGAAAAAACGTAGATGCCTCCGAGCCACCCGAAGTTGAATGTAACGCTTAAACCAGGCATACTCATCTGATTTGAGGGGTACAGCAGCTTGGCCAAAGTACCTTTGGGTCTTGTGCTGTTCGACCTATTGAATCAAGAGCCATGACTCAACTTTCTTATTTTTTTATTTTGTATAAACACACACTAGTATGTCCATACTTGCGCAAATTATGCGTGCCCCGTCCTTGGCCTTTTTAGCCGTCAGTTCCACCATTAGCGCGTTGATCCGTTTAGTCTCGAGTCTGACAGATGGTGGTGACATGTTTAAAATGTATTTTAGGAACGACACTGCGTCCAGCAGATACAATTTCTGCATTGTCGGCTTCAACTGCCTTCCCTGCAGGTGTGCCACGAAACTGTGAAGTCAAGAATACAAATTAGGCCACGTCTCCTACTCCGTTTGACACGGACATTCTTTACAATTTAGCGTCACTTGCAGACGCTACAATTTAGTACTTATGCACGCACTCTGCCATGGTTTGACAGAAAAAGAAGATCGGCATTCGGAATTGTCGGGTTCGCCATGGATTCCAAAAAGAGGATTATATGAGTTGTGCGCTGTTTGGCATTTTCTCGGACTTTTCTTGTTGGATTGACCCCTTCCTCATGGCTCCTGAACTCTTCTACCAGCCTCACTGAAAAGACACGAACATAAACCAAAGTAAATATAATTGACAACTCTGCATCATTTTGCAGATTGTAAAACTCTGACAAATTATTCAATGTCACCCATCCTTCAGGTTTAAAGGCGTTATATTTGCCATAATGAGGGGCTTTACTGGGTGAGAAGGGTTTTCATCGCTTGAATTTAGCTGCCTGAAATAAGAAGTGTGTGTGAAGCAGATCTGTTGATCATGAAAAATGAAAGACTTACAATTGTATGCATCAGAGAAACAACTCACAGTTGAGCGACTTGTTGATGCATGTAGCTGCTTGAGCTCATCATTCCTTTCAATTTCAGCCTTGAGCAACTGCTTGACCACCTTTAATTCGGTAGACAAAACCTGGCAGTTCCTGCAGGCAGGTGAAGGATCCCTCAGCAGAGGACGGCTTCTTTTACGTTTGTCAGGTGCTGGCATTTTGCAGACATCTTGCATACCTGAGGTTCCAGGCTCATTGGGAGACTCGCTGGCAGAGTGAGACGGAGGAGGCCTATTTGGAGTGGAATGTGCAGAGGGAGTGTCGATTTCCAAATGAGAAGGCAGTGGCAAATTTAGGCTGGCATGCTCACTGTGAGGCTGACTAGAGGATTGTGAAGGAGAGCACACATTTGGTGTGGCATGCTCATTGCGGGTTCTACTGGCAGGAGAGGCAGCTTGTGAACATGCCTCCATCTCCCTCCTGATGCCCTCTTCAACTGCTGATTCACCTCATCAAGATGAGAGACCCTGGGTGGGGTGGGATTTGAAGCCCTCAGGAGTGCCAGCTCCCTTCCAATGTATCTGTCCTTGGCCTTCTGCATGTAAAGCATAATCGTATATTTCTGAAAATACAGATGTAATGTTAATCATTTGAGCACATTTTAAAGTTTGCATACAAAATGAATATAAATAAAGCATTTGAGCCCAAGTTGACTGCATAAGACTAAAGTAAGGACCACAGATGCATCAGAGACATAGATAGATATGACATGGATAGATAATTAGACTGGGTTACTAACTAAATGCCTTCAGCCAAACAGTTGGGAAGGGTTTTTATTTTTTGGGTGGGGGGGGAGGTTAGTCCAAGTCTTTAAGAACTTCAACATACCCCAAGTTTGTGAATCTTTTGTAGGTGCTTGTCTAGTTTATTTAGATTTTTAGCCTTACAGGAGTGCACTGGGCAGTCCAAATGGGCAGTAAAGCTGTAGGCTATATCAGCATAGACCTGCCCACAAATGGGACACTTGTGTCCACCTATTCTTTTGACCCGCCTTGGAGACTCTGAGACAGCGGCAGTCTGCTGCCCTGCTTCTGAAATCCCTGGCTCGACACTCGCTACCTCCACCACCTGTACATTTAAAAATTATGTATTCACAAAAGAATAAAAATGGAAATACTGCATCACATGACCAGAGAACAAGCTTGACAAAGCTGCTAAAAGCCTGGTCTTCAGGATTCTAGATGCCATGGCCTCCGTGAGCCTCCTGGTGAAGTTTGGATCGTGAACGACATACTTTTGGTCAATTTTGAGATTTTAGAGTTAAAGAGTCTTCCAATGAGAAGCTAGTGTGAATGAAAGGAGATCTACTGAGAGAATGGTCTGAAATGATGTCATACCTGTAAGGGACTTGTACTGACATATTGGGTCCAAGGGGATCATGGGTCAAAGGGCTTGGAAAAAACTTTTAGGAGATTAGTGACTTTTACGGAGATACTGGCATCAGACCACAGAAAATGTTGGGCTTTTAAGTCTAGAGCCCCCTTTAAATTGGAGGAGTACTTCAATTTTTAGAGCTTTTGATCGAAAGGTCATAGAGAGCTGTTTTTTTTTTTTTAATCATAAAAAAATTTGTAGAATTCAAATTTGTGGTCGGATAAATTATAGGAGTCTTGCAAAGGGTAGAAAAGAGGCATATGTATGGTCCAGAAGCGTTCAAAAATTCCGCGGACCCCTGCTCCGAGCTCACGGCTATTTTAGAAGGCCTCTGACTCCCGAAACCCAGGAACTCCGTATTTTTAACCTAATTAGCGTTTTATTTTTGTTTTATTAGGTAAGACTGACTGCCGCGCATTAGTTAGAAGGTGTTTTATTTGATTCATTTATTTGATTTAAGCTCCGCTCGTGGCTCCCACCGTTGAAATTGAGTCTGCCTCATTTTTGTGCACTATTCACTCTCCTAGTTGTAATTAGTGACTGTGTTTACTATATTAATATTCCTTTTTTTATTTTTCTTATGTCGGCTTCCTACCTCCCTTAGACACCTAGAGCTAACATAACATCTACATAGGAAACCGTAACATAATTGGGGGCTCGTCCTCAAAAAAGTTCACTTTACACTAGTTGTGGAGGCAATCTTTGAATTTGCCGTAAAATTATGTGATTTGTGTGTTGTTCGGTGCTAAGGCAGCTTTAAGCACCTTGACCATGTCATTTAACCTGCAAAGCATTATTGACAATCCCTCATGGGAGGTAATTGAGAAATGTAGGAAAGATGATTTGTTGATAATAGCTACCCACTATCAGATTCCTGTTTCAAAGCAAAGAAACAAATTAAAGCTGAAGTGATAGATCGGCTATGCAATTAAAAATTAGCTTTAAAAAAATAGTCTTGAAATTAGATGTGGCAGGTAGAGAGACCGAGCCTCGTGGCGAGGGGCAAGATGTGCTTGGGGCAGGTAAAGAGGAGATAGAAGCGGCTGAGTCGGACACTAACGTGGATGTCGGAGCTGTTTTGCCACCCTTCGAACCCTTCTCGCCAGGTACTCCCAGTTCGAGGGAGGAGTTGCATACAAAGGTGCGACTGGCACGGCTTCGCCTGAAGACTGAGGAGTGAGCACAAGCCCGCCAAGCAGAGTTGGCTCTGCGTCTTAAATTCCAGGGTGTCCACCTGAAGGAGAATCTCACCTGGTCCCTCAACACTAGCTCTTTGCACAAGAAAGCCCAACAACGTCTTTTCTTCTTGAGAAGGCTGAGAAAGGCACAGCTTCCACCACCAATCCTCACCACCTTCTATAGAGGAACTATCGAGGGCATCCTGAGCAGCTGCATCACTGTCTGGTTGGGAAATTGCACCATAACAGACCGCAAGACCTTACAGCGGATACTGAGGACAGCTGAGAAGATCATCGGGGTCTCTCTTCCCTCTATCAAGGACATGTACATCACACGCTCCATCCGCAAACCACCAGCATTGTGGCTGACTGGACACACCCCTCACACTCACTCTTCACCCTTCTGCCATCTAGAAAAAGGTACCAAAGCATTCGGGCACTTGCATCCAGACTATGTAACAGTTTTTACCCACAAGCCATCCGTCTCCTCAACACAAAGGGAAAGGACTGATAAACACACACACACACATCACTCAGAAGAACTAAATAACATCTGGACTGAACTGATAAACACACATGCACAATCACATTGATATACATCCATCTCAATTTGTTCATACCTACCTACCTGTGCTGTTCTTCGCAATTTTTGCACAATATTTATTTCTCTGCTATTTGCACACTATATTTGTTAGGAACCTCCACCAGAGGTCACTGTTTCTATCTATCTGTAGTTTTTGTTGGTCGTTTCCCAGAAGGCACCTCAGTCAGGTGATGAGGGCTCACCTGAACTGAGGTGGCTCATTAAAATTTCTATAAATAGCAGTTTGTTCTGGGAAACTGGGTCGAGCATTGTTTTTTGTTTGTTGGTGTTTGATTGTTTGTATACTGTCATGTGGGCATTCCTTTTTGTTTCTTTAAGTTTATATTTGGTTTATGTTTTGTAACCTTTGTTTTCAGAGGTCTCTAGTTTTGTTTTCTGTATCTTCCTTGTTCTGATGGATTCATGGAGCTGCCTTGTTCAGTGTTTAGTTAGGCCATGTCTCCTCCTGTGTAAGTACTGTTCTGTGTCTTCCCAGTGTCAGTCTTCTTGTTTAGTTCTTTGTTTAAAGCTTCCCTTTCTGTTTAGATTTGTGTAGCCACATGAGGGCTTAGCCGCTAGCAGGGTTAGCCGCTAGTAGGCTTTGACTGCTAGTAGCGTTAGCCCCTAGTAGGGTTAGCCTCCAGTAGGCTGGCCTCTAGTGGGATTGACTGCTAGTGGTTCTGGTCGCTAGTAGGTTAGCCGCTAGTTTGGTATAGCCTCATGTGTGCCTTTCCTTTTGTATTCAGTTCCCCCCCCCCCCCCCCTATTAGTGCAGTACTAACCCGGTTAGCCACTAACTCCATTAGCTACTAACCCGGTTAGGTCAGCATCCAGTGTCCCCAGTATTCCATGTAGCTACTAACCTAACTAACCACTAACCCACCTAGTCTCTGTGCCTCTGATCCTGTCTCTAGTCTCTGTGCTCCTGGTCCTGTCTCTTCACGTCCTGTCCAGTCTTGTCTCTAGTTCTCCTATGTGTCTCTAGTTAGCTCCAGCTCCATGTTTCCTTATGCCAGTTCCCTGTGTTTCCTTTTGCCAGTTCCCTGTGTCAGCTCCTGGTTCCCTGTGTTCAGATCCTTTCCTGTGTTTTTCCTGAGCCCTAGTTTTAGTTTGTTGTTTGTTTCTTTGTTCATTTGTCTGTTTTTGAGTTTTGTAAATAAAGACTATTTCTGTTTCATCAACCCCTCTGCGTGCATGCCTACCCTATGTGCCCACGGAAACAACATCAGCCGGTCTAGCCAGCCACTACCACCACCCAGACCCGTGACAATATTCTTGTCACAATATAAATTGTTTACTGCTGCTCTTCCCACTACCTCAACTCATACTTCATCAAAAAAGTACTTTTGTGTGTTATATTGTTGTCTGTCATGTACCTTTTTGTTTGCACATTTGCACGTGCACTTTGTCTATTGTGTATTTTTTGTATAGAATTTGATAGTTTTTTTAGGTTAACTTTATATCGTTGCATGTATGTAGCACCTTGGTCCTGGAGGAACGTTGTTTCATTTCACTGTGTACTAACTGTTTATGGTTGGAATGACAATAAAAGCCTACTTGACTTGACTTAAAGTCCGCAAGCTCGAAATTCAGGCCGATAAGGAAGTAAGGCTCCCAAGTTGGATATTGAAGCAGCTATGAGCGCTTCGATCTCTCTTGCGCAGCCAAGCCTCTCATCAGCAAGTGATAATTTGACTTATTCTGGTTCCACCACATTTGACATGGGTAAACATATTGCTTTGGTACCCAATTTTAGAGAATCAGAAGTGGACAGCTATTTTAACGCTTTCGAACGAATAGCGACTTCTTTGGGTTGGCCTAAGGATGTGTGGTCACTGCTATTGCAATGCAAGTTAGTTGGCAAGGCTTTAGAAGTATGCTCTATCTTGTCTTTGGAAGATGGTTTAAAATATGACGTGGTTAAATCGGCCATACTTAGATCATATGAGTTTGTTCCAGAAGCTTACAGGCAACGATTTTGTAATCGCCAGAAAAATGCCACTCAAACTTTTGTTGAATTTGAACGTCAAAAGTCAATTTTGTTTTACAAATGGTGCACCGCTAGTAAGGCTGATGACTTTACTTCACTTAAGGAGCTAATGCCACTTGAGGAGTTCAAGCAATGTCTTCCAGCGAGGATGGTACGATACTTGAATGAGCAGAAAGTGACAACGCTATTGCAAGCCGCAGTTTTGGCAGACAAGTTCATGCTTACTCACAATAACGTTTTTCAGACAATAGGAGTTGAAATGGGTTCAGTCCCTAGGGCCGTAGCAAACTTTCAGCCGCCCAAACAAAATGAACACGTAATAGCTAACTGTCTAACCTTGAAACGTAAACAGCAATCAGCAAAGAAAGGAAGTTGCATTGATTAACGCGGTTACACGTGCACAAGCAAAAAAAGATACTGACATATCTTTATCTGACACTTTCTTAGGTACAGATGCTGAGTTTGGGGAACTTGCAGGAACCGAGTTTAGTACCAATGACCATGTGAGGGAAGTTGTAATGGGTAACATTTTGTCCTTGACAGTCACTCGCCAAAAAATTATCGAAGCTCAAAACAATGATCCTTCGTTGACAATGTTTTAAATCAGTGGAAAACTGCAAATTATATAACGTTTCATTCTTCGTTAAAGATGGGTTACTTATGCGAAAATGGTATAAAGGAACTTCTACAGAGGATGGGTGGAATGTAGTGGATCAAGTGGTAGTTCCCACTGTCTTTCGTCCGCAAGTTTTGTCATTGGGGCATTACCATGTGTTATTAGGACATTTAGGGATAATCAAGATATAGTCACATCTTGCAACACTTTTTTGGCAAGGTCTTAAGCGAGATGTAATAGGGTATTGTAAGACTTGCCACATTTGTCAGTACATGGGTAAACCTAATCAGGTGATCCCACCAGCTCTGTTGATCCTGATTCCTGTTTTGGGTGAACCTTTTGAGCATGTTATAGTAGACTGCGTGGGGCCTTTGCCAAAGTCTAAATCTGGTAATCAGTTTTTGCTCACGAGTATGTGTGCCGCTACCAGATATCCCGAGGCTATTCCACTGCGCAAAGTTACTGCTAAAGCAGTAGTTAAAACTTTGATAAAGTTTTTTACTACGTTCGGCTTACCTAAGGTTGTACAAACGGATCGAGGTACTAATTTTCTCTCCAAGTTGAGTTCACAAGTCTTTAACACATTAAACATTATGCACCGTACATCTAGTGCTTACGATCCTGAAAGTCAGGGGATGTTGGAAAGATTCCACCAGACATTAAAGGCAATGCTGAGAAAGTGTTGTATTGAGACGGGCAATGAATGGGATGAAGGAGTTCCTTTGCTTCTATTTTCAATTCAAGAGACAGTGCAAGAATCCCTGAGGTTTAGTCCATCAGAACTGGTTTTTGGGCATACCGTGAGGGGACCGTTAAAAGCTTTAAAAGAGAGGATGTTGGATATTGAGACAGGTGAGAAAACCAATGTGTTAGATTATGTAAGTAAGTTTAGTGAAAGGCTACAGAAATGTTGTGCTTTAGCTTGAGTCTTTGTCCAAAGTTCAGGCGAAAATGAAAGCGCACTATGATAAAAGTGCCATAACCAGATCTTTTGCAGTTGGTGACCAGGTGCTGGTCCTACTTCCTATTCCAGGGTCTACGTTGTCTGCGCGATTTTCTGGGCCGTACGAGATCCTAGAGAAAAGGAGTGAGACTGATTATGTGGTCAAGACCCCCGATAGAAAGCGGCAAAAACGAATGTGTCATGTTAATATGTTAGAAGCTTATCATTCTAGAGATGCTATAGAACCTCTCACTACTGGCAAGGGAAAGGATGTAGTTTCCCCAGTGAATATTGCTTGTGACCAGGGCTTAGCTGTGCAGAAGGAGAATGGTGACTGGGATGGTTTCTTGAAGTCTGATGTAACCTCATTGTCTGCCAGGCTACCAAACTGGGAAACTCTAGCAAACTTATCTAGCAAAGCCTATTTTTTACACCACCATAAGGCTGATCAAAGGCAAGATATAGTTCTTCTCCTTAACAGGTTTTCTTCTATTTTGGGTGACGTTCCCACAATAACAAACGTGCTACACCATGACGTTATAATAAACAACCCACAGCCTGTTAAACAGCATCCTTATAGACTTAATGCTTTTAAAAGAGATTTAATGAAGCAGGAAACACAGTACTTGTTGGAGAAGGGACTAGCTAAGCTTAGCAGTAGTACTTGGAGCTCCCCCTGTTTGTTGGTCGAAAAATCCGATGGTTCTAAGCGTTTTTGTACTGACTATCAACGTGTGAATGCCGTGACGATACCCGACTGCTTTCCAATGCCAAGAATGGAGGATTGTCTAGGGCCAGCTAAGTTCGTCAGTGAGTTGGACCTTCTTAAAGGATACTGGCAAGTTCCATTGACCGCCAGGGCATCTGAGATTTCAGCCTTCGTAACTCCGGCCTTTTAGATTGCGAAATGCTGCTGCAACGTCTCAAAGACTGGTGAATTTGGTGCTTGCAGACGTTCCTAACTGCAATGCTTATCTCAATGACCTGGTCGTTTCTTCACAGACTTGGCCTGAACATGTATTATTGTTGGAGACTGTACTCAAGTGACTAGAGAGAGCATCTTTGACTTTAAATCTTGCTAAATGTGAAATTGGCAAAGCAACAGTGACCTATTTAGGTAAACAAGTAAAAAAAAAAAAAAAAAGTACAACTGGTAACAGCAAAAGTTACAGCTATTAATGAGTTTCCTATTCCAAAAACCAGGTGAGAATTACGCAGATTTCTGGGTATGGTTGGTTACTATCGGTGCTTTTGCCGGAACGGAACTGTCCGTTGCGGTTCCGCTGACCGCTTTACTTTTGTGTCACCCGAATGTCAGACTGCCTTTGACAATAGTAAAGCTCTGTTGAGCAGTGAGCCGGTGTTGTCTGCCCCAGATTTCAATCTTGGATTTAAACTGGAGGTCGATGCAAGCGAAGTAGAAGCTGGTGCTGTTCTGTTACAGGAAGACAAGGATGAAATCAACCACCCGGTTTATTACTTCAAAAAAGTTCAGTAAAAGTCAGCGTAATTATTCAACGATGGAGAAGGAGGCTCTGGCCTTGCTGTTACACTGCAGAAGTGTATGTTGGTTTCTACTACCCACCCTGTTGTTGTTTACACAGATCACAAGCCGCTAACTTTTATTTCTCGCATGTACAAACAGAACAGAGGTTGATGAGATGGTCTCTTATCATTCAAGACTACAATCTTTACATTAAGTATAAAAGAGGTATGGATAATGTGGTGGCAGATGCGCTGTCTCGAGCATAAATATTTCTATTTTGTTTTGGTTTTGTCAAACATTTATGTTTGTTCTTAAGGGGGTGGGTGTTACGTCCCGTAGTATTTTGGGGGATGCCTTGTGTTTTGGTTCCCGTATCTTTCAGGTCCTGGGGTTGGACATCGCCCCTGCCAATCACTGTTCACAGCATGACAGCGAATCCCATGGGAACCAATGAGGCTGCCCCAGCCAAGTATAAGAACCCGGAAGTGACGCAACCAGCAGCAATACTACAGTGGGTTTAATAAAGGATCATGATGGACTATAAATGCACATGTAAAGGATGTCACATAGTGGACCTTCTCTCACAACTGATTTACAACAGAGTATATATTGAAATGCAGTTTGCTAAAAGTCAAAGTGACAGCCATACATGCAACCCCAGACAACTGTAGACATGTATAAAAATATATGAATTAATTTTTAGGAAATGTTCTGTGTCACACATTTTTACCGATTTATTCCGTCTTACCTAGACTGTTTTTGGCCAGGGACATGACTTTGCCTCTGGACCAATGTTTGCTGGGATGCGGTGTAAGGGCATGGGAGCGTTATATGAATAAAAAAATTTTATTATTTTTTTCAGAGTATATAACTTGTTGTATCATCTGATTACAGCATTGGCTGATTGAGACCCATGGGTTACATTGAAATAATTTTTATTAGTAGTAGTAAGCCAGTCTTTAGTAATCTTGGACAAATCATAGGATAAGCTCCCTCTCTCGCGCACACACACACATGTACAAATAGCACATAATATCGTGTAAAACCAAATGAAACTAGGGCAAAAAATATAAGCAGTAAAAAATGCAGTAGTATACTGTAGACATTGACTGATTTCGTAATGATTAAGACCCTTGGGTTTAATTTACATTACAACTATTATTATTATTATTATTATTAATAGCAGTGGGTAGTAGTAGTTATCCACAATATAAACTCTCTCTCCCTCTCACACACAGCACATGAAACTGCGTAAAACCAAATGAAACTAGGGCAAAAATATAAGCAGTAAAGATAAAGTAGTATACTGTAGGTGATCTCTGTCCTGTGATAACAGGCGCTAACCCTCTGGAACTTTTTAATTGTTTTAGTGTTGTTTTCAAGTGTGAATGTTTATTTGGATTTAATCTTTCTCTGCTGCCGCAACTATTCAGACTTGTGATAAGTGATTAATGCCCTCTCATATTTTTGATGGGGGAACGTTATGCATGGTTAAATGACTAAAAAACTACTTAACCGTATGTGCGATATTTGTTCCAGATATTATGCGCCATTAATCGCCTTTGTTATGCCCATTTTTGACCATCAGCGAAAACATCAAAAATATAATGAAAACAAACCCAAGCAGAAGTTAGACTTTGAGCTTTACTTGGCAAATATTAACAAAATAGTATCTTTTATTGTATTAAACAGGACTAAATAAAATACACCGTAATGTAAAATAGAGCAACTGCCTGCCGAACACCAAGTTCAAAACCCGTCACAGAAGCACTTTTTTCGGCATCTGATAACGTTGTGTTTTTAAAAAATCCTTAATAATTGCTTCTAAGTCCTCTGGAATCGTCTCTGAACTATCCATGCTAGTTTATACACAGCTACAAAGCCAACTAGCTCCTAACGCAAGGCTGAATTCCAAATTGCTTTCCAACCCTTTACCAAGGGCACTACTTAGTGTGTGGAACAAGGGATTGTACTCTCTATGCATCTAATGCTATTTGCGATTCAACCCAGGAACATGAAAAATAACAGAGGTATTATATGACAGTCAATGCGCCACCTGGCAGGATTATACAGCATTGCAACCATCTTATTAGAAAGCAGATGGGGGCGTTTATGGGGTGGGCAATCATTAACTGCATCATCGCGGGGGATCACGTTCCATGCACGAATAGTGCAAGGAATTGTCATGGATAGTGCAAGGTCCTTTCACGGAACAGCCGGCTGTTTGAAATGGCTTCATCTGTACATGCCGAAAACTCAGAAGAACACCACAAATTTCTTCTGAATCTAAAGATTTTCTTTACCTGTTTGAGTGTGAGAGTTGTACACATTAAACTTATTGAGTCTTTAGATACATCTAGCTTCATTAATGCATTGCCGTGTTTTCTTGCTATTCAAGGATCTGTGAAGCTCATAATAAACAATAATGTTCATTATCTTTGTGCATAAATGTGAACTATTGTGGCTAAAGTTAATTGTTTGGCCATTTTCCTTAAGCTGTAGTATTGCCCACATTGTGTGTTGGTGTCATGTAGCTGTGCTGTATATTTGTATAAGTATCATAGAATGTTATGATTGTAATTTTGTTAGTTTCTGGACATTATTATTTAATGTGTTCATTCATTTATTTGTAGTTTCACTCCATACCCAAGACCATTAAACCTGTGGACAATCAAACTTCTTGTCTTTTTTGTGTGAGGGTGGGGAGTTTATCTGACTGTCAATACGAACACCAAAGCTTTGTTGAGGACGGTACAATACTGTTTTATTGCCATTCGTAATTTTTCAGATACTTTCAAGTAAACTTTAATCACTCCAAACACAACCCATGATTTTTTAAAATAAAATTTTAAAAATAAATAAATAAAACTAGTTATTGCATTACAGTATGTTTCAAGAAATCTACATCTAGGCATTTGGCAGACGCCCTTATCCAGAGCGACTTACATTTTCATCTCATTACATCTGAGCAATTGAGGGTTAAGGGCCTTGCTCAAGGGCCCAACAGTGGCAACTTGGTGGTTGTGAGGTTTGAACCTGGGATCTTCTGAACCGTAGTCCAATGCCTTATCCACTGAGCTACCCCTGCCCTGAATCCTTACAGTAATTCACTTTAATTTAATTTCAGGGATAATTGATAATGTTAATATTTTGACTCACCTCAAATCATCTGAAATGTGCAACTGTACATGGCCAGAAAAATGCTTATGTTTAAGTGTTTATGCTGAATAGTAGTGCACGCTCACTGCATTACATGTGTGACGACAAAACGGTATGAATTTGTGAACCTGAGCACGTGAAAAAATTAACCGAAACTGTGTATACTTGCCTCACAGACGTGAAAAATACACACGTGGACAAAATTGTTGGTACCCTTCGGTCAATGAAAGAAAAACCTCACAATGGTCACAGAAATAACTTTAATCTGACAAAAGTAATAATAAATAAGAATTCTATGAATGTTAACCAATGAATGTCAGACATTGCTTTTCAACCATGCTTCAACGGAATTATAAAAAAAAATGAAAACTCAAAAACTCATGGAACAGGCCTGGACAAAAATGATGGTACCCCTAACTTAATAGTTTGTTGCACAACCTTTTGAGGCAATCACTGCAATGAAACGATTCCTGTAACTGTCAATGAGACTTCTGCACCTCTCTGCAGGTATTTTGGCCCACTCCTCATGAGCAAGCTGCTCCAGTTGTTTCCGGTTTGAAGGGTGCCTTTTCCAGACAGCATGTTTCAGCTCCTTCCAAAGATGCTCAATAGGATTGAGGTCAGGGCTCATAGAAGGCCACTTTAGAATAGTCCAATGTTTTCCTCTTAGCCATTCTTGGGTGTTTTTAGCTGTGTGTTTTGCATCATTGTCCTGTTGCAAGACCCATGACCTGCGACTGAGACCCAGCTTTCTGACACTGGCCAGCACATTTCTCTCTAGAATCCCTTGATAGTCTTGAGATTTCATTGTACCCTGCACAGATTCAAGACACCCTGTGCCAGATGCAGCAAAGCAGCCCTAGAACATAACAGAGCCTCCTCCATGTTTCACAGTAGGGACAGTGTTCTTTTCTTCATATGCTTCATTTTTCCATCTGTGAACATAGAGCTGATTTGCCTTGGCAAAAAGTTCCATTTTTGTCTCATCTGTCCATACGACATTCTCCCAGAAGCTTTGTGGCTTGTCAACATGTAGTTTGGCATATTCCAGTCTGGCTTTTTTATGATTTGTTTTCAACAATGGTGTCCTCCTTGGTCGTCTCCCATGTAGTCCACTTTGGCTCAAACAACGACGGATGGTGCGATCCGACACTGATGTTCCTTGAGCATGAAGTTCACCTTGGATCTCTTTAGAAGTCTTTCTGGGCTCTTTTGTTACCATTCGGATTATCCGTCTGTTTGATATGTCATCAATTTTCGTCCTCCGGCCACGTCCAGGGAGGTTGGCTACAGTCCTATGGATCTTAAATTTCTGAATAATATGTGCAACTGTAGTCACAGGAACATCTAGCTGCTTGGAAATTGTCTTATAGCCTTTACCTTTAACATGCTTGTCTATAATTTTCTTTCGAATCTCCTGAGACAACTCTTTCCTTCGCTTCCTCTTGTCCATGTTGAGTGTGGTACATACCATGTCACCAAACAACACAGTGACTACCTGGAGCCCTATATATAGGCCCACTGACTGATTACAAGATTGTAGACACCTGTGATGCTAATTAGTGGACACACCTTGAATTAACATGTCCCTTTGGTCACATTATTTTCTGTATTTTCTAGGGGTACCATCATTTTTGTCCAGGCCTGTTCCATGAGTTTATTTTTTTAAATAATTCTGTTGAAGCATGGTTGAAAAGCAATGTCTGACTTTCACTGGTTAACATTCATAGAATTTTTTTTAATTATTACTTTTGTCAGATTAAAGTTATTTCTGTGACCATTGTGAGTTTTTCTTTCATTGACCGAAGGGTACCAACAATTTTGTCCACGTGTGTATATACTTAGAATGCGAAATGTCTGCTTTTAGATAAACTAATGGAAAAAAAAAAATTCAGATGATGTAATTCGCATGAAACGTGAATATACTGTAGGGGCATCCTCTGCAGCGCAGATTTCAGTCTTTTTGCAAAATGTCCCCTTGCGCAAGCTGGCGGTCATTTCAGGGATGACTTTAAAAGGCGACTGATTTAAATCTCCCGCTGTCGTCCTGTCGCGGTGGAGAATGTGATTGTAAAATACAGTCTTGTCTCCTTCCTACTGTAATTTTCGCATGTTGCGTGCCAGTTCTGAGGGGCTTGAATAGGCATGCAGCTTAGTGTCATCTTTGTCCTGATTGCCCTCATAGCAGCATCGCCGAGCAACTGTGCGTGAGGGTGGTCATGGATCCACCTGTTCAGAACTTGGCAGTGTAGCTGTCTGAGGATCTGCCTGTTTAAAATCCCTCGTAAGACCTGTAGCATTACAGGTTGTGGCCATGATATTGTTATAAAGGCTTTACAACAAGGGCCACTCATGCTTGTGGTATTAAATCCATTTTTTGAGATTTTGTGTTTCAAAGTTAAGTTTTATTTAGTAAGTCATAAATATTGTAGTTTATATTCTGTAAATATATCAATATGTAGTTTAAATAGTCTATAGTCTAGTATAGTATTCCAAACATTCATAAGGTATCTCTTCTAGTTTCTCATTACTGGTTACAAGTGGTTTCCAGCCCTGGTCCTGCACAGTTTTTCACAAATCACATTAACTAAAGACATCTTGCTATTTCAAGAGAATAATATACACACGTGGACAAAATTGCTGGTACCCTTCAGTCAATGAAAGAAAAACTCACAAACTCAAAAGGTTGTGCAACAAACTATTAAGTTAGGGGTACCATCATTTTTGTCCAGGCCTGTTCCATGAGTTCATTTTTTTAAATAATTCCGTTGAAGCATGGTTGAAAAGCAATGTCTGACTTTCATTGGTTAACATTCATAGAATTTTTTTTATTATTACTTTTGTTATTTGTGACCATTGTGAGTTTTTCTTTCATTGACCGAAGGGTACCAACAATTTTGTCCACGTGTGTAAATATAAGATGATAGTGCCTGATAGTGTGCGTGTATTTGTAACATAAATTCCTTTGGGTGATTTCATGTGCTTTAGATTTGTGGTCATGATTGTTCATGATCAGTATTGTTACTTATATTATGTAACAAGAGTTGTGCTGTTGTTTAAAAACACAAAATAAAATGAAAAAAATAATTATGTCACAAAAGCTTATGAGCTAAATTTTATTCTTGCACATAACATTGTCAGACAGTAAAATTCACGTTCATGGAGGTTATTATTCCTGGCTATATTATTAAATTATCACGCAGATTTACACACACATAAACAATTACAAATATGATCAGACAACAGCAAGATATAAAATATATTTGTATGTGTTTATACAATATGTGAACTGGGCAAAAGGAGCTGCCTGAATAAGATGAATAAAAGACAAATTTACTGAAGACAGAAATTAGTTTGTTGTGATGTCGTAATGAGGTTTAACGCTAATCCTAAAGCTCTCACCCTGAGCAGTCTTCCAGTGCCGTTTATAGTGCTGACAATAAAATCACTAACCAAACTCAAATGTTATCAGTCCCCAGTTCTGGCGTACTTCTCCTCACAGTCGAGTAGCCACACACTGAAACACATGCACATTATCACCATATACTCTGTAATAAACACTCTTTTGCACAACCACATACTTACTGCCTACAGTATTTACTTCCTATCAAAGGACAAGGTTAAATGTTTTGAATACGCATCGCTACACATATACAGTACATTACACTTAATCACACTTAATCATAGATATGGAACAAATCCATAACATCAGGATCAGTAGAAAGGCTTTTCAACCACACTCACCTGTTTACTCTCACCAGTGCTGCTGTGGACATAAGCTGAACTCGACCTCCTCGTCCTGAGGAGAAACAGGCAGCACTTGTTTTAAATGTGTATTTAAATGTAAATCTTTAAAAAAAAAAAAAATTAAAAACGTGTTTATTCACATTTTACATACCACATCCACAGAGCTCCAGAGATGAGTGTTAAAGCCAGAAAGACACCCAGTCCCACCATGATGAGCCTTAACAATGTGTTCTCCTCTGAGCCTTCAGAAACTAATCATGAGCATATAGCAGGCTTTATTTTAGATTTTTTTTACACTGTACAACTGCAAAAATGTGTTACACTACTCAAGCAGTATATAGATATAGATATAGATTGAGGAGAGTAAAATCCACACTCACACACTGGAGGAGAGAGGAGACTGTCATGGCCTTCAACAGCACAGCTGTAACTGACTGCACCACTGACTGCAGCTACAGAGCAGGAGGCAGATTTACAGTCAGACACACGCTGTCCGTTCTTGTACCAGATGTAAGTGGGCGTGTTAGACAGAGTGCAGGTGGTGATACAGCTCAGTGTCGTGTACTGGTCTCTCCAGTCTGATACTGTAACCTTCAGATCTGCAAAATAATTGGTTTATCAGCTCCCTGTAAATGCAATTAAGTAACTGTATAATCATGTGACATTACCTGTGACAGACAGAGAGACTCCAGGTTCACCGGTGTAATCACCCCCATCAGTGTAGAATCTGAATCTGTATGTTTGAGCGTCTCTCTCTGTCAGGTTAGTGATTCTCAGACTACAGTTATTCTGGGAGCTCTGTGTGTACTGCACTCGGCCCTGATACTCCTCATCCTCTCTCACATCCACAGACTCACCATCAGCCTGCAATTTAATGAACCACAACACTTTTGTGACTTTGTATTGATCAGGGAAGGTGTAATAACTGTGTATGTTCACTGATGAGCCAATCAGAGAGCAGATAGTCTGGGTGGAGTAAGTCACACTCCAGCAGCTCCTCTCATCGAAAACACCTGAAACATACAAAATAAGGACAGGAATGTAAATTTGCTCATACATCACTGCATGTTTGAGTTCATTGCAACCTAATAAGTAGCAGGTAAACTTGTAAAATGTTGTAAAAAGGAATTATAATTACTGTTATTCTGAGATCGCAAGAAAGAAGTAATGGATCTGATTATTTAAAACATGATGTTGGGTTCTGTGGCTTGTTTTCAAATCAGTAAAATGCCATCAGCAGAAATGCTCAACGTGTTCTTAAAAAAAAAAAAAAACAGAACTCCAAAATCTGGCAACCCTACACCCCTGTGTTTCCCCATGCGGGACACTTCCATCACGGCAATTAGCATATAAGCAAAACTATTCAACTTCTAGATTTACGATTTGGGATTAGATTGGATATTTTTATTTACCATTCAGATATTTATATTTTGTTGTAAAATTCATATTTAATATTTATGTGTAATATGAACTTTTTTTAAATGTATTTTTGCATGTAAAATTTACACTAAAACATAAAACTACTATATCTAAATGTATCATAATAGCCTAGATTGTAAAAAGAAAAAAAAAGAAATCTTTTTGTCATGACTCACGCCCTGGTTGTCCGATTTTTTCCCACGCTGTCACTTTACCCCATGTGCTTCTGTTTTCCCCCTAGCGTATCATGTTATCTCCCCGTCTGCACACCTGTCTCGAATCCTTCTTTGATTACTCCAGAATTTAACGACGCGCTGTGTGCTGCCTAAATCGATGGATTACTGAGTATTTTTGCTTCGATTCTAATTACGGTTTGTTTTCTTGCCTCCACGTTGCCAAATTTGCTTTTGTTTCCTCTTGTTTTGGATTGTTAAATCTCGTTCTGCTCTGCCCCGTGACACTTTTACATTTGTTGCTGTATAAACAGGAGCTGGCAGTGAGTTGTCATAGAGTGACCAAGTGAGTTCTTACAGACAGCAGGAGATCGAAGCTCCTCGTGTCCTCTTACAGCACAGGAGTAGCTGCCTGCTTCACGACTACTGACATCCAGAGACTTATCATTTTTATTCGGATAAGTAGCCAGCTGTCTGTTCCTGTACCAGATGTAAATGGGGTTGTTGGGCAGGGTGCAGGTGGTGGTGCAGATCAGCGTTTTATACCCATCGCTCCTGTTTAATACTGTAACTTTCAGATCTGAAAATAGTAAACAAGCTTCGTTATTATTTTATGTATTTCATCTGTTAAGTGTTAAGTCAGGTAAATGTAATCATGTGACATTACCTGCGACAGACAGAGAGACTCCAGGTTCACCGGTGTAATCACCGCCATCAGTGTAGAATCTGAATCTGTATGTTTGAGCGTCTCTCCCTTTCAGGTTAGTGATTCTCAGACTACAGTTATTCTGGGAGCTCTGTGTGTACTGCACTCGGCCCTGATACTCCTCATCCTCTCTCACATCCACAAACTCACCATCAGTCCGCTCTTTAATGAACCACAACACTTTCGTCACCTTGTAACGTTTAGGGAAGGTGTAATAACTGTGTATGTCCACTGATGAGCCAATCAGAGAGCAGATAGTCCGGGTGGAGTAAGTCACACTCCAGCAGCTTTTCTTATAAGTAACACCTAAAACACACACAATGAGAACAGAAATCTAAACCTGCTCATGAATCATTGGATGTGAGTTTATTGCAGTCTAATAGATATCAGGTGAAACATGTACAATATTGTGAAAAGAAATTATAATCTATTGTTATTTCAAGATCAAAAGATACTCTACGTTGTGGATAGATGCACACTGTCTGAACTTATCTTTGCCAAAGCATACATTTATGTTTGTAGACCTTTAGTCGATTATTTTTTGTTAATGTTGGTGCACCTCGATTTATTTTTCTTTTCTTATCCTCAACACTATTCCAAAAATGGCCGAGTCTTATATAAACCTGGCAACCCTACACACCCCTGTGTTTTCCCGTGCCAGACACTTTCAGACGGCAAGGAAATTAGCATATATATTTTTTAAATATATATATAAAAAATCTAGTTTTAAATTTACATTTAAGATTTTGGATTAGATTTAATATTTACCATTTATATTTTATATATACAGTACAGACCAAAAGTTTGGACACACCTTCTCATTCAAAGAGGTTGCATTTGTATTATGGCAAGAAAAAAGCTGCTAAGTAAAGAAAAACGAGTGGCCATCATTACTTTAAGAAATGAAGGTCAGTCAGTCCGAAAAATTGAGAAAACTTTGAAAGTGTCCCCAAGTGCAGTCACAAAAACCATCAAGCGCTACAAAGAAACTGGCTCACATGCGGACCGCCCCAGGAAAGGAAGACCGAGAGTCGCCTCTGCTGCGGAGGATAAGTTCATCCGAGTCACCAGCCTCAGAAATCGCAGGTTAACAGCAGCTCAGATCAGAGAGCAGGTCAATGCCACACAGAGTTCTAGCAACAGACACATCTCTAGAACAACTGTTAAGAGGAGACTGTGTGAATCAGGCCTTCATGCTAGAATATCTGCTAGGAAACCACTGCTAAGGACAGGCAACAAGCAGAAGAGACGCGTTTGGGCTAAAGAACACAATAAAGAAAACTCTTTGAATGGTCTGTACTGTACTTATAACATTTATGTGAGTATTGGTCGCTCAGTGGTTCCCAAACCCCAGCTACTGGATGGAGTGTCTGTCCTGAGCCTGAATAAAGTTGAAGAGTTGCATCAGAAAGGGCATCCGGCATAAAACCTGTGCCAAATTTGACCGTTGTCTGCTCTAGTGACTCCTCGACAGGAGCAGCCGAAAGACAAACAACAATTACTTGTAACATTTGTTTTAAACCTTTAAATTCAACATTTATGTTCCATATTTGTTATAAAATTTAGAATTGCACATGAATCAAATATTTAACAAACTATCTAAAAGGATCACCTAGCCTTAAATATTTACAAAAAATTATATCTGAGAGAAAATAGTATAAAAGGTTTTCCATTTGTTACCGCATGAACAGAATCTGTCAGTGAGATGATGACAGAGTGAATGAACTATAAAGTCTTATATAAAGTGAATTCTTACAGATAGCAGGAGAAAGAAGCTTCTCATGTCCTCTTACAGCACAGGAGTAGCTGCCCGTTTCCCAACCACTGATGTAAAGATACTTATTATCTTCTTCCTGCTCAGGAACTCGCTGTCTGTCCTTGTACCAGATGTAAGTGGAGTAAGTGGAGTTGGACAGAGTGCAGATGGTGGTACAGATCAGCCTCTTATAATCAGGACCCAAGCCTGTTACTGTAACCTTCAGATCTGCAAATAATCAACAGGGTTTGGTGTTATATACAGTGTTGCCAATTTAGTGACTATTTAAGTTGCTTGGTTTAATGTAATATCTATTTTCCAGCAGCCTTTAGCTACTTATCATTTAAAGAAAAACATCACTGATTATATTCAGATTCAAAACCTCTAACACTCTGATTAAAAAAGTACAGTATTAATAGAGTTTACACTATTTTAGGTCTTTATCCTTAGCACTGGTGTTGCATTAAAAGCCAAAGCGTAAGAAAGACAAAACACATTGACCATTAAACAAACCCAAAAGTGTATTATACAAAAACCCAAACCAAAAGGTGCACCAGAAAAAAAAAAAAAAAAAAAAAAAAAAAAAAAATATATATATATATATATATATATATATATATATATATATATATATTAACAAAAAAATACATAGATATTCAATTAAATTGACATTGTCGCAAAGCAGCTTTATACAATCAAAATAATTCTTTACATTTGTATTAATGTGTATGAATCAAAATGATCAGATTGTCCCTGAGGAGCACCTTTCTATATAATGTACATATATATACAGGGTGGGCCAAAAGTAGGGTTACAGTTACTTCATTATCTGCTTCACCTTCACAATCACATTTTAGATATAAAAATTATTATTATCAAGAAGATGGACTCTTTGAGCACTTGAGAGATCAAATGTTCAATATAAAATGTCTAATATGTAATTATAATATATGTAAATAAATAAAAGTCTAAATTTCTAATAAAGGAAAAATGTTTGTGTCAACTGTAACCCTACTTTTGGCCCACCCCGTGTATAAAGTGCAATGATTGTAATGTGAGTCCAAGGTCAGATTTATTCCGAGTGTGAGCATGTGGGTGTGCGGGACAATAAATCAGCTCATCGGTTCGTAAATACAGCCCGGGAGCACGATGTTAGAGGGAGTGCTGTCCAGTGAATATGTCCGTTGATGACGAGCCATTCAATACCGGTCTTTCCAGGTCCTTGCAGCTCTCGTATGACACCTCTGTTTGCAATATGTTGCAATGGTGATTTCCACATCCATATGGTAATTTCCACATCCAAGTACTTTATACAACTAATATGAAAAATCAGAACCAGAGCTATTGATATTTACTGGACAATAATGAGTAAAAAAAAATACAAAATTGGTAAAATGTTGTTTAGAAAGACAATCAAGTTCACTAGCAGACAATTTTATTTATACAAAAGGATGAACTGTTATATATCTCTCAAAAAATAAATTGTCTTACATTTGTGTAAATGTTTCATAAGATATTTTTTTTTTAGGAATTAAGTTGTACTCTGGGATCTGAGGCCTTTCTGAAGACCTGGGCCCGTATTCACAAAGCTTCTTAAGCCTAAAAGTTGCTCCTGGTGATGAAATTCTTATAATGATGACATTTTCTTAGAATTTCCCCTTAAATTTAGGACTAAATCTTAGTAAAAATAAAAATTATTCACAAAACATCTTAGCCCTAAAAACAGCTCCTAAGGTAAAAATTGATAAGAGCAGAGAGGAGGACTTTTAAGAGGCTTAAGTGTTTCTATAGCAGAGGACAAAATGGCGGAAAGAAGAAATATTCTCCAAACACTGAATGTAAAGCTAAAAGTAAACACTCTTCTTCTGTCCAATTTGGTTTGCTTTTTGTCCTCTGCCTTAAACCTAAAAGTTGCTCCTAGTGACAAAATTCTAAAAAAAACCTTAGAATTATGACATTTTCTTAGAATTTCTCCTTAAATTTAGGATTAAATCTTAGTAAAGATAAAAATGATTCACAAAACATCTTAGCCCTAAAAACAGCTCCTAAGGTAAAAATTGTTAAGAGTAGTGAGGAGGACTTTTAAGAGGCTTAAGAGTTTCTCTAGCAGAGGAACAAATGGCGGAAGGAAGAAATATTCTCCAAACACTGAACATAAAGCTAAAAGTAAACACTGCCTTTCTGTCCAATTTGGTTTTCTTGTTGTTTTACTTCTTTCCATCTCTCATGGATTGTTGACTACACACCATTCAAAAGTGCAACTTAGACTGTCCTGCAATCATGTAAATTGTAAAAGCTGAGACATTTTGCTACCATCAATCTGAAATGGATTACAAGTAATAAAATCAGTACGGTAAATAAATGTGAGAACTTAAATATACACACGTGGACAAAATTGTTGGTACCCTTCGGTCAATGAAAGAAAAACTCACAATGGTCAAATAAATAACTTTAATCTGATAAAAGTAATAATTTTTTAAAAATTCTATGAATGTTAACCAATGAAAGTCAGACATTGCTTTTCAACCATGCTTCAACAGAATTATTTAAAAAAATAAACTCATGGAGAAGGCCTGGACAAAAATGATGGTACCCCTAGAAAATACTGAAAATAATGTGACCAAAGGGACATGTTAATTCAAGGTGTGTCCACTAATTAGCATCACAGGTGTCTACAATCTTGTAATCAGTCAGTGGGCCTATATATAGGGCTGCAGGTAGTCACTGTGTTGTTTGGTGACATGGTATGTACCACACTCAACATGGACAAGAGGAAGCGAAGGAAAGAGTTGTCTCAGGAGATTCGAAAGAAAATTATAGACAAGCATGTTAAAGGTAAAGGCTATAAGACCATCTCCAAGCAGCTAGATGTTCCTGTGACTACAGTTGCACATATTATTCAGAAATTTAAGATCCATGGGACTGTAGCCAACCTCCCTGGACGTGGCCGCAGGAGGAAAATTGATGACAAATCAAAGAGACGGATAATCCAAATGGTAACAAAAGAGCCCAGAAAGACTTCTAAAGAGATCCAAGGTGAAATTCATGCTCAAGGAACATCAGTATCGGATCGCGCCATCCATCGTTGTTTGAGCCAAAGTGGACTACATGGGAGACGACCAAGGAGGACAAATCATAAAAAAGCCAGACTGGAATATGCCAAACTACATGTTGACAAGCCACAAAGCTTCTGGGAGAATGGGTCTTGCAACAGGACAATGACCCAAAACACAGCTAAAAACAGCCAAGAATGGCTAAGAGGAAAACATTGGACTATTCTAAAGTGGCCTTCTATGAGCCCTGACCTCAATCCTATTGATTGAGGTACCAACAATTTTGTCCACGTGTGTAGTAACTACTGTGTGGAAATTGGTTGCTACAAAAGTCGACACATGTTCAACATTTAGCTGTTTAATTACCTTTAAGATAACTTTGCATAAAGTAGCCTGTACTCATGATTATACAATTTCATTATATACAAACATTATGATTTCACTATCTGTTCTATTATCATATAGTCTGTTTTCACAAAGAGCGCATTTCAAAACCTTTGCAGAGGTCAGCGGTTATTTTTTATTAACCCATCACAGTCCTTGAATTGCTGCATCATCCCTAGCAACGGGGTCGACCACACCCCCTCACTAAGATAAAGGTTTTTCTACTTTCCTTACTCAGAGTTGCTCTAAAAGTTTCCTAAATCACTTTTAGTCTAGGACTCCCAGCTAGGACTTTTTAAGCTAAGATAGGAGCTCTCTGAGAGAATTCTAAGAAGCTTTGTGAATACGGGCCCTGGATTCTAGATTCTAAAATTGACAGTGTTACCATTTTTAATCCTTGGAATGGAAGATATGGAGGTTTTTCTTATAATAACATTGTATAGTTTTTCAATCACAATATACTACTACCAGTGCTGAAATGAAAATATTCTATAAAAATTTCAAAGAAAATTATTTCATTTGTAAAATAGCATAATAAATTATAAATTGTGTATAGAGGTAATTAAAAACAATACAACAAATGTTATGATAAGGAAATTATCAGTCTCTTCCATTCCAGGGATTAAAAACGGTAACTGCTGTTTTCACAGGGGTGGGATTAAGAAACATGCATTTCGGTTTATTAATCCACGCACCTGGTTTAGGAATTTGCGCACGTTTTAGTAAACCGTGTGCACGGGAACAACTAACTAAAATAACACTCAGAAAGACCTTTTATTTGGGGTAAAGTGACCGATGTGCAAAAGGTTAACTTCTTTTTAGCAGAGCCTCTGTTTCACTAAATAATCGACAACTTTTCATGAATAAATAAGACCTTTTGACACCTCTCAGGTGACACCACACACTTAACACACTCAGATCACGGAGTGACAAGTCCCGAAAATAAAGCAAACAAGAGCATTTACTTACATCTGAACAGAGTTGTTTACATAAATCAATGACCAGTAGCTCATGATATATACTGTTTATACAATTTATTCATACAGATGTACATGGAATTACATCACTAAATGATTTACTCTGACAAAGAGCGGTATAAGAACAGTGGCGCCTGGCACACCTAAAAATGAATGCTGAATATTTTTTTATGGTCTTAATAAACATGTTTTTTTCTAAACGTGGGCTATTTTTGTAGATTACGTTAATGGTTGTTTGTCATTCCCTAGTGGCTGTTTATGTGGGCGGTCTCAGGGATTTGTGGGAGTATGTAAAAACAGGAAGTTATAAGCTGTGTGAAGAAATTTGTCTACATACTGTACATCTACATGGTGTCAGAAGTAAGGCTATACTGATGGTGCAAGGACTTTACAAGATTGGCCCACCTCAATTTTGATGAGAATATTTGGTTGAAGTTTAAGCGTGAATGGTAGATATACTGTAACACCGGTCATTCTGCTGAAATAAAAAAAGTGCAAGGGTACACATTTCTCAACCTTGCCGGACCCAATGCCCAAGATAAATATGACACATTCGAAGAGGGGGGAATATCCTGCGGATGCAGACATACTGGTAAAGAAAATTGCCTGCCTGTAAAGAATGTAATCATGGACATACATGCATTTAATACAACGAACCAGAAGCCACATGAAACAGTCCAGTCATATGTAGGCACACTAAAAACACTAGCCACAAAATGCAAATTTGACATGTTACATGATGATACGAGATAAAACTGATATGAGATCGATTGGTGTGTGGCATTTACAATGACAATATCCGCACACAGCTCCTGAAAGAAAAGAAAATCTAACTTTGAGCTCAGCTATTGAAATATGCATGCTACATGAGAAGTCTGAAAAAGGAAATAAATAAATAAATAAAAAAGCAGATACCAAAGAACTTTAAAAAAAAAAAAAAAAAAGGAAAGTGTTTTCTACGCAGTTTTCTACATGCTCTAACTGTGGTGGCCAGCATTCATCTGACTGCAGCAGTCAATAAGTGCTGCAATGCATGTGGAAAATGAACCACTTCTCTAAATGTTGATCAAGTAGAATATGCAGCTACAACAGACCAGGATAGTCTGTTTGAGCACCCCACACAAAACATGGGGAGGACAGACGTATAGAATAAGTTAACTTATTGCACAGATTGCATGTGAACCAGCAGACTTATTTCACAGTGAAAGTGTAGCGGTGCCAGCTGATAGAGGAGAGATATTTACCATCCTGTCCACATCTAACACAAGTAAGCAGCTCAAGGTGAAGATTGACACTGGAGCCCGATGTAACGCACAGTACTGCCCAAAGATGTTCTCTAACACATCGACCCAGGTGCACAGGTAGACCACAGCCATGTAGTCAACCTTATAGTTTATGGTGGTCAGATTATAAGAACTTTGGGTGTTACTAATATAAGCTTCACATGCAGGGGACTACAATTCCATGTTCCACGTTGAGATTGTGTCAAACTAGGCTTTGTGCATCTTGCCCCAAATGTGCATGCTCTCCAGCAGGGAGGGTCTGAGCTCACAGAGTACAAAGATCTTTTTGATTGCATCACTGTTACTGTGCAAACTGCCTGTAGTTTATCATATGCACCTAGATCCCTCTGTGCACCCAACAATATGGGCTCCCAGACGAGTGCCTTCGGCAAGGAAAGACAAAATAATCAATTAACTTAACAGGATGACCAAACTAGGACTCATTAGGCCATTTCAATAGCCCACAGAGGGGGTGTCCTCCATGTTGGCAACATGTAAAAAAGATGGTACCCTAAGATTATGCATTGATTCTGTCCACCTCAATAAAGCCCTCCTTAGACCACATCATCCCATGAAAGCAATAGAACAGGTGATCGCTGACATGTCAGGTGCCAATGTGTTCAGCGTGTGTGTGTGTGTGTGTGTGTGTGTGTGTGTGTGTGTGTGTGTGTGTGTGTGTGTGTGTGTGTGTGTGTGTGTGTGTGTGTGTTTTATTACCTGTAACAGTCAGATTAAATCCAGATGAGGCTGATATCCAGTCACTTCTCTGTGTTTTAAATCTAAAGTTATAAACTCCAGAGTCACTCACTCTCACATTCCTCACTGTCAGCTCACAGTCAGATGTCACTGTGCTTACAGACACTCGTCCTGAGTATTGTGGATCTGTGCTCAGGTCTTGTGGTTCTCCTTCAGAGCTCTGGACTCGATACCACTCTCTCTGTGTGACACTGGAGTGATCAGGTTTTGTAAATCTACAGGGGATTTTTACTGTAGATCCAGTAACAGCACAGAGACTCTGAGAGGAGAGAGTTACACTGTGCTGAGCCTCAACTCCTGGAACACAGACATATAAGAAGCACAAATTAAACTTAAAAACACAATACAGTGACTCATGCACTGATTAGCCAGGGTGTAATCACACTTTCATCCGCTGCTGCAGTTCTCTAATGACAGATAAAAATAGCACTTAGTTTGAAACAGTCAATTAACTTAATTTGGTTTACAGAATTAACAGTCAAATACACTCACTCAATTAAAGAAAGGTATGGGAAATTTTAATTACATTTTCTGCATTTAAAACATACTATACGTATTTGATATAAAGTACGAATTTTCCAGTTAAATGTTAAAAACTTTTTGTTTCTTTATTTATATCTCTTGTCAACTATATCCTATGAATGTTCTTATTTGCGCCAAGTCTTGTCAAATTTCTGAAAACACTTCCAACACACAGACGTGTTGCGCGCTTTCCTGAACTGTTACAGTAGTGACACAACAGCACAGGTAAAAATAGGTGAAATACTGTATGTGAAAAGTTTACCTTTCAGTAACATGAGGATTGCTGCTACTGTAATGTTTTGCAACATACTGTAAAACACGGTGACATCAGCCTTCAGACACCAGACACTTGAAGATCCACCACGTGTAGAGTTTAGATCAAACTTATCCTTATAAATACAAAATAAATCAATCTTACTGTTTGGTTGAACATTAACTGCATTAATCAGCCTGTTCTTGTGAGCAATTATGAGCCTTTACAAGACGCTAGCAGTTAAGATATGGAAGTAGAGTAGTGCACCTAGCACAGCGCTGTTATCACATCTCTCTATTTAAACTTTTTTCCTCTCCACAAAAAAAAGACATACAGATGTGTGATTTTTTATTTTTTTTTTTGTAAAGATTAAAAAAGGCCTACATTTCGTTCTGCATCACCTGGACAGTTCTGAAACCTACGCTTGTTGATTTTAGTTAGGCACCTAATATCAATGTAGCAGAGCTTCTCCACAGCAAGCTTTCCTAGCTGACTGTGCCTTGATCCTACTGTCTGTGAATCACTAAAGACCTGATAGACAGAAGGAAGGGTGTGAAGCAAGGAAAACATACCTCCACATCTTTAACCAAAAGCCCAGGTAAACTTGTTTGCTCTCTCCTGCTCTCTACTGTATACAAAACACTGCACCTCTTCCAGCAACTTCATCAAGGTCCTATACAGTAGTTATATAGACGATGCAACCTTTATTGAGTTAATTCAGGACAAGGACGAGTCTGCAAACAGATACTCAGTAGCCTGACTAACATCCTGGTTCAGCCATAACAGATCATTCGCTGTGATTTCCCCTCCATCGACCAGCTGCACTCTGCCCAAATAAGATGGAATGCAAGCAGGACATCTCTGGCCCATTTCAACTTATCTCAGACCACATGACCTCTTTCTAATGCTCCACAATTCATTCTTTATGCTCTCTAGAAAACCAAAGTCTTTTTTCTGATTAGCCTTATCCTTTCAGGATTTAATACTGCTTTGCACAGTTCTTAACACAATTTCACTAGGTTCAATTCTGCCATCACCTTAGTTGTTTTCTTTGCTTGATACGGGCCAATAATTTGACCCTGTTAAAACAGAGTATTACATGACTACAGAATATGTCTTCTACATTATTTGAGAATAAGAAGTTCCAGTGAAAGGCTCTTACTTATTTCTTTAGCTATTTTTTTAAAGTAGTAATATATATATATATATATATATAATTTTTTTTTTAATAAAAATGTATAAAACAATAGGTTATTCTCAGTAGCCAGGAAAACTACCCTCTGGTGTAGCCATGCCCTGCACCATCCCAGCCAAGCTCAGCTATGCCTTCGGGTGCCAAGGATCTACTGCTGTCTCCACCGACTGGTTTTGTTTTGCTGGTTTCACTGCCCAGCTTTACACATGTCAGGCTGACACCAGCACCAGGCTTGTCGTATATTGTGCTTGATCTGTACCCTGACCTCAATGGCATCAAGCAACCCCTACACCCTAGCCTTGATGACATTGTTCTTGCTCTGCATATTATCCTCTAATGACATCATGTTTGCTCTGCACCTTAGCCTCAAGAACACCACATGTGTTTTGCCCTACAACTTTGTGGACTTTATTCTGGCTTCAAGGTCATCATGCTTTCAGTGCACTCCAGTGTTCTGCCTGGGCCCACAAGAACTTTCCATTGTCTGTGATGATTTTTTTCCTATTTTAGAACAGTAGAACAAAACTGTTAGAATATCCTCTAATGGCCTACAGTACCAACCTAGACATTCGGACCTCCTTGAATTTCATTTATTTATCTTAGTTTACTGGACAGCATTATCCAATGAAGATTTTTCTTTTTGTATTCTACACTCTAAAAAATGCTGGGTTGTTTTTACTACCCAAACGCTGGGTTGCCTCTGTTGGGTAATTTTTCTGGGTTATTGACAGGGAGTTGGGTACTTTTTGTTTAACCCAGCTTGCTGGGTTAGAGTTGGGTTAGCAAGTAACAGCTAACATCACAGACAAGACTGGCCCTCCCCCGAAGTTCACCGGTGTATTCAGTGGCTGTGTCAGCTTCAGGTCTGTTTTTCTTCCTCCTCACGCATTTAAGAGGAAATGTAAACGTTCAATATAAGGTCTGTATATACACTTTCACTCACCTATGACTGAATTTGTTTACTGTATGTAACATTTATTACTGTTACCGTGTTACACTCAAACTTTCAGCCTGTTCTGTGCTATAGCATGCTAGTTTATCTGACAATGGCTGCTAGCTAGCAAAACTAAAGAACCCCACCTGTGTATGAAAGAAACAGCAAAAATGTCTGAGCTTTTTAGCTTTCTTTGTAGAATGCTTGCAGGGTGTATGAAGGTGGTGAAGTGATGAATGAAAGCTAAACTGTTAACTGTAGTGCCAGCATGATGCTAGCATTTAGCTAGGTTGCTAGCATTAACAAAAACATATAAAATAGCTGAGGTGTTAGAAAACACTAATCTTCTTACAAATATGCATACTTGCCAACCCTCTCGAATTTTTCCATAAACTTTTACTTTCTTTCTTTCTAAGGTTGGAACCAACACCGAGGTAATGACCAGCACTGCTCTCAGGCATTAGTGCTTCTCAGTAATGTATCGTAATGATGTTGCTGTTGAACTTGTTTTGTATTATCTGATTTTAGGCTTTTGAAAAATAAATATACATATTTTCTATGATTTGTATAATTAATTGGGTGTTGTTTATTGCATATATGTATGGTTTGCAAAACTTAGTGTTTTTTTTTTTTTTTGTAATAGACCAGTATATCAAAGTAATTTAACTGTAACTGTTTTACCCATAGACATGTAAAACATAAAAATAATAATAACCTATTTGTGAGGTAGAATTAACCCAACATTATAGTTAAATATGACCTAGCATTTGGATTGAATATGTTACCCATATTGCTGGGTTAAATTACCCCAGCATGTAGTTGGTCCAATATTTACACAGCAGCTGGGTTAAAAACAACCCAGTTTGGGTTGTTTTCAACCCAGCATTTTTTAGGGTGTACAGGTCATACAAAAGAAATTGCTTGATTGCTAACCTAAATAGGAATTTGCATAATTAGGTTAATTAGCTTTTAATTGGACAAAAATGTTAAGGAGCTCATATTTTTCATGCAAATGGATATGGGGGACATAATTTTAGTATCTTTACCAATGTTTCAGCATTTATAAATTTAATGCACATCATGCCATGTTTATATAACCAATCCTTAATGACCTTAATTAAATTTGAATTTAGCAAAAAAAGGTTTGCAGCTCATATCTTTTATGTACATGGACATAGGGACATATTTTTGTTCTCTTTTACCACATTTCGAGCATCCAGGAAGTTGAAGAACACTGTTTCAGACCCTGATTTTTTTAGCATTTTGTAAACAAATTTTTGTGACAAAGGACTAGACTGGTCTTTTTTTTTATACAGAGATCATACTATTAGAATACACCATGTAAAGATAATTACCTTGTATTTTTAAATATTACTTGTAAAATTCAGTACTAGTGTTAGACCAGAAATGATAATTTTAGGATAAAGAAAATAAGGCATTGTTGTTAGCTGTCCATTGACCATCTGTACAATAGATCACAAGGGTGCTGAGGAACTAGTATGCTATTCCGACTGACATTATATTCATGTTTTGGCATGTATCCTGTAGACTTGTCTAGAGTAGGACCATAGCGCCTTAAAATCAGATAAGCACTTTACTCTTTTAATATGGTCAACTTAATTGAATGCACCACACCCCTTTTTTCATTGTGTACATTTAATTTATATAGCAAGCATACACAAAGATTACATTTTAATCAAGCATGATGACTATAATATAAAGTTTGCCTATGGATCCAGTGCATTTTGATTTTATGTTGATGCAGAAGCACCAAGGAAGGAACTCTGGATGAACTGCATGTTAGTTGCCATTCAAAGGGTTATATCATGCAGCAAAAGTCATGGCAACCCCTTAACATGAATACATAGAGCAAGGATTTCAGTAAGAATTCACTGTGTTATGGAAGCTTCACTTCCAGCATGAGGAATGCACCAAAACGCAGAAAAGCACACAAGAGGTCAGCATCCCATCCCACCTGTGACAAACAGGTTACACAAAAGAAGTGTAGGTCCCCTTACAGACCGTTGTGATCACATTTCCAGGATATGATGGCAGGGACCATCTGGATTCCTTTCATTAATTTTATTGAATTTCAAGAACTATCTAAATGCAGACTCAAACAGACTGCTTATTGATGAAGCCTTGAAGAGGGTTGTGAACTTCATGAAACAGTTCTATTGTTTCAACTTGGACACTCAGTGAATTTCATTACCATTGCATCACAGCATCTGGCCATCTTCGTAATAAGCAGATGCTCCAAAAACTGTCAGAGTATAATGGGGAAGAACTAGTTGTTCTCTAAGGAGGTGGGCCTCAGAAAAAATGATTGGAAAAACATTGAAAAATAACGACCGAAGAAAATAATGAGATTCATGAATTTATCTGTAGAATCAATTAAAAAGTATATAAAAGTAAACATGTTGTAAGTTCGAGATACAACATCTTTCAAAGAACTGTTAGTATCATATGGAAGACCTCTCTTGCACAGACTTTTGCGACTGTGAAGGTGGTGGTTCATGTCACAATTACACTGGAGTGGACACTGGCTCAGATGAAGAACTGAACAATGACGAAATGCCTAAAGTAGGAAAAGACAATACATCATTGTTACTTTGGCTTTATTTTGCAAATGGTCAAGGAGTATGTATGTATGTAAACTGGTTACTTTATAGAATTAGCACTTGAATATAAAAGGTTATAATTAGCAATAATGTTCACGTTCCATGACTGTTCACCATATCAAATGATGTAATGCTGGTTACAACAGTGCAATTCAAAATGATATGAATGGAGAAATGAGCCACACAGACCCAATCATTCATGAAATCAAGTTGGAATAATGCTTATTGAATTTTTAAATACTGCATGGACATTGGTAAAGACATTGACATCATGCCTCTGTTTCATTTTGCATAAAAGGTATGAGCTGCAAACCTATGTCGCTCAATTAAAATTTGCTGATGAGCATGTTATGGGTTTAAACACCAAAACTATGTCCATTTGCATGAAAGATATAAGCTCTGTATCTTTTTTGTCTAACAGTTAATTAACCAAATTACAGTTATTGCCCAAATTATCAACTAATCTTAAGTTCTTTTGAAGGATCTGTATGTAGAATACACTTCAATTGAAAAACATTATTGGTTCACATCTGTCCAGTAGACTACCTCTTAGACGTTGAGTGACTGTTTTTATTTTACCAATCAGGATTCTAAAATATAATGTGTTGATATGTTGATAAGTATGATAATATATTACCTACTATTATTGTTTAAGGGTGCATATTTACTTCACTGAAATGGAAAAAGTATATGTGGTGGAACTGTAATATAATAAAATAATTTCTTAGGACATGTTTTCTCTACATGGTCTCAAATCCTAAAATAGTTACCTTCTGCACTTATAAGTTGAGAATAACTGTCTCTATACAGAAGCTGGAAGAATGTTTGTTCCCATTTAAAGAGAACAAGTACAGTTAGTGGTGTAGTACAGTAGTTCAACCTTTAATAGTATTTATTTTAATAACAAGAGAACCATAATTAGGTTTTAAAGCTGTGTACCTTACCTCAGATTTCATTAAGTAATTAGTTATTATTTATTTGATTGGATATTACTTAGACAGTCTCTCTCTCTCTCTCTCTCTCTCTCAGATAGATAGATAGATAGATAGATAGATAGATAGATTAAATTAGATAACTAGATGTAAATCAAAAATTCTGGGTGTTGTCCGATTGTGCCAGGAAAGATCTTACTTGCAAAGTAGTACAAACAACTCAAGTTCAGATCCTCAGCTCAGCAGACTTATCCTCTTCAAGAGAACATCTACAGCATCAGCTACAAAGTTCTGCTTACAGCTGCGCGCACACTTAACACTTTCCACAAATAATTTAAAAACAGGATTCCCAGCTAAGGAAAGAATACAAACTCTACATTTATCTCCTCCAGCACTGCTCTTATAAGAAAAAGAAAATTCCAGCAGGAAAGTGTCATGGCCTAAAATGAGAGTGAGATATACTGCCACGCTGTGGTTCCTAACAGTTATAACTTGATGTAAATCAAAAGAAAATATGAGCTGCGTCTAGCTGTGTCTAATTAAATCATAGAAAAGTGTAGAATGTAATATTTCGAACATTTAGCAGGCTGCCGTTTGGAGAAATAAAGAATAAACCAGTTGTTGGGTCAAAATAACTCAACCAGGTGTTCATTTGTAAATGACCCACTACATCTCATTTGACCCAGCATTACCCAACCCAACAATATGTTTACAGAAACAACCCAGCATTTTTTAGAGTGCAGAGCAACTTACATTCTCTGTTTATTTCTTACCCTTTTTCTACCTTGTGTTTGCTTGTACCCTGCGAATGACTGGCACTCCATCCTGGGTGTATCCCACCTTGTGCCCAGAGTCTCCTGCGATAGACTGAAGGCCTCCTGCACCCTAAGAAATACTGGGTTAAAAACAACCCAGTTTGGGTTGTTTTTAACCTAGGTGCTGGGTAAATATTGGACCAACTACATGCTGGATTATTTTAACCCAGCAAAAAGCTTATTTATTTAACTCAGCAAGATGGGTAAAATATTCAATCCAAATGCTAGGTCATATTTAACTATAATGTTGGGTTAATTCTACCTAACAAATAGGTTATTATTATTTTTATGTTTTACATGTCTATGGGTAAAACAGTTTAAATAGTTAAATTACTTTGATATACTGGTCTATTACAAAAATATGCAATAAACAACACCCAATTATTTGTACAAATCATTAAAAAAAATATTTAACAGTGATATCATTACGATACTATTACTGAGAAGCACTAATGCGTGAGAGCAGTGCTGGTCATTATCTCCCAACATGTAGGGGTACGGCCTTGACAGCTTGCTGGAGATATTCCACAGTGTCGGTTCCAACCTTAGAAAGAAAGAAATTAAAGAAAGCAAAAGTTTATGGAAAAATCGAGAGGGTTGGCTAGTATGCATATTTCTATGAAGAAATAGTGTTTTGTAACACCCCAGCTTTTTATTGTCTATGCTGGCGCTACAGTTAACAGTTTAGCTTTCATTCATCACTTCACCATCTTCATACACCCTGCAAGAATTCTACAAAGAAAGCTAAAAAGCTCAGAAATTTTTACAGTTTCTTTCATACGCAGGTGGGGTTCTTTGGTTTGGCTAGCTAGCAGATAACTAGCTTGCTATAGCACAGACCAGGCTGAAAGTTTGAGTGTAACATTAACACGGTAACAGTAATAAATTTTACATACAGTGATCAAATTCAGGCATAAGTGCCTTAAGTGAGTGAAAGTGTGTAAACAGACCATTGTATTTAATGTTTACATTTTCTCTCAAATGTGCGAGAAGGCAGCGCCCTCGTCAGCAGCCAAAAAAAAAGACACGAAGTTGACACAGCCGCTGAATACACCGTTGAACTTCGGGGGAGGGGCGGTCTTGTCTGTGATGTTAGTAGCTAACCCAACTCCAACCCAGCAAGCTGGATAAAAAAAGTGCCCAATTCCCTGTAAATAACCCAAAAAACGACCCAACAGAGCGTTTGGGTAGTAAAAATAACCCAGCATTTTTTTAGTGTGTACACAAAGATAGTCCGAGTGCAAAAAAAAAAAAAAAAAATTTAAATGGTGAAATGATTTATTCAAGGGAAAAATTGTCCTCATCTAACTGCCTCTGTTTAAAAAAGTAATTGCCCCTAAACCTAATAACTGGTTTTGCCACCGTTGGCAAATCAACTGCACAATTGCAATCAGGCATTTGAGATAACTGGCAATGAGTCTTTCACTTCACTGCTGAGGAATTTTGGCCTACTCCTTTTTTCAGAATTGTTTTCATTTAGACTAGGCTTTTTTTTTGCAATTCAGAGGTGGACTTGCTGGTGTGTTTTAGAGCATTGTCCTGCTGCATAACTCAAGTGTGCTTGAGGTCACAATGTTGCTTGAGGATTTTCTGGTAGAGTGCAGAATTAATAGTTCCATCAATTATGACAAAGCAGCCCCAGACCATTACACTACTACCAACATATTTGACTATTTTACCACCATATTTGGCTATGATTTTCTTTTCATAAAATGCTGTGTTACTTTTCCATCAGATGTAACAGGATGTACATGAATGACATTTTGCCCAGTTTCTTTCTTATTGTTTAGGTATGAACTCTGACCATAACTGAGGCAAGTGAGGCCTGAAGTTTTTTTTTAGATGTTGTTCTGGGTTCTTTCATGAGCTCCCGCATCAGTCGTCCTTGTGCTCTTGGGGTAATTTTGGTAGACCAGTCACTCCTGAAAACGTTCACTCGTGCTGCTTTTTTATGTCTTTTTTAACGCTTCACTGGCAGTAATAACATGTCTGGCAGTAATTAGGCCTGGTTGTGGCAAGTAAAATTTAACTCAATTTAACTTTCCAAAAATCACAGTTCATTTATGATTTAGCAAGGCGGGCAATTGCTTTTTTTTACATGGGCCAAGCAAGTTTGTGTCATGTTTTTGGGTGCGAGGCATAAATGCAGAGGTCCAGGTGTTTTAAGAAACGATGTTTTATTTAAACAAAACAGGGAAAATCAAATAAACAGAATACTTTAAACGAAAACGAAACCAAAACACGTATAAAGACACGAACTAAACATACAGACCTTTACGGGTAGAAATCAACAGATGCAAGACACAGAACTCAAAGAAACCAAACTATTTATAATAAAACTAATGACCAACTCGGTTCAGGTGAGCGCCCATGTCACCTGACCGAGTTGCAACCTGGGAAATTAAGTTTAAACAAAACAAACTACAACACAAAGTCTCTGGGCGCTAGGCGCCCTCTAGGGGTTACCCGTGACAGTTTGGACAGCTTTTTTCTCTTCATTAATATAATCATTATTTAAAATCTGCATTTTGTATTTACTTGGGTTATCTTTGTGTAATGTTAAAATTTATTTGATGATCATTTAAGTGTAACAAATTTGCAATAAAATTATCAGGAAGGGGCAAATACTTTTTTACAGCATTGTATATCCTTACACTGGTTTACTAGGGCTTAATGGCTTAATTCAAACTTCACTTGTGCACACAAACATGAAACACTTGCAAACACAAGTACAGTAGGTAGTCAACGAGAATACCTAGTACCGCCATGCTTACCGCCGCAGCAAAATGACAGCGGCCATATAAATCATTTACATTTGGTCATTCATGAAATTACCACCAGATGGCGAAAAGTGACATTTTTATTTGCCGCAGTTTTAAAATATAATTACTCATAAAAAGTCATAATATGTTGTATTGAAGAAAGTGATGGTAATTTCCCCATGTGATACAACAAACATGAAAAATGAGAACCAGAGCTATTGATATTTACTGTACATTAATGAGTTTAAAAAACGTTGTTAGACAAACGATCAAGTTCACTAGCTGACATTTGTACAAATAATGAACTATTATAAAGCCTGTCTCTGTTTGCATCTGTTTAGTGTTTTTATTATTATTATTATTACATTTAAATATCTCAAACTTTAAATACAGAAATAACTGGAAAAATATACTTTCCCACTGGCTGTGATGTCTCTGTAGTGGGTAAAACAGAAAAAGTATTTTATTTGGGTAAATAACTGGTAATCTTTGTGTGGCAATGTGATGGGCCCTCCTTATTGGTTTATAGGTAAGTGATTCATCACGCACGATAACCTATCAGAATGGTTCTCGATTATATTTAAGGCGGGAGTTCTCTTACCTGGCGTACGCCACGACTAGGACCGCCCTCACGGTGTGCGCATGAGCGGAAGGTGTGTGGTTTGTGTTTGTAGCTATGTGGCTAATGGAGAGAGGCATGTATACTAAACTGCCGATATTTCTTTTCCCTTAGTGTGCGCAGTGGCCAATTGATATCTGGTTGAGTCAGACTGTCCACGCTTTGAAAGGTAGGTGCACGCTTCTTACGTGCTGTGTATTGCGGCATCGGGTAATGTTAACTGGCGTTTGTTTACTACTTAGCCGTGGAACTTGTTCTGCGCATGCGCCCTTGTGCATGACATGTTTATGAGCTGTGAGCAGCGGTACAACTCGCGTGATAAAACGATTCATCCGGGTAAGTGAGTTTCGTTTTCTCTGGTTCATAGAAAAGATTTTTTTACTAATAGTTCTTTTCTTCCTGGCGCGATAAGGGTGTCTGATGTTGTGCCGGTGAACCGTTCAAAGGCGGAAGTATCTGTCTTCCGCATTGACGGAGGACGGCGCTGCTGTTTTTCTCTTCCGGTTTTGTTGTTTCGCTTTCTTTCTTTTTTTCTTTGTGCATCTGCTCCGGGTTATCGGTTACACCGTGCCTGTGGAGTGTAATTATGGATGGCTTGCTGTAGGTTTGGAGCTGCCCTGCTGCTACGGCTATCTGCATCTGTAATCCTTACGGATACTATGTGGTGTAGCTTTTGGAGAACTTTGGAGAAATTTCTGTTTTTGGTTTATTTGTTATTTGTCTTTTTTTCTCCTTAATTTCTGTTTGTGTGTTTGTTGTAAAGAGAACTTTTGCTCTTTCATTAGTTTGTTTGGTTTATGTCCTGGATGTGTGTGATTCATTGTTGAATGTAACTCTGTCCATCTTGGGCACTGGGTGGCCGGGAGGTTGGCTATTTAGCTGGAGCACTGGTGTTATTAGAGCAGTGTGGAGTGCAGTGTTGCCTGGATTCACGGTTCACCTTGTGTGTGTGTGTGTGTGTAGACGCGTGTGTAATGCATGAGTGCACTCGTACTACCGGTACTTCATTTAACCTGTCCCAGCCATTGTGAAGTCTGTCTTTAATTTGGTTTTTTTCTGTTTTTGTGAGTATACAGAGTGCCTGGTTGACTTAAATTTAGCATTGTATGCTAATGAGTTTTTTTTTTTATTATTTTATTGTGAAATAGAAAATAAAATTTTTGTACATTGTCCACACGTCTCTCTGGGTTCCTTGGCCTACAAACCTGTGTGTCTTAATTGGGTTATTTCCCCGGTTAACCTCGGGGTGGCGTAATCGGTTCCAAAGTATTTTTTTTCTAAGATCTCAGCACGGTGTCACATTTGGTATAATACAGTTAGAGTATAACATATGGCAGTTGTGTGACGCATCCTGTACTCTGCGTTCCAGACTCTTTGGTGGAGGCTGTAGATGTTTGTTTTAAAGGTTTTCTTGTCTTGAACTACACAAAGCAGCAGTGTCTTCCCACCTGGGAGTTTCTCCAGCGTACTGTATATCAGATTAATGGACATAAGTCCTCATCTGTTAAATTTTTTAGGACAACAGTTTTTTCAGCCCACATTTAATCAATAATATTTTTAAAAGCTTTATTGTTCTTGTTCTTAATGTTATTTTGAAGTAAATTAATTAGTAATAGTTAAATAGTAAAATAAATAGTTTAATGGTTTAAACAGTTAAAATGTTAAGATGGTGAATCTTTGTATAAGAAGATTTGTATTGAAAACCTCTAAATAAAACATGGCAGCTGGCAATGAAGATTAGGATGCAGGATACAATAGATGCAGGATTATTTTTTATAGTCTAAATAAAAATAATTTTCTAAACGTGGACTCTTGTTGTTTACTTACAATATTTGTTAATTAAATTTTCAAGGTTTGGCCTCATTTTCTGACCCGAAACACAACATCACAAGGCTTAGCGTCTCTCAAGATTTTCCGTATTTGTACTTCTCATTATTCTACTCACTATTCTTCTGCGTGCTTACACAATTCAGTTGTGCAAATATAACCCACAACAGGCAATCACTTTTGTACATCAATCACTTCTCCACAAACTCCGTTTCAGACTTTATTTTTAGCCCTTTATCCTGACTTCATTTTTAGCCCTTTATCCTGAAACGAAGTGGCCGGCGCTGAGGAAGAGACTGCAAGCAAAGATGGAGGACTTCATACTAAGCTAAGGCTAAACCCACATCGACCAGCAGATTATAGCACTTTTTTCACTAATGTGTGGTCCCTAGCGAATGAAATGGATGAGCGTTATTACGGACTGCAATATCATGATTTCCTTGAAAACCAGCTAAGGGACGCACAAAACCCTGGATCATGTTTACACAAGTGTAGCTGATGCTTTCAGAGTCACATCTCTCTCCAACCTCAGCCAATCTGACCATTTTTCATTGTTTCTGCTGCCCAAGTACCCTCCAGTCATCAAATGTGTGAAACCAACAATCAGGACTGGATGGAGCTGATGCCGCATGCTGCAGTTCTCATGTACAGACTGGTGTGAATTTGCTTCTCAAGCAACCACTGATTGAGTTACCAACATTAATACCTACAGCAACTGTGTTATGCTTCATAGTAACAGGTGTGTGGACCGGGTGAACAAGATGGCGCCGGTGAGGTCGGCTGCCGTCGCGACTGCTCCGACCTATTTTTCCTTGTTTTCGTTTTTTAAGTTAACTTTCAATAACTTTAATCCGGCTAATTCACCATCATTGAGTGCATTAAGTACGATAGAGATACTCTTATTTCTATTGGTTTACAATGTACTCACAATTCGACGTTTTTAACTCCGGATCCGAGCTGGCCGAGTGAGATCCTGAGGGTAAACAAAGGACGCGACGCGAAGCGGCGGCCCCGAGGAAAACGAGCCGGCGTCAGGAACAGGCTGAGAGCCCGTGCACACCGCACACCTCTGCCTAGCATCCTGCTTGCCAATGTCCAGTCACTGGAGAACAAGCTCGATGACCTCAGGGCCAGGATAAAGTTCCAGAGAGACATTCGGGACTGCAATCTTCTCTGCTTCACCGAGACATGGCTGAACCCAGCGGTGCCGGACCACGCCATCCAGCCGGCCGAGTTCTTCTCGGTTCACCGCATGGACAGGACACGGGACTCGGGGAAGACAAGGGGAGGCGGCGTGTGTTTAATGGTGAACAGCAGCTGGTGCAACAGCGCGAGCGTTGTTCCTCTCGCACGCTCCTGCACACCCAACCTGGAACTATTAACTATCAAATGTCGTCCTTTTTATCTTCCTCGGGAGTTCACATCGGTCATAATCAGCGCCGTTTATATTCCGCCACAAGCGGACACGGACACTGCCTTATGCGAGCTGCATGAGGCACTCACACAGCACCAAACACAACACCGGGACGCTGCGCTTATTGTGGCGGGGGACTTTAACAGTGCCAACCTCAAACGTGCAGCGCCTAACTTCCATCAGCACATCATCTGCCCGACCAGGGGCGAAAGGACACTGGACCACTGTTACACACCAGTTAAAGACGGCTACAAGGCACAATCTTGTCCACCGTTTGGGAAATCTGACCACGCCGCCATCTTCCTCATGCCAAAATATAAACAAAGGCTTAAACAGGAACTTCCGGTTCAGAGGGAGGTCGCGCGCTGGACGGACCAATCGGTGGCCGCGCTTCAAGACGCACTTGATGACGCAGACTGGGACATGTTCCGAAACAGCTCCGATGACGTCAGCGTGTTTACGGAAGCGGTTGTGGGATTCATCGGGAAACTAGCGGATGATACCGTACAGAAAACGACCATCAGAACGTTTCCCAATCAGAAGCCGTGGGTGGATAAAACCATCCGCGACGCTCTGAGATCTCGCGCTGCTGCCTACAATGCGGGACTTGCTTCGGGGGACATGGACATGTACAAGGCTGCGGCATATAACGTCCGGAAGGCGGTGAAGGAGGCGAAGCAGCGCTACGGGAGGAAGCTAGAGTCACAACTCCAACAGAGTGACTCTAGGAGCCTGTTGCAGGGACTAAGAACGATAACGGACTACAAAGCTCCAACATCCGGTATGACAAACGCGGACATGACTCTGGCAGACGAGCTGAACACCTTTTATGCTCGCTTCAAGGCTGCAGCTAAAGACGCTAGCATTGCTAATGCTAGCGCTGCTAATGGCTGCAGACAGGAAGTCATTGCCAGCACCGGAAACGCGTTTATCATCTCCGAGCATGACGTGAGGAGAGCCTTCAGGAGAGTGAACACCAGGAAAGCAGCAGGACCAGACGGCATCTCAGGTAGAGTCC
This sequence comes from Clarias fuscus, assembly GCA_030347435.1. Lineage (NCBI taxonomy): Eukaryota > Metazoa > Chordata > Actinopteri > Siluriformes > Clariidae > Clarias > Clarias fuscus. The sequence goes on from CM059228.1 coordinate 4,839,499, forward strand.
TCAGAGCCTGCGCAGACCAGCTAGCACCAGTGTTCACAGAGATATTCAACCTCTCTTTATCTCAGTCGGTGATCCCCACATGCTTCAAAGAGTCCATCATTGTTCCTGATCCGAAGAAACCACATCCTGCTTCCCTCAATGACTATCGACCTGTAGCCCTCACATCAGTGGTGATGAAGTGCTTTGAACGGCTGGTCAGAGACTTCATCATCTCTTCATTACCAGACACACTAGATCCACTTCAGTTTGCCTACCGTTCAAACCGCTCTACAGATGACGCCATCGCTCATCTACTCCATACATCTCTCACTCATCTGGACACTAGAAGGGGGAATTATGTGAAAATGCTTTTCATCGACTACAGCTCAGCATTTAACACCATAATTCCCTCTACACTCACTACCAAGCTGGAGCACCTGGGACTCAGCTCATCCTTGTGTCAGTGGATCTCCAATTTCCTAACGGGGAGACCACAGGCAGTAAGGATGGGTGGACATGTCTCAGCCTCCATCACCCTCAGCACTGGAGCCCCACAGGGTTGTGTTCTGAGCCCTCTACTGTACTCTTTGTACACTCACGACTGCGTAGCCACTACCAACACCACCACCATCATCAAGTTTGCTGATGACACCGTCGTGGTCGGCCTGATCACTGACAACGATGAGACGGCCTACCTGAAGGAGATTGGAAATCTGGAGAACTGGTGTCAGACGAACAACCTCCTTCTCAACGTCAGCAAGACAAAGGAGTTGATAGTGGACTTCAGCACAAAGCAGAAGAGGAACTACCAGACCCCCGTCATCAACAAGAGCCCAGTGGAGAGAGTGGACAGCTTCCGTTACCTCGGTGTACACATCACGCAGGACCTGTCTTGGTCCTGTCACATCAACACCGTGGTGAAAAAGGCCCGACAGCGTCTCTACCACCTGAGACGCCTGAGAGACTTCAGACTGCCCTCCAAGGTGCTTAGGAACTTCTACTCCTGCACCATAGAGAGCATCCTGACGGGAAACATCACGACCTGGTTCGGGAACAGCACCATGCAGGACAGACGAACTTCAGAGGGTGGTGCGATCAGCTGAGCGCATCATCCACACCGAGCTCCCTGACCTGCACTCGATCTACAGCAATCGGTGCTGGACCAAGGCCAGGAAGATCATGAAGGACCTCAGTCACCCCAGCAATGGACTGTTCTCTCTGTTGAGGTCAGGAAAGCGATTCCGCTCCCTGAAGGCCAACACAGAGAGACTGAGGAGGAGCTTCTTCCCGCAGGCGATACGGTCTCTTAATCAGTACAACACACAGTACTGATCCATTTTGCACACCCACACATGCTTCTGCACTCACTCTGGACACTCTGGACATTCAGGACATTTGCTCACTTGTCCTCACTGCACACCTGCTCACTCATGGGTAGTATGCACACGTCACTTAAATATGCACACAAGCCACTTTATCATTTAACATGTCACTTTACTGTATATTTGCATATTCAATATTTTTATTTCCACTTGTGCAATTTCAATTTTTTACTTACTTACATTTTACATTTTATATTCTATATTTTATATTTTATTTAATTTTATTCTCTTAGGTCAGGGCAGTTGCCTAAGCATTTCACTGCATATCGTACTGTGTAGGATTGTGTATGTGACAAATAAAAATTTGAATTTGAATTTGATTTGGGTAACCACACAAAAAAAACATGAAAGAAGCAGCATTTCCCAATTAGAAATTTTTTTGAGCTGCATGGCTCAAAGCACCCGACAGCCTTCAGGTTTAAAAACTGGGAGGCCTCCAGCATCACCAGAGCCAATCAGAGGAGGGGAATCTGCAAGGCTAAATATGAATACAAACAGTTGGTTGAGAAGCACTTCGCTTTGCTGACCCCAAAAGCATGTAGCAAGGTTTTCAGGCCATCACTGACTTGAAACCCCCCAGCGGGACACTTCCGGCCAGCTCTGCATCACTCCTGGACCGGCTCAACCTCTTCTACGATCATTTTGAAAAAGGAAACATAGAGTCCATGCTCAAAGCAGAACTATTACTACGTGAACAGACACTCACATTCTCCACCTCTGAAGGTAGAGGTGCTACCCTGAGCAGGGTGAATGCAGGAAAAGCAGCTGTATTCAGAAGTATTCAGAAAATCCACAGAGTAGCTGGCTGAGGGTTTCACGGACAGTGTTAATCTGTCCTTGCCCGAGGCCCTTGCTTTAAGTCTGCAACCACTGTGTCAGTGCCAAAGCACTCCACTGCAACAGCATTCGTTAACTTTCAACCCGTCGCACTCACCCTGTCATTGCGAAGTGTTTTGGATACTGTCATGACTGCGAACAGAATCTGTGTGTGTAAGAAAGGGGCAGGCCCTGCAAATACATCTGGGCTGGAGATCAGTCAGCGGACTCTATGCTCCCCTCGCCAGCGGCCAAAAAAAAACCCATGCCAATCTCGACCAGTAAGTAGATCAGATCTGAACCTTCATTCATCCATTTCACATCATTCATTCTGTCTTTGGAGACACTGCAAACACCAAGAAAGGAGCTGCTTTCTTGTGGATGTATGCTCCCACGGTCACTCCACTGTCTCTGACTGCCTCTTGCGACCTGCTTCCTGCAACGTACCTTACCTGCTGGTCTCACATTGCCATGAGCCAGAGGACTCTGCCTTTACTGAGCTACAACCTGTGGACATGTGCCATTCAAAACCACTGTTCTGCTATAGAGCGTACCTTGGACTGCATACACACCTAGGACTGCATATGCTTAACTTTGCCACTGAACATTGTACTTGGATAAAAAGACTGTTCATGCTTGTGAAATTTGGTTCCCGTATTTTCTCTCCGTGCATTTTCCCCAGGTACAGCTGGTAAGAAACAATTTAATATAGGTCATAGTATTTTAAAATCAATGCAAAATTTCACTGGCATCCAATGCAGTATGTATAAGATAGAAGGTTTGTGCTCATATCATCTGTTTCTACTGAGGACTCTGGCTGTTGCATTCTAGACTAACTGGAGCATTATTATGCATCTAGTTGAACATCCAGACAGTAAGACAAACCTAACCTAAAGGTGACAAAAGCATGAACTAGTTTTTCTATATCATGTAGTGATAATATATTCCTTACATTGGCAAAAGTTCTAATTACCATCTAGTGTATAATGCCTCTCACACATCCACAACTTTATTTACCTGGTGTTTTTCATATGGCATTATTGAGATACTATAACTGTGTGGCATTAGCACAACAGTGGAAACCAATACCATGCTTACAAATTACGTTGTCCAGAGGAAGCATGGGAAAAAATATATAGCAGTGGGCTTAAACCCAAACCCTGTGGAACTTCACTTTAGTACAAGTAGAATAGTCACCATTTACATCTACAAACACAGTTTTCAATAGAATCAGATTTTTCTACTGTTCATGTAATCTTGTGGTTATATATGTGCATAATGTTCCCAACAAATCATGGGGTTGCCTTCCTGTAACCGCCATTATATGCTAATAATAACTTTTTATATAAATGCTGAAGGATTTATAAGAAACCTTTAGTAAAAAAATTATTATAGTTTGTACTTTGCTTAGGCAAGACCATGTGAACCTTGCCTTTGATTTAAAATGTGAAGGACTAGATCTCAATTAAATTATTAAGTTATAGGAGTGGAGAAGACTGCCATTTGTATTTCAAGCAGTTTTTACAAGCAGATGGCACTAGCGCTTCAGTAATGGATAATGGATGAAAAGATATATATGCATATAAATTTGATATTATTAGTTTGCAGTGTATGCTTATTTTTAACATGATTATTTGTTTGTTTTATTTAAAACTAAACAATTTAAAGCCATGGATTTAATTAAATAGTTTTTCATTAATCTGTCTGTCTCTTCGTTAATCTGTCTGTCTCAATCAGGAATATAACCCAAAATGGTGAGTACTCACGAAATGGAGGAGATGGCATCGGAGACAGCATCGGTAGACTCAATGACTGAGCAATGTTAAGCACCATCTTGTTTCCTTTTATGCTTCCTGAAATGCGACCGTATTACTTCCAGGTCCTAGTGCCAGTCGTGTTACGAGTGTGCATGACAGTACCCCCCTGTCCAGGACCGACTCTCGACGGCCCTGGGGTGGAGGATACCCGACGACGGTAGTCCCGGATGAGTTCGGGGTCTAGGACGAACCGAGCCGGAATCCAAGATCGCTCCTTGGGACCGTAACCTTCCCAATCGACCAGGTACTGGAGCCCTCTGCCCCGAGGACGCGAGTCAAGGATCCGGTGAACGGTGTAGGCAGGACCACCCTCAATGATACGGGAAGGAGGAGCAAGGTGGGTGGGGGGAACCATAGGTGAAGTGATGAAGGGTTTGAGTTGTGATGTGTGGAATACCGGATGGGTTCGGAGCGCCGCAGGCAGCTGGAGCCGGTAGGTGACAGGGTTGATCCGGAAGGTTATGAGGTAAGGGCCAATGACCCTGTGTGAGAGTTTGTGAGATTCTGTATGGAGACGCAGATTTTTTGTTGATAACAAGACCTTGTCACCTACATTGTACAATCGTCCCGGAGGGTGCCGACGGCGATGTTGAGCGGCGTAGCGGGTATTGGCACGGCGAATGGCTGCTCTAGCTTGTTCCCACAGCTGCCGGCACCTACGGACCAACTGTTGGGCCGACGGTACATCAACCTCTGGTTCTTGGTGATCGAACATCGGAGGCTGAAAACCGTGGCATACCTCAAATGGGCTTAGCTCGGTGGTGGATGAGACGTGAAGATTGTGGGAGAGTTCAGCCCAAATGAGATAGCGGGCCCAGGAGCGCTGTCGATCGGCGATAAAGCATCTCAGATAGCGCTCCAGTTGTTGGTTGGTCCGTTCCATCTGACCATTAGTCTGAGGGTGGTATCCAGAGGAGAGACTCCAGGTGGCGTTGATCAGACAGCAGAAGGCTTTCCAGAACCGGGCAGTGAACTGGGGCCCTCTGTCCGAGACGATGTCCTTCGGGAACCCATGCAGGCGGACTACATGCTCTAGTATCAGCTCGACTGTGTCTTTAGCTGACGGGAGTCCGGCGAGGGCCACCAAGTGCACGGCCTTGGAGAATCGGTCAACAATGGTCATGATGGTGTTCTTTCCCTCGTAATCCGGCAGGACCGTGATGAAGTCAACGGCAATGTGTGTCCAGGGCTGCCGGGAAACCCGGAGTGGTTGAAGTTCCCCCGGTGTTGGTTGGTTGGTGTCTTTGACCCTGGCACACACTGGGCACGCCTGGATGAATTCCTCGACATCCTTTGTCATGGACGGCCACCAGAAGTCCCGCTGAATAAATTGGAGGGTGCGGCGAGTACCCGGGTGTCCAGAAAGGAGGGAGGAATAGCCCCATTGAAGGACTTCCGTTCTGATGTTGCGGGGTACGTAGAGTCGTCCAGGTGGCACACCTGCCGGTTCAACCTCCGCGGCCTCTGCCTGGCGAACCCTCGTTTCCAAGTCCCACCGGAGAGGGGCAATGATCTTTGACGGCGGGAGGACGGGCGGGGGTCCGTCCGGGGAGCATCCTCCTCATGTTGCCGGGAGAGGGCATCAGCCTTGGTGTTTTCGGATCCCGGGCGGTATGACAGATGGAAATTGTAATGCTCGAAGAAGAGAGCCCACCACGCCTGCCTCGGGATGAGCTGTTTTAGGTTCCGGATAATGATCAGATTTTGATGGTCGGTCCAAATGATGAACGGCTCTCTGGCACCCTGGAGCCAGTGACCCCATTCCTCCAGAGCCCACTTTATGGCCAACAGCTCCCGGTCCCCTACCCTGTATCGCTGCTGAGTGGGGTCAAATTTTCTGGAGAAGAAGCTACAAGGGTGCAGCTTCTGATCTGGACATCGTTGGGAGAGAATGGCCCCAGTGCCCACATCCGAAGCGTCCACCTCCACAACGAATGGTTTGCTCGCGTCTGGATGGAGGAGAATTGGTGCGGTGGTGAAGCGGTGACACAATTCCTGGAAGGTGGAGATGGCGGCAGAGTTGAGGGTGAAGGGATGAGAAGATCGTTGTGTCAGGGCGGTTAAAGGAGCTGCAATCGTACTGTCCCGGATAAAGTGACGATAGAAATTCACAAACCGTTGAAGTTGCTTGAGGGTCTTGGGTAGTGGCCAATGATGCACAACTTCCAGTTTCTGGGGCCACACCCTGGGGCAAGATAACAAAACCCAGGAACGTGGTAGAGCGCTCGTGAAAAGCACACTTCTCCAACTTACAATACAGTTGATGGGCGAGCAATCTCTTGAGGACCGCCCTGACGTGTAGGACATGTCCTTCAGGAGTACGGGAGTATATGAGGATGTCATCCAGGTACACAAATGCCCACCGGCCTAGCATATCTCTGAGGATGTCGTTAATGAATTGTTGGAAGGCGGCGGGGGCGTTGCAGAGTCCAAATGGAATGACCAAGCTCTCATAGTGTCCTGTTGGGGTGATGAAGGCCGTCTTCCACTCATCGCCCTCTCTGATGCGCACCAAGTTGTAGGCACTCCGATAATCAACACAGGGACGTAAGTCGTCGCCTTTTTTCTTCACAAAAAAGAACCCCGCGGCAGCAGGTGAGGAGGAGGGCCGGATGGTGCCATGGCGGAGGGCGTTGGTTACATACTTCTCCATCGCCTGCGTCTCAGTGGCGGAGAGTGAGTAGAGGTGGCCGCGGGGGGGAACAGAACCCGGCTGGAGGTCAATTGCCAGGTCGTAGGGGCGATGAGGAGGTAGGTGAGTGGCTCGTCTTTTGCAAAACGCTTCAGCCAGGTCCCGGTAGGCGGCGGGGATGGCGTTGATGTCCCAGCCGAGGCCCGCAAGCAAAGTTTGGTGCAGGTCGGCCCCCATTGCAGAATTCGATGTTGTGTCCAGGAGATGAGCGGGTCATGTTGTAGAAGCCACGGGTGCCCAAGGTTGATAGGAGGAGATGAAATGGGGGTGAGATGGAACCGGATCTGCTCTTGATGTTGGTCGATGATTAGCGTGATTGGTTGAGTCTGGGTAATGATGGGGCTGGAGGAAAGGGGCTGACCGTTGACAGATGTAATCCAAACAGGCTGGGATAATGCCTCGAGCTCCACCCCAAGTTCTTTGGCATAGGCAGAGTCAATGAAGTTGCCAGCGGCACCGGAAATGATGAACGCCGTACTTCTGACCCGTTTGTGGCAAAACTGGAGGTGTACTTGCACCGTGAGACGAGAAACATTGGTGGTGGTGGCAGAGAGGTCGAGGGGGCCCGGCGATTCGCTCTCCTTACTCACTGGGCCTGAGCGTTTCTCGGGCGCAGAGGGCAGATAGCTCTGTGGTCCCACGCCGACCCACAGTAGGCACAGAGCCCCTCCCTGAATCGCCGTTCTCACTCTGCAGCGGTCAAGGAGGCGCGTCCTAGTTGCATGGGTTCCCCGGCTACGGTGTCAACCACGGCAGGAGGTGGAGAACCGACAGGTCCAGTGGTGGTGGTGGAAAAGCGGCGTTTTTCAGGAACTGGGGCGTAGGGCAGAAATGTGGAAGATCGTGGCGTGGCTGGTGATGGTGACGGAGTGGTAGAACACACAGTAGAAGTGATTATAAAGTTCACTGTAAGCCATTATAAAGATGCCATGTTTCTGATTATATGAGCTGTACTCATCATTCCTGTCAGGAGGTTAGGTGAGGAAAGTTGAGCAATTTTCTGAAAATAATATAAAAATTTACTTCATTTTTCTAGCTTGCGTTAATACTAGTTACAGTTTGCCCACTTTGCTGCTTAAAATAGCTGACAATTACAACTGCAAAAGTGGAAGTGAGTTGGGTATGTGTCTACCGATACAATGCATCTGGAAAGTTGCATTGCACAATGCTTCACTTTTCCCACATTTTGTTATGTTACAGCCGTATTCCTAAATGTATTCAATTTATTATTTTCCTAAAATATCTTACAAACAATACCCCATAAAGACAACATGAAAAAAGTTTGATTGTAATCTTTGCAAATTTATACAAAAAAATAAAAATGAAAGATCACATGTACATAAGTATTCACAGGATTTGCCATGACACTCAAAATTCAGCTCAGGTGCATCCTGTTTCCACTGATCATCCTTTTTTTCTACACCTAGATTGGAGTCTATCTGTGTTGAAGTGATTAGACATGATTTGAAAAGGCACACACCTGTCTATATTAGGTCCCACAGTTAACAATGTGTGTCAGAGCACAAACCAAGCCAGACAGTCATTGGCTGTAGACCTCAGAGACAGGATTGTATTGAGGTACAGCTCTGAATGGTACAGAAAGATTTCTGCGGCACTGAAGGTCCCAATGAGCACAATGACCTCCATAATTCATAAGAGCTTCAGGGTTACTCTGTGAAAAGACAAGAACGTTCCAGAAGAAAAACCATCTCAGCAGTACTCTTCAAGCCAAATTCAGAGTTCAATCTTTTTTTCATCCAACAAGAGAATTTTGTTACTTATGATCGTTCATGTGCCTTTTGGCAAACTCCAGACAGGCTATCATGTGCCTTTTACGAATAAGTTGCTTCTGTCTGGCCATTCTATCATATTGGCCTGATTGGTTGAGTGCTGCAGAGATGGTTCTTCTTTTGGAAGGTTCTCCTTTCTCCATAGAGAAATGCGAAGCTCATTCAGAGTGACCATCTGGTTCTTGGTCACCTCCCTCACTAAGGTCATTCTCCTCCAATCTCTCTGTTTGGCCATGCGGCCCGCACGAGGAAGAGTTGTGGTGGTTCCAAACTCCTTCCATTTATGGATAATGGGGACCTTCAATGCTACAAAAAAAATTGGCCAGGTAGTGTATTTGCTGTATTAAACTAAATTAGGTTGTTTTTTGCTAATGCCAAATTACACTAGCATGGATTCCATAGTTAACAAGCTAAGTAGAAAGTCCATTTCTAGCTAATGGGGAAACAATCTTATTATTTATAGGATGTGTTGGTTCTTATTAATCCATTAGCAAATAACATGATGCTAGTGATGACCAACAAATGTGCAGATATTGACTGATAAAGTAAAAAAAAAAAATGCATAAAATCTACATACAGAATAGTTCAAATGAATAAAGGGGAATAATGTTATTAGCATGAAATTAATGTAAAAATTATTACAAGATTAAAAACAGATTACAACTTTTTTAATGTTCTAAAATAACAGAAGCAAAAAACAGATGCAAAAAGAATACTTACTATAAATTCCTTTAAAAAATCTCAGCACACACTGGTAATTTTTAAGGTAAAAGGGTATACAGTAATATAGGATTATAGTTCAACTGAGTAAGGAAGTATCAACACTGATGTTCTGGTAAAATTCCTTAGTCGCTCATCTTCCCCTGTCCAGTTTGGATGCGGAACAAAATGATGACATCTCTCTCAGCTTATTCTTTTTATGGGGATTTACTGGATGTTGCTGCAAATCTGAGCTGAATATTCAGCTGCTTGATCTGTCACAAACCTGTGGAATAAATACACAACATTTAAAGACAAGAATAGTGTAATGTCTTACATTTCTAATCAGTCCCTTAATGTACTTATTATATACTATATCAGCACAATTAGTGTTGGTGTAATGATAATAATTTGCTCACTAGATGGCAGCAGTGCTCCTGCGAATGTTCACATTACTGTACTGAACATTATCTTCCTCTGTGGTGTCTGGAGGAAGTCTGGGTGACAGAGACCCTTCCGGTATGTGGGAGTTTTTTAAATCAACACTGGCATAGTGAAGGTTATCCTGATCATATGAGGTGACTCTCCCTCTGCTGTCTGAGGCTGGGACATTTACATACACTGTGATAGAGGAACCCTGAAAGGGAGAACAGATCAAATTCCATATATGAAGATGTCACAGGATCAAACAAATCTCTCCTTTCACCCACACTCACCTGTTCATTCTCACCAGTGCTACTGTGGCTGTTAGTTGAACTCGACTTTCTCTTCCTGAGAAACACCAAGCACGTATTCTTGATATGTATAAAAGAGTATTTAATTGTAAATGATGTTTTAAATATATGCAGCATGTTCACATTTACATACCACATCCACAGAGCTCCTAGGATGAATGTTAATCCCAGGAAGACGCCCAGTCCCACCATGATGTGCTTTAACACTGTGTTTTCTTTTGAGCCTTCAGAAACTAATCATTAGCAATAAAGTTGTTTTGTTTAGTCCTCTTTATACAACAATATAAACGTATTACACTACACTTACATGACACATCCAGTTCTGTTGGTGTGGAGTTGTGCTGTCCCAGCTGGTTGTGAGCAGTGCAGTAGTACAGTCCGCTGTGCTGGGAGCTGATGTTGCTGATGCTGTAATTCTGGCCTGTTGTCAGCAGTGTGTCTGCAGCTGCTCTCTGCTTAAACCAGGAGTAGGTGAGAACAGGTGGGTTTGCATCACTGCTACAGCTCAGAGTCACTGAATCCCCCTCCACTGTGTCTCCAGAGGAAAGAACCACTGCTCTGGTGTTTTTAGGGGAATCTGATGAGAAATAAAACACCTGAATCAGCTGGTGTGTGTTCAGGATCAGCATTTGATATAGATATAAATGTAGTATGATTGAGGAGAGTAAAATCCACACTCACACACTGGAGGAGAGAGGAGACTGTCATGGCCTTCAACAGCACAGCTGTAACTGACCGCACCACTGACTGCAGCTACAGAGCAGGAGGCAGATTTACAGTCAGACACACGCTGTCCGTTCTTGTACCAGATGTAAGTGAGGTTGTTAGACAGAGTGCAGGGGTTGGTACAGTTCATTGTGATGTACTGGTCTCTCCAGTCTGATACTGTAACCTTCAGATCTGAAGAATAGTAAACTAGGCTCATTATTTTGATTTACTTCCTCTACATATACAGTGATTCCTTCAAAAGTTAATCCATGCAAATACATTTAAAAACATCAGAACTCCACATCAAAATGTGTCTGGCAAAAAACAAGAGAGAAAAGATCACATCCAGCACTGCATGTAATGCAAACGATTACACATACGTCAAGGTATATACAGTGGAACCTCGGATTGCGAGTTGAAGAACAGGTCTTGGTTTACGAATACCGAGAATCATGTATCATGCATGCGCTTCTTGTTTTGACGCAGAGCATCACGTGATCACAACTGAGCCAATAGTTTTTCTCTTGCGCGCGCTTTATTTTCTCTAATGAGATGTGCTTTTGCTTTACACGCGCACATGTAAAGCAAAAGTACATCTCATTAGAGAGGTTAAAGATCCATTTTCTCTCTCTCTCTGTGTCATCTGGTATCTCATGCTCCTCCTCCCTCGTCCCCTCTCACCTTCACACAAACACACACACACTTAACGGAAACACTGCTCTGTCGCGATTCTTTTCAAAGGTAAAGTGCGGGTTAATTTATTTTATTTTCACTTTACAGCATTGATTCCGTTAGTGTGCACTCACTCAAGTATCAATAGCAATGTTACTTGCTAATTTCTGATAAAACATTGTTTTCATTAATATGTGTGTGTGTGTGTGTGTGTGTGTGTCTGTGTGTGTGTGTGTGTGTGTGTTGTGGAACTCAAATAAGAGAGAAGGAAGGGTTACTGTGTCAGATGAGAAGAGGAAGAGTGGAGTGTCTAATTTCTCCTCTCCGCTTATTTTAGCTTCACACACACACACACACACACACACACACACACACACACACAGTTACACAGCACCTGTGTGCACACACAGACACACACACAGCGTGTGCGGAAACACTTATCTGTCTGTATTTATTTTTGTTTCGTTTTTTCCAAAGTTAAGTGCAGGTTAATTTGTTTTATTTTTACTTTACATTTTGTATTAATTATTTTTATGTATTTTTTATTTTTTTGGCCTGTGGAACGAATAATTTGCGTATCCATTATTTCTTATGGGGAAATTCGATTTGAATTTGATTCACGAGTGTTTTGATATACGAGCCCATTTCCGGAACAAATTATACTCGCATTCCAAGGTTCCACTGTAGTTTGTTTTTTAGTTCTGATTGCTTTATCATAACGAGAGTTATTACGAAATAGTCAGGGCCTCGTTTGAGTGAATCACCCTCTAGATGTAGTTCAGTAAATGCATATTTGTGTAAAGTTACCTGTGACAGTCAGAGAGACTGCAGGTTCCCTGGTGTATTTGTCTCGGTCAGTCACACCACAACACTCTTTACTGAGTACACCTGAAACACACAGAGAGGTACATGCAGGAATAAACAACTTGATTATGAGAGCATAAGATGAATCATCAGAGCTTTGTTTAGATTTGGGAGACTTAAGTACGCTGGCCGAGAAGTGCAAAACAAAATAACAAAACCCAAAACAATAAACCAAATGAGAAAACACAACGACAATTCAGTCAAACCGGAAAAGGTAGGTATAGTTCTTGAATTAAATTCTTATCGCTGATTGGAAGAGACATCCGTCACTCAAAACATACAAGCAGTACTTTCAAGTGAAGTCAAACTTATGTTAAAAGCACATTTAACACAAATTAGTTGATCAAAGTAAAATCCTAAAATACTGAAATGAATCCCTAAATGAAAATACATCTAAATGTCCGTGAGGCTGCAATACTTTGAGTAACAGATGTCTCGTCCAATCAGCAGTAAGAATCAACAAACGGACAAAGGTAAGGGTGGATGGCGAATTAAATTCTTAGCGCTGATTGGAAGAGGCAACTATCACTTAAGGGACGCATTGTTAAGTCAAATTTATTTTTGAAGCACATTTAACACAACTTATTTGACCAAAGTGCGGTATAATACTAAAATGCTAAAATTAATATTTAAATGAAAATACATTTAAATGTCAGTGAGGCTGCAGTACTTTCAGTATATTTTGATTAACAGATGTCCCGTCCAATCAGCGGTAAGAATAAACAGGTTAAAAAAGTAGGTGTGGCTTGTGAATGACATTCTTACCACTGATTAGACGAGACATCTGCCACTCAAAATATACAGGACAGACTGCAGTCTCACGGACATTTAAGCACTATTCGGACGGGACTAGTTTCACTTTTTTTTTTTTTTCAGCCGACGTCTGTCATTTCATGTATGGATTCGGACGGGACTAACATCTGCGTGTTTATTACGAACATGTAGGCGTGTCTGTGTTTTCATGTGGGCGTTGCACAAGACCACATGTTGAGGATGAGGATTTCTACTGGAGCGTAGAAAAGAGAAACTCAAATACCGGCGCGCTAGAGATTGTACGGTAGTTCACGCTGACCAAAACGCACAAGAAAACGCGTTTTGGAAAAAAAAAACATTTTCGCCAAACACAAACATTCGCATTCGGACGGGATTAGATTTCTCAGAGGACCGCCGAGTTTGCTGAAAAACAGTAGGTCATTTGCTCTGGAATTTTTACAAAGGTCGTGTGAGAAAAAGACAGACATGGCAGATTCAGGTGGGATTAAAATCACAAAGTACCTCTGTGAAACAGAAATTTCTCTAACGTCCCCCAGTAAAACTAGTCCCGTCCGAATAGTGCTTTAGATGTATTTTCATTTAAGGATTATTTTAGTATTTTAGAATTTTACAGCACTTTGGTCAACTAAGTTGTGATGAATGGGCTTTAAAAATAAATTTGACTTTTGATGCTGAGGGACAGATTTACTCTGACACTTACACACTGGAGGAGAGCGGTGGTGATCACTCTCATACACCTGACAGGAGTAGCTGCCTTCATCATATGGACTGGTCAAATCGAGCACAATGGAGGCATCAATGGTATATTTAATGTAATTGTCGTTCCTGTACCAGTAAAAACGGGCTGTACTGACACTGCAGGTGGCGCTACAGGTCACGTTCACTTCTCTTTGTCCTACAGTGTTAGACTCCACCTTCACCTGCAAATCTACACACAAGATTTGGTCATACTTTATAACCAAAATATAAACTACATATTATACAATAAAGTGTGTGTGTGTGTGTGTGTATGTGTGTATTACCTGTAACAGTCAGACGAACTCTAAATGAGGCTGATATCCAGTCACTTCTCCGTGTTTTAAATCTAAAGTTATAAACTCCAGAGTCACTCACTCTCACATTCCTCACTGTCAGCTCACAGTCAGACGTCACTGTGCTTACAGACACTCGTCCTGAGTATTGTGGATCTGTGCTCAGGTCTTGTGGTTCTCCTTCAGAGCTCTGGACTCGATACCACTCTCTCTGTGTGACACTGGAGTGATCAGGTGTTGTAAATGTACAGGGGATTTTTACTATAGATCCAGTAACAGCACAGAGACTCTGAGAGGAGAGAGTTACACTGTGCTGAGTCTGAACATCTGGAACACCTGATACACACATAGAGACACACACGGACACACACCAGAAGGCCAAATTAAATTCAGCTAAACACAGCCCAGTGACTTGTGCACTGACCAGAGTGTGTAACCACAGTTTTAACCTTTGATGCTGCTGCAGAGAGAGAAAAAGGTGTGAAAATGACAATTAAAATAGAGCTCAGTTTATAAACTTTTATTTGAGTTTATAGAATTGACAGTATATGTCCACACAAAGATAAAAGGACATAATACATTATTATTATTAAATATAATAAAGATTTTACAGTGTAAAAATAATACAATAGCTTAATATAATATGCATGTGTAAGTAGAATTTTCAATGATTAATTTAGTTTTTTCCTCTATAACTTTCTTTTCAACTAACTAACTAATTCTTCCAACTTTCTAACCTTCTTCAAATCTTCTTGTCTGCACCCAAATATTGTCAAATTTATAGAACCACTTCCAAACACACAGACATGTTAGGACTTTCCCGAGCTGTTAGTGACACAACAACACATAAAAAAAAAAACAGCAGAAAGAGCTGAAATATATGAAAGGTTTACCTGTCAGTAACATGAGGATTGCTGCTACTGTAATATTTCTTGACATTCTGTAAAAAAAAAAAAGGTGACCTTCAGACAGCTGACACATGAAGATCCACCACGTGTAGAGTTTCAATGGAGATTTTTTTGCAAATGCCAAATGAATCAATCTTACTATTTTAATAAACATTAACTGACTTAATCAGTCTGTTCCTAATTTACTTGCACTGCATTTGTAAGGAGTTATGAGCTTCTTCATGACACGCAGTTCCTTTAGCATTGAAGAAGCAGAAGATGAGCTGTGCACTTAGCACTGCAGTTAACACCCCACCCTATTTTAGCTTCATCTGTATTTTTGCATGTGAAGGCAGCCAAGTCTTATTAACACTACATTCTTATTCTTTTTTGTTTTCTTCTGAAATAAAAAACTGTAGAATTGAGTTTATGTGATATGTGTATTTAATTTCTTTAGACATAATGTATAATGTGTTTATTTACATTTTTTTTTTTAAAGTATATACTCTGATCTGCCATAACATTATTACCCCTGACAGATTTATTTATGTAGACGTACAGTAATAACATTCATTATATAATTACAATGCCATCTGGAAGTGGATATATTATATGGAATGATATCCCGGACATTTTTCAAAAGGAATTGCAAATTGCAAATCAGCGTCAGGGGCGGGTCTATGCTGGGGGGCGTGATTGTATGAGGAGTGACGTCACTCGCAGTCGCCGACCAAGAGGGGGAAATTTGAGCAATGGAGGTGAACCGCGGTAAAGTTGGTGTTATACGCTAAAATGCCCCCTGCCACGGATTGCACCCCCCCCCCCACCGCCCCCCCATACACACACACAAAATCTTAAAATATAAAAATATATTAGGACATCACAGTCAAAAATTCACATTATTATTATCAATAATATATTATATTTTATTATCAAATATATTATTACTATTATAATTAACCCTAGGCACGTGACAAATTAATACACGAACATTAGGACACAAATTCTCATATAATGTTTATTTTGTGGTACATTTATTTTGCAGGGGTTTGTCATGTAATACAAAAATGTTTACACTAAATAAATATTTTTATGGTGAAAAATTACACGAAACGATGTTTATTGTGAATAAGCAATATAAAAATATACATGTTGTACATGAAAAAAACAATTTTCTCTATACAACATGTCTTTTTTTATATTGCTTATTTTATAATCAAATTCGTTTGGTGCCATTTGTAAATCATAAACCTATGAGTTTATGTTCTAATATAATATTTGATAGAGATTATGTAGGGGGGCAATCCGTGGCAGGGAGGCATTTTAGCGCATAACACCCGGCGGTTTATAGCGATGGAGTCACTAAGGGACCGTCTAAAAAGTGCATGACCAAAACCCAACCGTTTGTTGGGTACAGAGAAATGACAGTCGGGTTAGTTTTAATACATTTTTACAACAACAACAAAACTATTTTCAAAAACTTTTTCGTTATGTGGATTACATGTAAAACTAATATAATAGTAGTTCACTCTATCACTGCTAATAACTACAACCCTTTCCTCATTCAGTTTGATTTCATTTAGCAATCTTTTTTTGCAAAAAATTTATTTAAAAAATATACAACGGAATTAATATCAAACTGAATATTGCAAAATGAAGGGTTGTAGTTATTAGCAAGTATAGAGTGCATTATAGTACAGTTGGTTTTACATTTGAAATTTCTATAGCAAAAATGTCATTGAATTTTGTTGATTTGTCATTTTTTGCAACTTATAATAGACTGTACCAAAGTGCATTCATTTTCATACATATCTTTATAATTATTATTATTATTTTAATAATAAAAACACCCCAACTCTCATTTAACAAATTATCTGTTTCATTGTCACAAGTATTGTCTGTGTAATCATTTATTTTTAAATGTACATTAAAGTAATTATTAATCAACTAAAAAAACAAACAAATAATCCATACTGTAGCCTAACAGTGTACTATGTTTGATGTCCTGTGAGGTATTTATCTGTAAGCTTGTGAATTCTTCTGTAAACAAACGGTTGGGTCTTGGTCATGCACTTTTTAGACGGTCCCTTAGTGACTCCAT
The DNA here is from genome assembly GCA_030347435.1 of Clarias fuscus. Lineage (NCBI taxonomy): Eukaryota > Metazoa > Chordata > Actinopteri > Siluriformes > Clariidae > Clarias > Clarias fuscus. The sequence continues at coordinate 4,856,445 of CM059228.1, forward strand.
CGCTATAAAGCGCCGGTAAGCAGCGTTTCTGACAGATTTAGCTCCAGCAGGCTGTAACAGGAGAAGATAAAAAATTATATATTTATTTTTAACAGCGTCTCTGTCCACTCCATAGTAGGAAAATATGCAATTTGTCATTTTTGTCTGTTTATTTCTTGATAAACAGATGCGATAATCTCGGTTCACCTCCATTGCTCAAATTTCCCCCTCTTGGACGGCGACTGTGAGTGACGTCACTCCCCATAAAATCACGCCCCCAGTATAGACCCGCCCCTGACGCTGATTGACAGGTTTCCGTGTAACGTGTTGGAAATGCGATTGCAAATGGATTAGCGATTGCGTTCGAGTTTTGGCAGGCTACATGCGCGACACAGTGAAAGTGAAAAAGCAGACGTGCTAATTGATTTTGCTATTTAAATATGACAGGTTCATGACCTGTAAGACATGGGAAATGGACTTTGCTTTGTCATTTGAAATTTGGCAGTCAGTGTGCGCTCGCGAAGGCGAAAAAGCAAACGGTAATGCAAACTTTGCACTTGCATTTGAATTATGTCACACTTTATGCGTCCACATATGGAAAACGCAATTGCAAATGCAATTTGCAATTCCTTTTGAAAAATGTCCAGGATATCATTCCATAATATTAGGCAGCAAGTGATAATTTTGTCCCTAAAGTTGATGTGTTTAAAGCAGCAAAAAAATGGGCAACACTGACAGGTTGAATTGTGATGGCTAAATGACAACTCAGAGCAACTCCAAAACTGCAGCTATAGTGGGATGTCCACAGTCTGCACTGGTAAGGACATACACCAAAAGTGCTCCATGGAAGAAAAACCAGTGCACTGGTTACAGGCCAGGCAAGGCTCATTGCCGATGGCCTGAGGTGAGGATGATCGGTTGGATGTGCATCGCCTACCTAGGGAAGAAATGGCACCAAGACACACTATGAAAACAAGGCAAGCCAGCAGAGGCAGCATCAGCTGTGGTGGAATTTTGGCAAAATACTTTTCAGGATTGTTTTAATTTAGCCACATTGGTGTGTTTTCGAGCATGAACGGCCTGTTGAAGCCACTGCCAGAACACCAAACCTCTGTGGAACACCAAACTTCACTTGGGAACATGCAGAATAGTAACCATTAAATCTACAAACTGATAACTATCGATCGAATAGGATCTGAGCCAGGAGAGGGACGTTTCCTTAATTTCTACTACATTTTCAAACCTATCTAACATAGCTGCTGCACTACTATCATTTCCAGGATCTTAGAGATACAGTAAAGGCAAGTTTGGTATAGGCCTATAGTTGAACAGCTGACCGGGGTGGAGGTCAGGTTTCTTAATTAGTGCTTTAATAACTTCTAATTTAAAAGATTTTTGAACATACTCCCACTGCTGAGTGAAGAGTTGACTATTTTTAACAGGGATTTTGTTATTGCTGCTGCTATCTGCTTGAGAAAATGTGTGGGTATAGGATCTAATGTACAGATTGATGATTTTGCAGAAGAAATTAATGAAATTAGTTCATTCCCTTCAAGGGGAGTAAAATATTCTAGGTTAGTTTATTATCTGCATCAATAAGACTGCATCAAGCAATAAGACATCAATCATCTGCATTCAAAAAAACATTTTTTTTGCCTAATGTATAGTCCTCACTACTGCATGTTATTGATGTGGAGATTTTTTTTGTGGTCTTCTACCTGATTAATTTAGCTTTTTTTTGTTTACAATAATACAATTGTAAACATTAAGTAAAGAAAATCTGGCTTTGAAACCAGACAATTTAAAATAAACAATTATTCGTATTGCTGATTTTAAGCTAAAAATAATAGATCCTAGAATATTTCTCATTTCACTCATCTCTTATGCAAAACTATCAACTTGTGTACTAGAGCCTATACCTACAAAATGGGTATGTTCCAAAATCTTTAAAATTAGTAGTCATCAAACCACTAGTTATAACATAGAGTTGTTGCAGGTGAGGCATAAGTGCAGAGTTTAAGTCTTTAAGGTTTTAATAAATTAATCCACTTTCAACATGAACAACTAAAAACAGAAACTATGGCAAAAAAAAAAAAAATCCAACAGAACACATCACCTGACCGAGGTGCATTCTGGGACATAAAGTCCAAAAAAAAAAAAACTATTTGGCCGCAGGGCGCCCTCTATGGGTCCTTCCTGACACTATGAAACCTGACCTTGATCCCTGTCATTTGTCCAACTACAGGATGATATCAAACCTCCCCTTTATCTCTAAGCTCCTAGAAAATGTAGTAGTACAGTAGCCATGTGTCAGGCCAGCTAAAGCAGCAGATCTAACAAAACCATATCCGCGTACAATCATTGCGGAAAAAACTACAATTCCCAACCATCACATTTCAAGTCATCTGAATTCTAGAACACTTTCTCCCAATTAGCCAGGTGTTTAAATAGGACTCAGCAATGGAGAGACTTCGCGAAGTATACACTCTTGTGACAGATGTATTCATGCTCTTGTGGGATGTTTGAATGCAGTCTTCCCCACTCTCTTTGATTACTAAGATATGTTGAGGGGGGAGTGACTGGTTGCTTCACATCCCAGGGAGCCCTCATATCTGTGTTTCCTTCTGGCTCTCCCTTTTAGTTATGCTGTCATAGTTAATCCTGCTGGAGTCCCTGCTTGCACTCTACACTTGATATACAATCACCTGACACATTATGTGACTTTGACCATATCTAACTACAGTGGCCCCTTGGATTACAAGCATAAATCAGCATTCACCAGAAGCATGTTCGTATATTAAAACACTCGTAAACCAAAGAAAATTTCCCGTCTTAAGAAATAATGAAAACCCGAATTATTCGTTCCACAGCTCAAAATAAATAAATAAATAAAAATAATTAATACAACATAAAAATAACACAAATTAACCTGCACTTTACCTCCTTATAAAGTAAAAATAAAGCAGACAGACAAGTGTGTCCATTTGTGTTTGTGCTGTGTATGTGTGGGCTCTGTATGTGTGTGCGTGCTTGTGCAACACCTTCTCCCTCTTCTCGTCTTACACAATAACCCTTCCTCCTCTGTTATTTGTGCGGAACAACTTTCACACACACAAACTAACAGAAACACCGCCTCATCAGGAAAATTCACTGCTGTAAAAATAAAACAAATTAACCTAAAGAATCGCGACAGAGCAGTGTGTGTGTGTGTGTGTGTGTGTGTGTGTGTGTGTGTGTGTGTGTGAAGGCGAGAGGAGCAGGGGTGTGAGCAGGCGAGAGGAGCAGGGGTGTGAGCAGGCGAGAGGAGCAGAGGTGAAGGAGAGGTGTGCGTAAATGGGCACTGTGTCCAATGACTCGAACGCACATGCATAATATGATGCTGACACAGAGAGAGAGAAAATTCATCTTTAACCTCTCTAATGAAACTTTATTTTGCTTTACAACGCACACACACACACACACACACACGTTATAATAAACAATACAGACGCGCTGTGCACACTTATACAAACACAAAATAAAAGATGGCTTACATGCACACACATTGCTCCTCTTACAGACCAGTCGCAAACCAGGTTACTCTCAATCTGAGGTTCCACTGTATAATCTTTCTTCTGTTCTGTTCTCTTCTCTTCTTTCTCTCTGTCTCTCACTTTGTCTGTCTCTCGCTTTTGAGCTACACATGCCACTCCTGAGCTGCCAGTGTTCCAGATCCCCTCTGCCGTCTGTCTGGATCATCCTGTTGACCTCTTTCTGCTTAGAGATCTTGTTGCATGGATGCCCCATGTGGTCTGCTTGGGATGTGTGTGGTGACTGGGGACAGTTCCACTTTACCATGGAGACGGTCCTTAGCCTCGGCTGATGCAGACAGCTGTTCTTTGATGACTTGTAACTGCCGTCACTCAAGAGTCCTCCAATAACAAACTGGACTCTGTATTAGATTAAATCTTTTAGAATAATCTTCCGTTATTTTGAACTTCCAGCTGCTTAATACAGAGTATGACTGCAAAGCAATTCCTTCTATGCGCTATCACCCAAATGAGGATGGGTGTCCTGTGGAGTAAACATGATAGCGTCTTCTATGGCAGTGATTCCCCACCCTCGTCCTGGTCATTTTAGTGTTTTCTTCATTCCCAGCAGACCTGATTTAACTAACCTTATAGATAAATTGATTCAACAAATCAGCTAATTAAATAGAAATGTGAGTGGTAGGGCAGGGAAAACACAAAAATTTGCAGGGCAGTGGGTTCTACAGGACAAGGACAGGGAACTGCTGTCTCTACAGTAGAGCAAACGCACACACACATACACACACTAAACTAGATATCATTCAATTTTTATCTTTTTGTAATTTTTCCTTTTTTGTAAATTCTTGAACTGGATGTTAAAACAATAAAAATCCGTAATTTATTGATCTGCATTAAGTGGTGCTCTGTGAACGCTGTGGGAGTAAGTTAAACGGGCAGCAGAGTAACTGCGCAAGTGAAAAGAGAAACAACCTAAGTCCGTGTCTAACTTGTGGCCAAATAGCAAATGATAGCTACAATATATAAACTCCAAAAACATTTTGCAAAGAAGAAAGCAGCCTGCCTCACACCCTCATGTGCACTCTGCTGTTCACGCCACTTGCTCCGTGTGGCTAACCTTCTCAGCTTGCCTTGGCGCAGTCCAGAGGACACTGCTCACTGAGCTATGACCTGTGGACACACACCATTCTGCTACAGAGTGAAATTCACCTAAGTCTGCATACTTTTAACTTTGATGTTGAATGTTGTGCATAAATAAAGGCTGTTTGTGTAATCTGGTTCCTGTGTTTTCTCTCCATGTGTCAAACCTGTTAAACTGGTGGAGAATGAGGCACACAGACCAAAACCGGGCCCACAAAGGTCGTCCAAGCAAAATATCTAGGACATCTCCACGAAACGAGCATTCAACAATGAGCACTCTTGGAACAGCATTCGCAAGGTCTGCAGGCAATGGCAGCCAAGCTTTTGAGCCTTTGGGATCGCACGGCTTGTGAGGTGCTCCTCCCCAATCCACACAGACATTTGCAGCACCTGTTGACAAACCTGATGCCGCATGGTGACATAAAGGCGTTCCTTTACACGTTCGAAAAGACTGCAGATCAGGGGGGCTGGTTTCAACATGAGTGGAGCAGTATTCTCATTACGCTGCTCACAGGTGCAGAAGCCGAAGAGGAGGCTAATGATCCCTCTAACCTTTTAGAATGTCCCTGTCTCAGCAGGTTAAATACAATGGTAGTTTTAATGTTACAAAAATACGATCACCTGGTGAACCATCTGATCTCTTGGTGGGGTAAAAAAGTAGGCACAGTGATGCACCTGACCCATGCTGCTGGGAACAGGTTTTGGAAATAGAGGGTGAAGCCGATGTGGCCCCGCAGCCCCGGCCGGCCTCTTACTTCCTGGTATAAAACAACCTTTTAAACTACCATACATTACAATGTGGTGAACAGTGTGATTGCTTGGTGTTCCTCCACCGGCTTCACGTCATTCGAACTTAGAAGATCTTTGAGTGGTGGCAAGGCCTGCTGGATGTGGCGAAAAATGCCTGTGAGGAGTAACCATCATCATACAAATTACATATGTCAAGGAATTACAACAATTTCACAGCCTTTGCCAGGGCACTCAAAATTTAGCTCAGTTTATAATATTAGATTTAAAACACAGAGAAGTGACTGGATATCAGCATCATCTGGATTTACCAGATGACACTGCAGGTGGTGCTATAGGTCACTTTTACTTATCTCTGTCCTAAAGTGTTAGGATCCACATTCACCTGCAAGTCTACACACAATTATGTACCAAAACCCTGTTAATACTACATACCTGTATCTATACCTATATCTCAAGTGTGTGTGTGTGTGTGTGTGTGTGTGTGTGTTACCTGTAACAGTCAGATTAAATCCAGATGAGGCTGATATCCAGTCACTTCTCTGTGTTTTAAATCTAAAGTTATAAACTCCAGAGCCACTCACTCTCACATTCCTCACTGTCAGCTCACAGTCAGACGTCAGTGTGCTTACAGACACTCGTCCTGAGTATTGTGGATCTGTGCTCAGGTCTTGTGGTTCTCCTTAAGACTCGATACCACTCTCTCTGTGTGACACTGGAGTAATAAGGTGTTATAAATTTACAGGGGATTTTTACTGTAGATCCAGTAACAGCACAGAGACTCTGAGAGGAGAGAGTTACACTGTACTGAGCCTCAACTCCTGGAACACACACACACACCAAAAGGCCAAATTAAATTCAACTAAACACAACCCAGTGACTTGTGCTCTGACCAGCAAGAGTGAAACCACAGTTTTAACCTTTGCTGCTGCTGCTGCTGCTGTTCTCAGTCTGACAGACATGAAGGTGTGAAAATGGCAATAAAGATAGAGCTCAGTTTAAAACTTTAAGACGCAGTTCTCACAAGGGGCAGAGCCGTGAAAAAAAGCTTTGCACTCTTCAGAAGGGGCAGATCTGCAGGCTGCTACCACTGCTACACTGAGTTCTGGACAGGCAAAGGCATTTAGATACACTGTTGCCAGGCAACACCGCACAACTGTGTGAATGTGTTTATTTAAGGGTCCTGATACCTTCATCAATTAAGTAGCAATGGTAAGGTATTAGGGTCAAAGACCAAAGAAAAAGAAAGAAAAGAAAAAGAAAGAAATTCAAGAGACAGAGGGAAAGAGCCAGCATCTTCCTCTCTAAAATGCCAGCAAAAGAGAGAGAAAGAGAGAGAGTGACGTGCTGTCCTTTATGTACGCGCTCTCAAGTTAAATATAAAAGTACAAAATAGACACAAACCCCTCTCTCTCTCAAATAAATCCTTGGTTTTCAGTTTTCTTTCGGTTTCCTTTTAGTTCCTTAATTAATAATTCCACGCTATCTCCAAACGGGAAGGTTTTCTGATGCGTATCATAAGCACTCTTACAACCTATTTCATTGACCCCCTCCAAAGCTCTGCGTTAGGACTCCTTATACATTAAAACATCTTGTGGGGCGGCTCTCCACACTGCACCACGTATCTGAGCCTGCGGCAGGGAACATCTCCTCCACCCCACAAAAGCCGCTCCAGGTTGGACTCAAAAGTCAAGACCTCGTCATGCAGGACTCTTCCTACCAGCTACACTCTCAAGGACCAAGATCCGGAGAGCTCTCATTGATTCAGGGGCCATGGGAAATTTTATTGACGGGAGGCTAGCTGCAGCACTGGGTATTCCAGTTAGCCAGCTTCCTTTCCGCCATCCCGTTGGTCTCCCTGGCCAGCCAGCCAATTAGGTCTGGGTGCATGATGCAGAGGATGGCCCCAGTGATACTACGGCTTGAACATCATTCTGAGTGAATCTCGTTTCTGGTAACCCGGGTGCCAAAACAGAGAGTAGCGCTGGGGTTCCCCTGGCTTCAACGTTACAACCTTCGCATCGACTGGCCGACTCGTTCTGTCTCGAACTGGGGATGTCAGTGCATGCCCTAAGCTGCCTTAAGAGCACCCAACCCCCAGTCCCAGCGCCTCCTGCCTCAGTACCCCTTACTACTGCCCCTCAGGGCTACTGGGATGTAAAACCCTGTTGTAGGCCCTTACCAAACCAGTTTACACCTTGCACCTTATCCCCCCCATACACCCACTGTAACGATGCGGGTCCTCATGAAGGCCAGAGCCCCGAAAAAATGCTTTGCACTGTTCAGAACAGGCAGAGCCGCAGGCTGCTACCATGAGGAGCTCTGGACAGGCAAAGGCAACCATGTTTATTTAAGGGTCCTGAGGGCACTTCGTGTGATCATTTAGGTAGCACCAGTAAGGTATCAGGGCCAAAGACAAAGAAAAAGAAAGAAAAGAAGAATAAGGTAAAAGACAAGCATGCAGAAGGTCGAGAGACAGAGGCAAAGACTCAGCGTCTGGCTCCCTAAGACACCGGCTAGAGAGAGAAAGAGAGAGAGAGCGACACACTGTCCTTTAAGCGCACGATCTAAGGTTAAGTATAAAAGTACAAAAATGACAAACTCCTCTCTCTCAAATAAATCCTCAGTAATGGTGAACGCCCCGATAGGAACTTAACCTTTTTATTTTTAGTTTCCAGAGCCCCGTCCGTTGCGTATCATAAACATTCTCACAAACTCCTATTTCTTTGACCCCCTCTAAAGCCCTGCGTTAGGGCTCATACACATTAAAACATCTTGTGGTGCGGCTCTCCATACCGCACCTGAAATATGTGAAAAGTTTACCTGTCAGTAACATGAGGATTGCTGTTACATAATTCTGTAAAACACAGTGACATCTGCCTTCAGACAGGATGTAGGATTTGGATGGAAATATTCTTACAAATGCGAAATAAACTCTATTAATCTTTTAATGAACATTAACTGGCTTAATTAGCCTGTTCCTCTTTCACTCGTACTGCATTTGTAAGTAGTTATGAGTTTTTTTTTTATGACACACAGTTTCGCGTTGAAGACACGCAAGATGAGCAGTGCATTGAGGTTACCACCAAGCCTATTTTAGCTTCCTTTATTTTTACATGTGAAGGTAGTCAAGTCTTGTTAAAACCACATTCTTATTTTTTTTTCTTTTGAACTAAAAAAGTGTATTATTAAGCATATTATTTAATTTCTTTATCTAGACCTAAATAAACTAGGCATTGTGTGTTATTTATACTGTGTTGTTGTGGCTCTCTGTATTTGTTTGTTTAAAAGATTGTGAGTGCTAGATTTGAGTTTTTTGAGATGGTCAGACAATAGAAGGCTTTAAGATTTATCTTAATGAAGTTATAATAAAGAAACCAAAACACACACCTGTGAATTCATAATCACTCATTCATAGGCTACTTCCAGTGTCTTCCTCTTCCCTCTCTGCACTGGTAAGGACCTAATAAAAGTTCTCCTAAAAGTGTAGCATGGAATATATTGATACTCCAGATTATGCATTTCATTTATTTAATTTTACTTTATTTTATTCCTTCTCTGGTATTAGTGTGATGGGGACTGTTATTTTGAAAAGGAGCTTTAGGTAAAGGTAACTGTCCCAGCATGCATGTCGGCTGACGTCATGCACTAGTAAGAGGTGAAACTAGCTGTAAAACCGGAGATCACGCTCTTTCCAGAGATGTTACTAGTGGAGAGAGGTATGATTCCATGAGCTCTATTAGATGTTAAATGTTTACTTCATATTTAAGCGTTCAGATTTTAAAGATTATTTTATGTCATGTTATACTTAGACACTAGTCGAAGTTATTACTGTGTTAAACAAAGTTTAAATACTGTTAATAGGTGAATATTGAACTATGTGAAATAGCGGTGCAGTGTGTGCGTGCGTGCGTGCGTGCGTGTATGCGTGTGGGACGATGCTAGTGGCTAAGCGGCTAACATTGTGCATTGTGTTGCATAGGCAATGTGTAAAAGAGTGAAGTTTTGTTTATTCATACCTAGCATAATTAATATATTGTGTGGTTAACGGGCAATGCAGAGTCAGTGATCCTGATACCAGTGCCTGTTCATTTTTTTTTTTGTTCTGCTATTCAGAGAGAAGAGAAAGATATGCAAAAGGTAAAAACCAGCTGTGTGAAGAGAAAATTTTTGGATCCTAATTAATAAATTAATTAATTAATTAATAAATAAGAAAAACACTACGCAGAAGAAGATCCACTACACATGGAAGGAAAAGCAGTGCACTGGTGATTGGGATGGCCGGGTGTGTGCGCATCGCTTTTTTCCCTTGCCACTGTCGCCCTCGGCTTGCTCATCAGGGACGATCTGACTATCTGACCATTTTGATTCATACACATTCACATTTCATACAAACTTAATTGACAAACTTAAAAGACAATTGTTAAAAGCGCTATACAAATAAAATTGAATTGAATTGAACTCTTCCTGTGATGTAGCTTCCTGTATCATTACCGCGAAAGATTATCAATTTATCAGTATTTAAATTATACAGCTTTTTCCATTGATCCTAAAAAAAAATATACAGTGTGGGCCATTTATATGGACACACCTTAATAAAATGGGAATGGTTGGTGATATTAACGTCCTGTTTGTGGCACATTAGTATATGTGAGGGGGCAAACTGGGTGGTGACCATGGTCCATTTTGAAGTCGGCCATCTTGGATCCAACTTTTGTTTTTTCAATACCAAGAGGGTCATGTGACACATCAAACTTATTGGGAATTTCACAAGAAAAACAATGGTGTGCTTGGTTTTAACGTAACTTTATTCTTTCATGAGTTATTTACAAGTTTCTGACCACTTATAAGATGTGTTCAATGTGCTGCCCATTGTGATGGATTGTCAATGCAACCCTCTTCTCCCACTCTTCACACACTGATAGCAACACCGCAGGAGAAATGCCAGCACAGGCTTCCAGTATCCGTAGTTTCAGGTGCTGCACATCTCGTATCACACCATAGACAATTGCCTTCAGATGACCCCAAAGATAAAAGTCTAAGGGGGTCAGATCGGGAGACCTTGGGGGCCATTCAACTGGCCCACGACGACCAATCCACTTTTCAGGAAACTCTTCATCTAGGAATGCTCGGACCTGACACCCATAATGTGGTGGTGCACCATCTTGCTGGAAAAACTCAGGGAACGTGCCAGCTTCAGTGCATAAAGAGGGAAACACATCATCATGTAGCAATTTCAAATATCCAGTGGCCTTGAGGTTTCCATTGATGAAGAATGGCCCCACTATCTTTGTACCCCATATACCACACCATACCATCACTTTTTTTGTTCCAACAGTCTTGGAGGAATCTATCCAATGTGGGTTAGTGTCAGACCAATAGCGGTGGTTTTGTTTGTTAACTTCACCATTCACATAAAAGTTTGCCTCATCACTGAACAAAATCTTCTGCAAATTGTGTGCGCCGATCTGGGTCATCCTTGTTGAGATGCTGCAGTAGCTGGAGGTTGTAAGGGTGCCATTTGTGAGTAGCTAATATCCGCTGAAGGGATGTTCGACTAATGCCACTCTCCAGTGACATGCGGCGAGTGCTACGCTGTGGGCTCTTGCTGAATGAAGCTAGGACAGCCACTGATGTCTGCTCATTAGTGACAGTTTTCATGCGTCCACATTTTGGCAAATCCAACACTGAACCAGTTTCACGAAACTTAGCAAGCAGTTTGCTAACTGTAGCATGGGAGATGGGTGGTCTTTTAGGGTGTCTTGCATTGAAATCTGCTGCAATGACCCGGTTACTGCGTTCACCAGATATCAACACAATTTCGATCCGCTCATCACGTGCTAACCTCTTCGACATGTCAATGGCTGTGAACAAAGAGAAACTTGTAAATAACTCATGAAAGAATAAAGTTACGTTAAAACCAAGCACACCATTGTTTTTCTTGTGAAATTCCCAATAAGTTTGATGTCACATGACCCTCTTCCTATTGAAAAAACAAAAGTTGGATCCAAGATGGCCGACTTCTAAATGGCCACCATGGTCACCACCCATCTTGAAAAGTTTGCCCCCTCACATATACTAATGTGCCACAAACAGGACGTTAATATCACCAACCATTCCCATTTTATTAAGGTGTATCCATATAAATGGCCCACCCTGTATTATTAGTTTTTACGTTTTTTAATACTATTGGACTTTCGCCTTTTTTCCCATTTTTGCCCTTTTTGGAGAATGCGCAAGTTTTTCCGTCTAGGAATAACAAATGGAATACATCTCTAAATAACAGAACTCCGACTCAGGTACGTTGTTATGACTAATATTCAGCTCGTTCAGTGTGTGGAGTGCACAATGTTTTTTTTTTTTCCACGCGGGTCCACGCTGTCACTCTGACCAGCGACACCACTTACCAGCCTGTGTCCGCATGCCAGCAGGGCACTGCCCACAGACCTGCACGTGCACACCTTCACATCTTTCCTTCCCTTTATTCCTTCCTCCCTCCTTTAATCCTTTTCTTTCTCCAGTTCATCTAAATAAATTACCCTTTCCCCTGTGAAATCTCACCTTGTGTCCATGTTTGTGGCGCCGCCCGTTCAAAAAGGGTCGAACCCGTTACACCTGCCATTTATTATCACCCAAATTTGAATAGGTTTTTTTTTTTTTTTTCAAAAAAAAATTTGAAAAGGTTTTTTTTTATTGCATCTCAAAAAGTTTTTCTTTGCCACTGTTGCCGTCACCCCGGCTTGCTCATTAGGGACAATCTTATCATTTTGATTCATACACATTCATATTTCATACAATCATCCATAATTTCTTTTGATTGTGTAAAGCTGTTTTGCAACGATGACAATTTTTAAAAGTGCTATACAAATAAAATTGAAATTGAATGGAATAGTCCTAGCCACATACCAGCCGAGTGCCCACCCTGACCCAGTGTTCGGACCAAGTCTCTGCCCAATATCCATGCAAGGCTCCAGCACAGCACTAACATTAATTAATCTTCCTTGCCAAACCCTGTGCTAATTTTCATGACTAAGTTTTTTCTAGCACCCAGACCAAGCTACTAGCTGAAGCTGCTGCCAGGTATTTCAGTGTCTGAAGAACTTCTGAAGTATAAAGCATTCGTCACACTTAAGGTTTTTCCTGTCATGGCAATCTCTGGGTGCTATGCCCTGTTTTATACATTTTATGTGTGTGACAGGATATCTCTTGTGCATCAGCATAGAAGACAGATGCCAATTGTCAACTATTAGTCTGCTGATCATGATGCAATACGAAGGTATCTGTATCAGATATGTAAACTGACAAGGAGTTACATTCTAATTGTAAAAAAATTGTTTGTGCATCCTGTTAATGTTTTGTTGTTGTTTTTTTACTGCATGGCTGTTCTAGACATCTGGATAAGATTGTTGTGGGATGACGAATGAAGGGAAGTTTAAGGTACGATTTTTAAAAAAGCACTGAAAGGAGAGGGCCCCATATCCATTTTCGCCTTGAGCCCCCAAATTGTTAAATCTGCCACTGATGCTGACACCTTTCCTGTTATCCTGATCTTCCAGCCTGCTAACACACAGGATGACTGATAAAACAATTCCTACTATATGTTATTACCCAAATGAGGATGGGTTCCCAGTTGAGTAAGGTTCCTCTCAAGGTTTCTTTCCTAATGTCATCTCAGTTTTTCCTTGCCATTGTCACTCATCAGGGACACAATTTAAATGATAATTTATTCATATTTACTTACTTACTTTTTAAACTATTTCTATATTTTTGATTTTGTAAAGCTGCTTTGCCACAATGACCATTGTTAAATTGAATTGAATTTCATGTAGTGTACGTAAAAACAAATGATGTAAAAGCTTACTTTTATTCTAGCACATCGAAATATTTAAACATTGTACAGTAACAGATCTGACATTTAGAATTCATCTTAACGGAGGTTAATTATTATTTAATTATTAGTTACCACATCATTAGCCAGCTTATCCCCGTAGGTTTACAACAAAAGATTAACAAATAAGGATTACAAATCAAAAATCCTAAATCAAACAATAGGAAAGAAAGTTATAAAATGATTAAACAAACGAAAGAAAGCATAAAAATACAGTAACAAGAAATTCAAACAACAAATCAAAACTGATTAAGTGAATCAGTGATTATTTCCCCACGGATGTCAGCGTGAACAGAGATGAAGCAAGTAACATACATAGAAAATTTTAATGATTATCTCAGACCACTGAACACTGTGTGTTCATATATTGTATGAACACACACATACAGTATACAGTATGTGTGTGTGTATGTATGTATGTATGTTCATACAATATATTAAAGTGCCAAGAAGACAACTGAGAAACAAAATGAGCCCCTAAATAACAAACAGAAATGAATGACAATTACTGAAGACAGAAATTAGGTTATCTTGATGTCTTCATGATGTTTAACCCTAATCCTCAACTCTAGTCTTAAAAATCTCACCCTGCGCATCCTTCATTGTGCTGTATATGATGTTGAACGTAAACCCATTAACCAAACTGGGCTCATCTACTCACTGACTTGAGTAGCCACACCCTAAAAAAGACAAAGACAGATTATCACATTAGATATTATAATAAGCACTGCTTTGCACAGACATACATTTCCAACCTTTTTTTTTTTTTATCTCAAAAGATGACTTAATGTAAATTTCTATAATTTGAACCACTTTTAAATTTTCATTTTAACTGTTATAAATCCTAAGAGACATCACACTTCAACTTCAAAGACTTCACCACAGATAAGGAACAAATACATAACATCTAGATCAGTCCAATTTGACTTTCAGTCCAATTTGATATTCACACTTTTATATAACACTTGTAACTAGTCTCTCAGCAAGTGCATTTATTTATGTCAGTTTGATAAAGTAGGTGTACACACTTACTGTCAGTGCGTTATAATCAGAGGACATGGGTGCAGCCTGTAACATTCTAAAGTGATAATGAAAGTTTAGTGAACTAGCATGTGCAGGGTAAAATACAGACAAAGGCAAAAAATTACACATACTTGCAGAGTGTCATAATCCACTGACAGCCACAGGAGTCAGTGCTGTGTTTGTATCATCTCCAGGATTTTTAAAGGTCTGGGAGAAATAAATAGAAAACTTTTTTTTAATAGGTGTATTTATTACTTTAAATTACTTTACTATTAAGGTGAAAGTTTGACTGTAGTTTGATGTTAATGTCGACCAAGTCCTGAAATCCAGAGCCAAGGGAGATGTAGAAGTTGAAGAAAATGTGCACCATGATGATCACTACTGTCACTGAGAGGTTTAAAAATAAAGAACAGCAATCAACTGGAGATGCATGAGGCCAAATTAAAGAGGAGTAAAAATCAGTCAACTTCGAAGGGAGATTTGAATCCTAGGATGACAGTAAAAGTAGGCAAGAGTATCTCTGCATCATCTATAGTGACAGTGCAAGAGAGTAAGATCTTGGGCCATGCAGCATTTTACCAGCTCTGCCAGAACTCTCCTCAGAGTTTAACATCAAGGAACCAAACTGAAAAGAGGTTGAGGAGCTCATTAGAGCTGCTGGAACTAGCTCAGCACCTAGTCCCAGTGGAGTGCAGACCCTTGCAGCACTATGGAAGACTATCAAAGTAATTTGGAGGAAGGGGAGGTTGACAAAGCAGTGCCGACACACAGCCAGCACCTCTGATGTGAAGCTAGGACTGTTAAATGTTAGATCTCTTACATCTAAAGTGCTCACTGTTCATGAAACTATCATGGATCAGTAATTTTATATACTGTGTTTAACAGAAACCTGGATTAAAAAGAATGAGTATGTAGCATTAAATGAAGCTAGTTCTCCTGGATACAGCCACTGTACATACATTAGCCTCAGCTAACTGGTAGAGGAGGAGGCTTTGCAAGTATTTACAAAGATAATTTGACCCCTGAAGGAAAGCGTCTTGAACTATTGACCCCTGTCAGCTGTCCAAATACAGGCCAATATCAAACCTCCCCTTTAGCTCTAAGATCCTGGAAAAGATAGTAGCACAGCAGCTATGTTCATATCTACATAGGAATAGCATCCACAATCTCAATAAGCACCCTGAGACATGGCAGCTAGATTTAGACAAGATAAAATAAAAACATCTGTACTGTTATAGTGAAAAACAGGAGGCAGTGACAATTGGCTGTGCTGACTTGATGCTCACATCTGCCCTACTGTTTTAAAAGCAACAATCTTTTATAAAACACTTACAGTCGTGGCCAAAAGTTTTGAGAATGACACAAATATTAGTTTTCACAATGTTTGCTGCTAAACTGCTTTTAGATCGTTGTTTCAGTTGTTTCTAAATATAATTACAAGCACTTCATACGTTTCAAAGGCTTTTATCGACAATTACATGACATTTATACAAAGAGTGAGTATTTGCAGTGTTGGCCCTTCTTTTTCAGGACCTCTGCAATTCGACTTTCAATCAACTTCTGGGCCAAATCCTGACTGATAGCAACCCATTCTTTCATAATCACTTCTTGCAGTTTGTCAGAATTAGTGGGTTTTTGTTTGTCCACCCGCCTCTTGAGGATTGACCACAAGTTCTCAATGGGATTAAGATCTGGGGGTTTCCAGGCCATGGACCCAAAATGTCAACGTTTTGGTCCCCGAGCCACTTAGTTATCACTTTTGCCTTATGGCACGGTGCTCCATCGTGCTGGAAAATGCATTGTTCTTCACCAAACTGTTGTTGGATTGTTGGAAGAAGTTGCTGTTAAGAGGGTGTTTTGGTACCATTCTTTATTCATGGCTGTATTTTTGGGCAAAATTGTGAGTGAGCCCACTCCCTTGGATGAGAAGCAACCCCACACAATGAATGGTCTCAGGATGCTTTACTGTTGGCATGACACAGGACTGATGGTAGCGCTCACCTTTTCTTCTCCGGACAAGCCTTTTTCCAGATGCCCCAAACAATCGGAAAGAGGCTTCATCCGACAATATGACTTTGCCCCAGTCTTCAGCAGTCCATTCGCCATACTTTTTGCAGAAGATCAATCTGTCCCTGATGTTTTTTTGGAGAGAAGTGGCTTCTTTGCTGCCCTTCTTGACACCAGGCCATCTTCCAAAAGTCTTCGCCTCACTGTGCGTGCAGATGCGCTCACACCTGCCTGCTGCCATTCCTGAGCAAGCTCTGCACTGGTGGCACTCCGATCCCGCAGCTGAATCCTCTTTAGGAGACGATCCTGGCGCTTGCTGGACTTTCTTGGATGCCCTGAAGCCTTCTTAACAAGAATTGAACCGCTTTCCTTGAAGTTCTTGATGATCCTATAAATTGTTGATTTAGGTGCAATCTTAGTAGCCACAATATCCTTGCCTGTGAAGCCATTTTTATCGAAAGCAATGATGGCTGCATGCATTTCTTTGCAGGTCACCATGGTTAACAATGAAAGAACAATGATTTCAAGCATTACCCTCCTTTTAACATGTCAAGTCTGTCCTTTAATGACAGCAATGAAATGCAGTGAAGTTTTTTTTTCGGGACTAAGTTAATTTTCATGGCAAAGAATGACTATGCAACTCATCTGATCACTCTTCACAACATTCTGGAGTATATGCAAATTGCTATTATAAAAACCTAAGCAACAACTTTTCGAATTTCCAATATTTATGTAATTCTCAAAACTTTTGGCCACGACTGTATAATTAGTCTTAACTAATTTGTACCATCTAGTGTCTGTCCTATCAAATGAATTCATTCATGTCAGTCTGGTGAAGCATGCATACACACTTACCGTCAGTGTTCTATAATCAGAGGACATGGCTGCAGGGTTCAGGGATATGCAAGTATCACTGGCAAAGTTATTATCATTCTAGGGTGGAAATGAGAGTTACAGAAATGAAATGAAATGAAATGAACTATACATATGCCATGTACAGGGAAACATACAACACAGAGGCAGAAAAAGTACACATACCTGCAAAGTGTTGTAATCCATTGACATAGTCATGGGGGTAAGTGCTGTGTATGTATCATCTAAAAGATTTTTTAAGCTCTGAGAGAAATAAAAAGGAAAAACTTTTAGTATTTATTACTTATTTATTAAGGTGAAAGTATTGCATCAGTTTAATGAGGATGTGGACCAAGTCCTGAAAGCCGTAGCTAAGCCATCTTAGGATAGAATGGGGAAGGCACATAATGCAAAAAAGCCCAAAAGCTCTGGGCGTGCATGATTACTGTTGGCATCATGAATAGGTGTTGAGAGCCATTACAGATTTCATTAGCTTAGGGATTTTCACCAGCAACCAAACATTTTTCTGTTTTCAGAAACAACAAAACAGGTATGATGAACGCATACATGACTCTGGCAGACAAGCTGAACACCTTCTATGCTCGCTTCCAGGCTGCAGCTACAGATGGTAGCAATGCTAATGCTAGCGGCGCTAACGGCTGCTGACAAGAAGTCACTGCCAGCACCGGAAACGCATTCATCATCTCCGAGCATGATGTGAGGAGAGCCTTCAGGAAGAGCCTCAGGTAGAGTCCTCAGAGCCTGCGCAGACCAGCTTGCACCTGTGTTCACAGAGATATTCAACCTCTCCTTATCTCAGTTGGTGATCCCCACATGCTTCAAAGAATCCATCATTGTTCCTGTTCCGAAGAAACCCCATCATGCGTCCCTCAACGACTATCGACCTGTAAGTGCTTTGAGTGACTGGTCTGGGACTTCATCATCCACTCACCTGACACACTGGATCCACTACAGTTTGCTTACTGTTCAAACTGTTCTACAGATGATGCTATCTCTCATCTACTCCATACTTCTCTCACTCACCTGAACACTAGATGGGGGAATTATGGTAAAATGCTTTTCATTGACTAAAGCTCAGCATTTAATACCATAATTCCCTCCACACTCACCACCAAGCTGGAGCACCTGGGACTCAGCCCATCTCTGTGTCAGTGGATCTCCAATTTCCTAACTGGCAGACCACAGGCAGTAAGGATGGGCAGACATGTCTCAGCCTCCCTCACTCTCAGCACTGAAGCCCCCCCAGGGTTGTGTTCTGAGCCCCTTGCTGTACTCATTGTACACACATGACTGGGTAGTCTTTACCAAATCTACCACCATCATCAAGTTTGCTGAGGGTGGTGTGATCAGCTGAGCGCATCACCGCACCGAGCTCCCTGACCTGCACTCAATCTAGAGCAAGCGGTGCTGGACCTCAAGTGGACCTCAGCCACCCCAGCAATGGACTGTTCTTTCTGGAAAGCGATTCCGCTCTCTGAAGACCAACACAGAGCGACTGAGGAGGAGCTTCTTCTGGTAGGCAATACGGCTACATCCACACATGTTTCTTGCACTCACTCTGACATTCTGTACATTCATTGACACTAGTGGTCACTGCGCACCTGCACACTCATGGACATAATGCACATACAAACGTGGACAAAATTGTTGGTACCCTTTGGTCAATGAAAGAAAAACTCACAATGGTCACAGAAATAACTTTAATCTGACAAAAGTAATAATTTTTAAAAAATCTATGAATGTTAACCAATGAAAGTCAGACATTGCTTTTCAACCATGCTTCAACAGAATTATTTAAAAAATAAAATATGGAACAGGCCAGGACAAAAATGATGGTACCCTAGAAAATACTGAAAATAATGTGACCAAAGGGACATGTTAATTCAAGGTGTGTCCACTAATTAGCATCACAGGTGTCTACAATCTTGTAATCAGTCAGTGGGCATATATATAGGGCTCCAGGTAGTCACTGTGTTTGGTGACATGGTATGTACCACACTCAACATGGACCAGAGGAAGCGAAGGAAAGAGTTGTCTCAGGAGTCTCGAAAGAAAATTATAGACAAGCATGTTAAAGGTAAAGGCTATAAGACCATTTCCAAGCAGCTAGATGTTCCTGTGACTACAGTTGCACATATTCAGAAATTTAAGATCCATGGGACTGTAGCCAACCCCCCTGGATGTTGCCGCAGGCGGAAAATTGATGACAAATCAAAGGGACGGATAATCCGAATGTTAACAAAAGAATCCAGAAAGACTTCTAAAGAGATCCGAGGTGAACTTCATGCTCAAGGAACATCAGTGTCAGATCGCACCATCCGTCGTTGTTTGAGCCAAAGTGGACTACATGGGAGACGACCAAGGAGGACACCATTGTTGAAAACAAATCATAAAAAAGCCAGACTGGAATATGCCAAACTACATGTTGACAAGCCACAAAGCTTCTGGGAGAATGTCAAATGGACAGATGAGACAAAAATGGAACTTTTTGCCAACGCACATCAGCTCTATGTTCACAGATGGAAAAATGAAGCATATCAAGAAAAGAACACTGTCCCTACTGTGAAACATGGAGGAGGCTCTGTTATGTTCTGGGGCTGCTTTGCTGCATCTTGCACAGGGTGTCTTGAATCTGTGCAGGGTACAATGAAATCTCAAGACTATCAAGGGATTCTAGAGAGAAATGTGCTGGCCAGTGTCAGAAAGCTGGGTCTCAGTCGCAGGTCATGGGTCTTCCAACAGGACAATGACCCAAAACACACAGCTAAAAACACCCAAGAATGGCTAAGAGGAAAACATTGGACTATTCTAAAGTGGCCTTCTATGAGCCTTGACCTCAATCCTATTGAGCATCTTTGGAAGGAGCTGAAACATGCCGTCTGGAAACGGTACCCTTCAAACCGGAAACAACTGGAGCAGCTTGCTCATGAGGAGTGGGCCAAAATACCCGCTGAGAGGTGCAGAAGTCTCATTGACCGTTACAGGAATCGTTTGATTGCAGTGATTGCCTCAAAAGGTTGTGTAACAAACTATTAAGTTAGGGGTACCATCATTTTTGTCCAGGCCTGTTCCATGAGTTCATTTTTTTTTATAATTCCGTTGAAGCATGGTTGAAAAGCAATGTCTGACTTTCACTGGTTAACTTTCATAGAATTCTTATTTATTACTACTTTTGTCAGATTAAAGTTATTTCTGTGAGCATTGTGAGTTTTTCTTTCATTGACCGAAGGGTACCAACAATTTTGTCCACGTGTGTAAATCACTTTAAATATGACACTTTACAGCAAATTTGTACACCTCCTGTACAACTCCATTCCCACACAAATTTCTACTGTATATAGCTAGGTTTTTCCTATTTTTCTTATCTTTTTCTTATATTGTATATTTTGTATTGTACAGATATTTTATTCTTTCTTAGTTAAATTTACTTTCTATGTTGTTTTTCATATTTATTTCCTATTAATAGTCTTTTATTTTAAGGTCACGGGTAGTCGTCCAAGTATTGTGTATGACTGTGTATGTGACAAATAAAATTTGAATTTGAATTTTTCTGGAGTTGACACTTCACTGGAAAGATGGGATAGAGGAAACTTTTGAAATAAAGATGGCCAAATACGAGGGGCTCAAGATGCAGAGGCTTTGCAAGCCAGTCACTTCACACATCAATCAAGTTCCTGGAAATCAGGGAGCTGCACAAGAGAAGAGCCATTTGAAACATGATTCTGCAGGGAAGGTGTCTAGATGGCTATGGATTTAGAGGGTGATCTGTTGACTACACAAACCTACTTAGACACAAGCTGGGGGCTAATCACTCCTGGGTGGGTTACCTGGGCAAGGGTGTCTGATGTTGAAAGACCCAAAACACCCAATGCCCCCAAAGTTACATCACTGATGATGTGTCCAAGGCGATGGTGCTGGATCAGTGCATTAAGGCTCTGAGTTACTGATAGTACAGTTGAGTCTAGCCCCAGCTCCGCCAGGTTGCCGCTCTTGGGCCCTTGAGCGCGGTCCTATACCCTTTCTGCTCCAGTGGCGCCATATGATGGCTGACCCTTTGCTCTGATCCCCGCCTACTAATAAGAAGCTGAGATATGCAACAAACTTATTTACTCAGAATTTTACTGAGAAGTAATGTATATATGACAAAGGCTGAACATATACTCTCATAAACTTATCAAGAGATGTATGTTAGAAACAATTCAATAGCAGCTGTATAGACGTGTATGTAGAACTTGATGAAGATGAAGACAAAGTGAAAATGTTTCTTAGTACCTGAATATGTGTGTCCCTCTCTGCTTTTCTCTTCTTCCTATTCCTATTCTTCCTATGGCATAGACAATGTATGTTCAATCTGTTGCTAAGTAATACTAGATTAAGTTTATGTTGCAAATTCATGAAGCCATGAAGAAACAATTCAGTCACTCACTTAATGCACAGAACGGCAGTAAGAAGACAGAGAAGTAGAGCAGGAATGACTGCAGCAGCTCCCCATACAGCATAAAACTTCCAGACCTCAGCTGAGCTCTCCTCAGCACCTGAGATAAAGAAAAGCATTTAGTCTATTTATAGAAATTAATACTATACCGAACAAAAATATAAACGCAAAAAAAACACTTTTGTTTTTGCTCCCATTTTTTATGTGATGAAGTCAAAGATCTGAAACATTTTCTGCATACACAAACTAACCATATCTTTTAAATATTGTTCACAAATCTGTCAAAAACTTAGTGAGCATTTCTCCTTTGCCGAGATAATCCATCCCACCTCACAGGTGTGCCTTAGAATATTTCAAAGTGGCCTTTTATTGTGGCCAGTCTAAGGCACACCTGTGCAATAATCATGCTGTGTAATCAGCATCTTGATAAGGCACACACGTGAAGTGGAATGGATTATCTCGGCAAAGGAGAAGTGCTCACTATCACAGATTTTGACAGATTTGTGAAGAATATTTGAGAGATATGGTTATTTTGTGTATCAGGAGAAAATGTTTCACATCTTTGAGTTCATCTCATAAAAATTGGAGCAAAAACAAAAGTGTTGCATTTATATTTTTTGTTCAGTATATTTGTACTTATATATTTGTATATATATTTGCCCTAGTTATTTTAAAATATGACACATACATAACACATCCAGGAGTGTTGGTATGGAGTTGTGCTGTCCCAGCAGGTTGTGAGCAGTGCAGTAGTACAGTCCGCTGTGCTGGGAGCTGATGTTACTGATACTGTAATTCTGGCCTGTTGTCAGCAGTGTGTCTGCAGATGCTCTGAACCAGGTGTAGTTGAGAACAGGTGGGTTTGCATCACTGCTACAGCTCAGAGTCACTGAATCCCCCTCCATTGTGTCTCCAGAGGAAAGAACCACTGCTCTGGTGTTTTTAGGGGGATCTGATGAGGAATAAAACATCTGAATCAGGGGATGCATGTCCTTTACTGCTGCTGACTTCAGCTGCTGCTTTATCTGGGTAAATCTGGCTTTAGTCTTGTCTTCAGTAAATAAAAAGCATGCACAACTGGGTTGAGAGCAGGTGAAGCATTATGAAGCGGCATCTAATCAGTTTTGCAGCTTTTGGCTGAATCTTTGACAGTGAGTAATAGCCCTTGTAAGATCTTTCGCATGGGTGGCAACACACACACACTGACACGAGGAAAGGTATTACGGAAGAAATTATCTGTTTATTAGGAGAAATGCAGGCACAAGTGATGGCGGCGGGGAGAGTGGGCCTGCATGGGCAGCGGTTCCTGCATGCTCCCTAAAGCGACTCCTCCTGCTAACTTGGCCAACTGGCCCTACCAGCTGTCCTGTGGACACATGACATCACCACCACTCGCATGCCACTGTTCGCATTTACTGTAGCGTCCACCTTGCAACCCTCAAGCTAAACTCCCTGCCTCCTTTTTTTTATAGCATGGAGAAAGCCTAAGATGCTTTTACGGTTACAATCCATCAGCCATGGCCATTTAGGGCTTGGCCATCTACCTAGTGAGCCTACCGAGTGAGCAAAGAGCAGCAAAAGATTGAGGTGCATGACCATCACTGGCGCACATTGTGACATTGCCCCTCCCTCATCTCCGAGCTCACAGTCGCCACTGGCACTGCCTGTCCATGATGAAGACCTCACCCCCATTAGGGACTCAACCCACGGGCCATGCTGGGTGCCCCATGCCCTTCAGCAGAAGGAACACGAGAGCTGGCTCTAAGCAAGTGTGAAAGTGGCGGGGAAGCTCATGCAATCCTCTCGCGGCTGTCCTTAAAGCGGAAAGCAAAGGCTACATTCAATTCCATCCTTTGAAGTCCCTGGGGCGCATGACATCATCCCCGCTCACAATCTTTGCATTTAGTGTCCTCTGTGCAACTCTTGGCTCTAAATCTCTGGACCTCATGCATTTTTATAGTGTGTTTGACAGAGGCCAAATGCCAATTTATTTTTATAAAATTCATATTTTTATACAATATCATGCACTCTGCAATAAATTGTAATCCAAATACAAAAAAATACCAAACTTTCATCCTACTTCATGTTTTCTAGATTCAACTGTAATAAAAAATAAACCACTCACAAGAGTTCGAAGTAAAACATTTTTGTTTTTTCTCCACTCCGTGCAACCATATGTCTAAGTCATTGTCAGTAAAATCTTCTAAGACCTTTTTACATGCTTAATGTCATCGAAAGCAACCTCTGGCATGACCAGTAGGGATGGGAATCATCAGTCACCACCCGATACAATAATATGATGCCTAGGTGCAATTCTGTATCATGACATCATACACTATATATCATAAATATCATAATTAATTTTTTTCCATTTTTTTTCCTTTTTAAGACATTGAACCTTTAAAAAAAAACTTGTGAAAAGTCATTCAAAATAATTAGTTGCATACCTTCACAACTGAATTGAAAATGAGTAATTAAGTGTTACCCGTTACTTACATTAGTTTTATTCCTTAAAAAAGCAAGTGCAGAATTTAAACAATAGAAAATACACAAGTTTAACATTTAACTTCACATTAAATTAAACAAAAAAAGCTGCATTTTACTGAGCAACACATATCTCTGTTATTTCATCTGCCGTAATTTCATCTACGCATGTCTAAACAAACTTAGCAAATAAGGCACTCCTACCACACGTGATGAAAATGAGGGAATACAGCACAAGTGAGATACAGTGGAACCTCGGATTGTGAGTAATTTGGTTTATGAGTGTTCTGCAAGATGAGCAAAGATTTTTAATCAATTTTGACTTGAAAAACGAGCATGTCTTGGTTTACGAGTGCCGAGATTTTTTACACCGACACACACACACACTCTCTCGCCTTTACACCCCCCCTACCCGGCTTCACACAGACACACACACTGCTCTACACAGAAACTCTGCTCTGTCACGATTCTTTTCATAGGTAAGGTGCTGGTTCATTTGTTTGTTGTGTGTGTGTTTGTTGTGAAACTTAAAAAGCGAGGTGGGGGAGGGAGGAGGAGTTTTACTGTGTAAGACGAGGTGAGGGAAGGGACTAATTCCACACACACACATACACGGCGCCTGCGCGCACAAACGGAAACACTTATCTGTTGGGATTTATTTTAACTTTTTTTAAAGGTAAAGTGCAGGTAAATGTTTTTATTTTTACTTTATATATTGTATGAATTATTTTTCTGTATTTATTTTTTTGGGCTGTGGAACGAATTATTTTAGTTTATTATTTCTTATGGGAAGGTTTGATTTGGTTTACGAGTGTTTTGGAATACAAGCCCGCTTCCGGTACAAATTATGCTCGTAATCCAAGGTTCCACTGTATTTAAAAAGTGACGTTTTACTGCCTTAAATATGTGGGTTTAAGACTAATTCACTCGCAGAGTTTGGAGAAAATAGCAGATTGGATGCTTTTTGGTTGGTGTTTTTTTTTCACAAATTTCATTATTTTTCTTTCCACAATTATTAATAAAATATTTAAACATGTAACTGAAAGTGATAGCATCTAATTTTTATGAAAGACCTGAAACACAAGAATGTCTTATTTACGGCTAATAAAATAATGTTATTTTAACCGATGATCATGTTATTTTATAATGGTGTTAAACTAAGTGTTTTATTCAATAACATTGCCCCCTCAAACTGTGGTTAAGGTCTGAATAGATTTTGGTACAGAAACAAAAGTCAGTTTTGCTTAAAAACATCAACTTTATACAGCTACACAAAAGTGTTACACCACACTTACATAACACATCCAGGAGTATTGGTGTGGAGTTGTGCTGTCCCAGATGGTTGTGAGCAGTGCAGTAGTACAGTCCGCTGTGCTGGGAGCTGATGCTGCTGATGCTGTAAATCTGGCCTGTTGTCAGCAGTGTGTCTGCAGCTGCTCTCTGCTTAAACCAGGAGTAGGTGAGAACAGGAGGGTTTGCATCACTGCTACAGCTCAGAGTCACTGAATCCCCCTCCACTGTGTCTCCAGAGGAAAGAACCACTGCTCTGGTGTTTTTAGGGAGATCTGATTAGAAATAAAACATCTGAATTAGCTGGTGTGTGGTCAGATGTTTTTAAAGGTGCAGCATTTGTATTACAACCTAGAATGAATTAGCCTATGAGTAGTTATGACCTTCCAAGGAACAAGAAAATTCAGATAAGTCTGGCATTTCCTAACCAACAATGAGTGGAATAGCAACCCATTTACAGTCAGCTCCATTCATTCTGGAATAAAATAAATAGGTTTTTGGCATTTGGCCCCCGTAGACCACTACATTGAATGTGAAATCAAACATGTGAGCGAAGTCAAGACTTTCAGCTTTTATTTAAGGGATTGAAAAAAAAATGTGGCATTAACCATTCAAGAATGTGTGTATTTTTATACATACACCCTTTTTGTTTACTTTGTTTACTTGTTAAAAATCCTTTGTGGTCAACAACTATCTGAAGTCATGGACATAACCAAATGGTGAGTTTCCTTCCTTGAGATGCTTTTCCAGGCCCTTATGTCAGCTGCTTTTAGCTGCTGCTTGATTGTGGATGTTTCTGATCTCAGTTTTTCTTCAGTAATTGACAAGCATGCTTTATTGAGTTGAGAGCAGGTGACTGCCTTGACCAGCGAAGACTATCCCATTTCTTTGCCTTGGGTAGCTTTCACTGAATGTTTTGTGTCATTATCCATCTTTAATATGTGGCATCCTACAGTATAAATTTTGCAGTGTTCTTACCTTGCCTAGATGCTGTGAAAGAGTTCTTCATAATGGACAGGATTCTGTTGTCATCTAGTTTAGTTGTATCCATGGAGTTCCAGGTTTTTGCTGTTGCTGAGCTTGCCAATGCCTTTTTTTAATGTTCCAAACTGTTTTATTGGTGACTTCTAATTTTTTGCTACCTCCCAGATGGGTTTATTAATTTCCGTTTTCAGCCTAATGATAGCCACACGTTCATAGATACTTCAAGTTGAGAGTTTGCGTTAACAGCTTCCAAATGCAAATTTAACATTTGAAACCATCTCCAGACATTTTATCTGCTTGGTTTGTCATGGAGTAATGAATGAACAGGCCACACATGCTCCTGTATGTCAGACATTTGTTCCATTATTTATGAGCCCCCAAAATTGGAGTGTGTGGTTATGGAAAATGATGTAATTCCTGAATGGTTAATGTCACACTTTACTGAAACCCCTTGCATTAAAACTGAAAGTTTTGACTTCTCTCACATCTTGAGTGTTTCATTTCAAATACAACGTAGAGATGGACAGAGGCCAAATGGTAAAATAAAATAAATGTTGTTCCAAAATTTATGGACCTGGCTGTATATAAATTCATATCTTGTATACATTAATATCAATACCTACAATACCTTGCAGTCTAAAAAAAAAAAATATGATGGATGTTCACCACATTACATGTTTTCTAGATGTAACTGCAAAAAAATAAACATGAAGAAATCATAATTATTTATTAGGCAAACCACTCAGTTCTAATTAAACCATTTTTTCCTCTATTCTGAGCAACTGTATCTCCAACCACACGGTCAGTAAAGATCATCTTCTAAAACTTTTTGACATATTTAAATGTTATCTACAGCAACCAATGGCTCGACCACGCTCCAACATTCAAAGGGAAGTTCTTTGAAATACAGTGCCTTGAAAAAGTATTCATACCCCTTGAACTTTTCCACATTTTGTCATGTGACAAACACAAACATAAATTGAATTTATTGGGATTTTATGTGATAGACCAGCACAAAGATAGACAAACATATTTGTGAAGTGGGAGAAAAATGATAAATGGTTTTCAAATTTGTTTACCAACAAATATCTGAAAAGTATGCCGTGTGTTCATATTCACCTGATGCTGTTTGTTCACTAATGATCTCTAACAAACCTCCAAGGCAGATGGAGTTATGACAAAATGAACAAAGTGATATTTTAAGGAAAATAGTGCTGATTAAACACAATTGAAAGATATATTACATGTTAAAATACGATGCATAATAGAAATGAATTAATGTCAATTGTTTCTGTTAATTTCATAATAAAGTCTGATAATAAATTTAACATTATAATATTAAATAAATTTAATATTTTTATTCCTAAAATATAAGTGGCATAGCTGGCAAGTTTTAATAAAAGCTTGGGGTGAGTTTTTGAAAAGAAGGGTATTGGTTTTGTGCAGATACACTTTCCCTGCATGGCTCAGGTTCTGTATATTCTAGGAAGACAGAATATTACAATATCTGCATTGAGTTTAAATCATACACAACAAAGTGTATCACTATTTATATTCATGAAAACATTCAGGGGATAACACACTTGATTAGGAGAGAATCCAACACAACACATGCAATATTATGTGTAATGTATGACGGCTCCTGCATACACTCATATTGCCAAAGCTCATAATCAAATCACAAAATAACAACATAAATAAATGAATATATCATGGGAATACAGGCTAACTTAATGGAGAAAGAACAACTGAATGCAGTAAAATGAATAATGTCATCAGAATCGCCACACTTGTATGCAATTCAAGCGTTAAGTAATTAAAATGAATGTTTGTTTTCCCAATTTTAAATTGGGAGACATCGGCAGAGGTCTGTAGCAAATTTGGCTCAGTGGAATGGGGGTATAAAGTCTTCACAGAACAGCTGTATTTATTAATTGTATTTAAAATTAAATTACACACAGGTGGACCCTATTTACTAATTAGGGGACTTCTAGATACCTCTACTTCTAGTTTAGAGGTATCAGAGTGAAGGGGGCTGAATACAAATGCATGCTACACACAGATTTTTATTTGTAAAACATTTTTACAATAATGTGCCACTTTGTGTTGGTCTGTCACATAAAATTCCAAATCAAACTACAAAAAGGTAGTTCACTTTACTTACATAACACATCCAGTAGTGCTGGTGTGGAGGTGTGCTGTCCCAGCTGGTTGTAAGCAGTGCAGTAGTACAGTCCGCTGTGCTGGGAGCTGATGCTGCTGATGCTGTAATTCTGGCCTGTTGTCAACAGTGTGTCTGCAGCTGCTCTCTGCTTAAACCAGGTGTAGGTGAGAACAGGAGGATTTGCATCACTGCTACAGCTCAGAGTCACTGAATCCCCCTCCACTGTGTCTCCAGAGGAAAGAACCACTGCTCGTGTGTTTTTGGGGGAATCTGATTAGAAATAAAACACCTGAATCAAAGAGTGTTTGGTCAGCTGTTTTTAAAGGTGCAGAATCTTTATTAGTACCTAGAATAAAATAGATACAGCAGTTATGACGTGCCTAATAGTTTTTAGGACTCAAAGTCTCTGTGTAAACATCTAGATAACTCACTCTCTCTGTTTAATAGCTTGTCGCTCATCTTTTATGAATTACAGCTACACTTACAGCCTAATTTAGTTGTATTATCTTATCTCGTACTGCCATTATTTTATATATTTCAAACTTGCCCAAGAGACTAACAGTGGGATCTTGGTTATTCTGAAGGTTTAAACCTGTTACCTTCCAGTAGTTAACTGGCGGTGGGATCTGAGGAGCTTACGGGAATGCTTCATGCCCTCCTCGATGAGACAGGGGAGGGGGGGGTGGGGTTTGAAGGGGACAATGGACAGGAGACCAGTCGTCGAATCTGGGACACATGGAAGGTGGAATTGATACGGAGCATGGACAATGGCAGAGAAAGCTTAACAGAGCAGGGGTTGATGACCCGGGAAATGGAGAAGGGCCCAATATACCTGGGGGACAATTTTCTTGAAGTGGTCTTTAAGGGTATGTCGCATGTGGATGGCAGAACTACGCGATATCTGCGGGCCCCTGTCTGAGATGATGTCTGAAGGAAGACCATGGAGTCGGAAAAAACATGAGACACCAGTAGTTCAGCTGTTTCTTTAGCTGAAGGGAGAATCGGTCCACTACTGTCATGATGCAAGTATTATTGTCTGAGGGTGGTAATCAAAATCGAGAGAGATGTGCGACCATGGGTGATGAGGGATAGGGAGCGGCCTGAGAAGGCCCTCCGGGGGGCAATTCGTGGCCTTATTCCTTGAACGAATATCACATGAAGCTACGAAACCCTGTACATCCTCCTTAATGGTTGACCACCAGAAACATTGCTTCATGAGAAATAGAGTGTGGGCCACCCCCAGATGGCATGCCACCTTGGAGCTGTGGGCCCAATCTAATACAGCAAGACGGAGAGGGCTTGGGACAAAGAGTCGGTTAGGAGGGTTACTTGGGTGGTAGCACAATGTAAAGGTAAACCTGGAAAAGTAAAAAGATCAACGTGTCTGACGAGAGCTAAGTCTCTTGGCCAGATTCGTGGTCAAAAGCAAGGGAAGGTCAAAGCCGGTAATCCCAATAGTGTTAGATCGCTAAGGCAGAGACGAAAACGAGAAACAAAGTGAGGTCGTAACTGAAAAAACTGAGACAACAACAAACCACGAGAGTGAAGGCTAATTCGGCACAATAATCTGGCGACAGGTGGGTGTCTCAGAGTGTCTTAAAAAAGCAGATCTAATTAACCCAAATCGGCAACAGGTTAGCTCGAGCCATGACTGTGGCGGCAAAAAACAAGAGGCGGCACGGAGCTGGAACAGGAGTGATTTTGATTACTTGAGGAGCTATGTTGTGGGTGAGATCTGGCGCGTTGTGACAGCTACCCTTGCACTACATGTTAATCCCGCTACTTAATGGTATAATGCGGTCCTAGAATGCATATAGCTGGCCCACTATTATAGATTATTTCTGATTGTAGAAATCTTTTAAAAGATGATGCAGGCCATGTGTGGCTCTTTAGCTACAGCCTCATTAACATGAAAATGCAGACAGGAAAACCACTGAGTGGAGTAATGACACTCTTACAGAAAGGTAGATACATTTTGGCACAAAGGTAAAATATTTTTTAGCATTTTGCTTCTGTACACCACCACATTGATTTAAGGAAAACCAGGACTTTCAGCTTTAATTCAAGTGATTTGACAAATTGCCATTAACCAGTCAAGAATTAAAATTTTTGACAAAAAAATTTTTGGTGAGGGGAGGTGGAGCTCATAAATAATGCAAAAAGTCACAATTACAAACATGTGGATTGCCTTTAATACTTGAAAGAAAATCTTTTGCAGTCAACAACTGTCTCAAGTCTGGTACCCATATGCTTCCTGTCTTGAGATGATGCCTTCAGCTGCTGCTGGTTTGTGGGTCTTTGAGGGTCTTTTTGCCGTTTTCAACTTCGCCTCGTTATAAGGACCGCGTCTTCGCCACATCTTGGATCATTCGCCATCTCGGATTTCCCCGGTACTGAACTTCCGCATTCCACTTGAGCTCAAGTTACACACGCTGGCTCTCTTCGCTGATCTCATTCAGTTTGCGCCGGTTCGCCGCTTCTGCAGTCAGTTGGAATTTTAAGAACACACGCTGGCGCTAGCAGGCTTCTAAACTAACTGTCACGTGTGCCTTATGCACGGACTCAAGCGTGTCTCGTCTTAACAAACCTCAAGGGATAACTTCTTGCCCCTCATCTGCACTTGGGTCCACCACTGCAGCCGCGACGTGTGACATGGTATCTTTTGGGACATTATGCACCTGCAGTATGAAGCAGCATCTTATCAGTTTTGCAGCATTTGGCTGAATCTGAGGTGAGAGTATCGCCCTATACATTTTAGAATTCATCCTGCTACTTTTATCAGCAGTGAGGTCATCAATAAACACCAGTGAACCAGTTCCATTGGCAGCCTTACAAGTTTATGCCATAACATTGCCTCCAACGACAGATGAAGTGGTATGCATTGGTTCATGGTTCATTCCATTTTTTGTCCATACTTCTCTCTTCCCATAATTCTTCTACAAGTTCATTTTGGTTTCATCAGTCCAAAGAATCTTACAAAGTTATTCGGCAAAGTCAAATCTGGCCTTTCTGTTCTTGAGTGTTACCACTCTGGTTTGCACTTTGTTGTGAAGCATATACTGTATATTTACTTCATAAAGCCATCTTTTGACTGTAGACAATGACATGCCTACCTCAAGAGTGGTTTGACTTGACCAGATTATGTGAAAGGACTCACAATGTATATAATTCTGCATCATCTACTTTAGTTGTCCTTCCTGGGCTTACAGGCCTTTTGCTGTTGCTGAGCTTGCCAGTTACACTATTAATGTGTTATGTTATGGATATTTTCATCTAATGTCTCAAATACCAAGTTTGTGTGTTTTTTTAATTATTATTATTTGGTTGAATAAATTTTCTTTCCACAACTATCATTTCCACATTCTTTCAAAAACAAAAATTAGGTGAAAGTCCTAAAACACAATTGGACTTGGATCTTTAAAAAAGAATATTATTTTGATGATGATCTTGTTATTTTAAAATGTTAAACTTTGCATTATTATACGAGTGTTTTATTTAATAACGTGCTGTTTATTGTTGCCCCCTTAAACTGTAGTTCAGAACTTGTAAAAGTACAGTAACATCAGTCGGTTTTGCTTAAAATCATCCACTCTGTACAAGCCACACACACTGCACTTACATAACACATCCAGTTCTGTTGGTGTGGAGTTGTGCTGTCCCAGCTGGTTGTGAGCAGTGCAGTAGTACAGTCCTCTGTGCTGGGAGCTGATGCTGCTGATGCTGTAAATCTGGCCTGTTGTCAGCAGTGTGTCTGCAGCTGCTCTCTGCTTAAACCAGGAGTAGGTGAGAACAGGAGGGTTTGCATCACTGCTACAGCTCAGAGTCACTGAATCCCCCTCCACTGTGTCTCCAGAGGAAAGAACCACTGCTCTGGTGTTTTTAGGGGAGTCTGATTAGAAATAAAACACCTGAATTAGAATCTGTTTTTTTAGAGTCATTATTAGTACCTAGAATAAAATATCTATGCAGTAGTTATCACCTTCCTAATAGTTTTTAGGACTCAGAATCTCAGTGTAAAACTCTAGGTAACCCAATCTTTCTCCTTAATAGCTTGTGTCTCATTCTCTATGCCTTGTGACTTCATGTCACAGGGTGACATGAGTGTATCATCTTCTAGCTAGAAATAAAACACCTGGATCAGTTGGTGTGTGTTCAGAACCAGTATTTGATAAAGATATAGATGTAATATGATTGAGGAGAGTAAAATCCACACTCACACACTGGAGGAGAGAGGAGACTGTCATGGCCTTCAACAGCACAGCTGTAACTGACCGCACCACTGACTGCAGCTACAGAGCAGGAGGCAGATTTACAGTCAGACACACGCTGTCCGTTCTTGTACCAGATGTAAGTGGGGTTGTTGGACAGAGTGCAGGTGGTGATGCAGCTCAGCTTTGTTTCCTCGTCTCTCCGGTCTGATACTGTAACCTTCAGATCTGCAAAATAATAAACTTGGTTTATGGATTCCATTTAAATGTAATTAATTAACTGTAAAAAAATTTGTAATATTACCTGTGACAGACAGAGAGACTCCAGGTTTGCCATCGTATTCATCTTGGTCAGTGTAAAATTTTATTCTGTATGTCTGAGTATCACTCGCTCTCAGGTTAGTGATTCTCAGACTACAGTTATTCTGGGAGCTCTGTGTGTACTGAACTCGGCGCTGATACTCCTCATCCTCTCTCACATCCACAGGCTCACCATCAGCCTGCTGTTTAACGAACCAGACTGACTTTACCACTCTGAGGCCTGCAGGGTGTTTGTAAGAGCAGGAGAGATCAGTCGATGTACCTTTGAGGGCACACACATGTTCAGGAGTGTAAGTCACATCCCAACACTCTTTACCCAGTACACCTGAAACACACAGAGAAAAGGCATGTTGTCTGTCAGTAAATAGACAATGTCTTTCTAACAACAAAATACAGTTGTATGTGTTTATATGTTGCTTCCAAGAACATAAACCATTTTATGGGTGGCACTTTTATAGATGTCTATCCAGAGACGAACCAGAAAGTGTTTGTGCAAGGGAGGGGAAGAGAGAGAAAAAGAGAAAGTGAGAGAGTGAACGAGCTGCGCAAGCTCCTGCATCTCCGCCACCAAAGAGGAAGAGGCCGCAGAGAGGATTGCGTTAAGGTAAATCCCAGTCGGGAAAGCTGCCCAGCCGAAGGACATCCAGGAGAGACTCCCGACTGTAGCCGCGCCCAGAGAGACCTGGGAGGGGCCGGTCTTGGCTCGCGCCAGCGGAAGAGGTCGCCTTAATGGGAGCGTGCAGGAGCGCTACCTCCGCGTGCTCCAAAGCTGTCCGCCACTCATCAGCCTGTGCCCGCATGCCAGCGGGGCACTGCCAACCAGACCAGTACGTGCTTCACCTTCATTCCTTTCCCTTTCTTTCCGTCCTATAACTCTTTCTTTCCCCATTTTACCGAAATAAATTACCCTTTTTCCCGTAAGACCTCGGCTCGTGTCCATGTTTCTGCCCATGCAACTTAGACTCGAACCCGTTACAGTACATACAGTTTAATGTTACACTTGCGAATGGTAAACCCTATGAATGGTCACAATTTCTGAAAGAAAAAATAGCAAAACAAAACATGATGCAGAGAACATGAGAATGCAGAGAATGAGAGCAGTACACTCAGATCAGTTATAACATTAAAACCATTACCACTACAACCACCTAGTTTTTGGGTTCTCTTCAGGGCCGAGGGTGTGCTGTGGTGTCTGGCACCAAGACATTGACAGTGAATCCTTCAGGTGCTGTGGGATGCAGAGTGGGGCCTCCATGAATCAGACTTGTTTGTTCTTTTCATTTCATGGGCACTCAATCAGATTAGGATCTGGTAAATTTGCTGGGTCCCTTGTGTGGTGGTCTGTGGTGCACTGGATGTTCTGGTGTTGATGTTATGGCTGATCAATGTTACTGATTTAAGTTTGATACTGAGGAATTAACTGACACTTACACACTGCAGGAGAGCGGTGGTGATCATTCTCATACACCTGACAGGAGAAGCTGCCTTCATCACGTGGCTTGGTCGAGTCGAGCACAATGGAGGCGTCAATGTTATAATTAAAGTAATGGTCGTTCCTGTACCAGTAAAAACAGGCTGTGCTGACGCTGCAGGTGGCGCTACAGGTCACTTTCACTTCTCTCTGTCCTACAGTGTTAGGATCCACCTTCACCTGCAAGTCTACATAAAATTATGTATCAAAAACCTGTAAATATTACATGTGTGTGTGTGTGTGTTATACAATAAGTCTCATGTGCATGTTTTTACCTGTAACAGTCAGATGAACTCCAGATTTGGTCTGAAATCCAAACTTATAAACTCCAGAGTCACTCACTCTCACATTCCTCACTGTCAGCTCACAGTCAGACGTCCCTGTGCTTACAGACACTCGTCCTGAGTATTGTGGATCTGTGCTCAGGTCTTGTGGTTCTCCTTCAGAGCTCTGGACTCGATACCACTCTCTCTGTGTGACACTGGAGTGATCAGGTGTTGCAAAAGAACAGGGGATTTTTACTGTAGATCCAGTAACAGCACAGAGACTCTGAGCCTGCACCCCTGGAAAAACACATAACCACGCATGCGTACCAATACACACACATACACACACCAATGTTTTGCACACTGACTAGAAATGGTGCAACCACAATTTCAGCCTTTGCTGCTGCTGCTATTCTCGGTCATATACACAACTAGTGAGCCACCGAGGTGTGAAGATGAAAACCAAAATAGGATTTGTGTGTGACTGTTAATAAACTTAATGTGGGTTTATAGAATCAACAGTACAAATAAGCTTAAACAGATCAAGAAAGCTGCTAGACATTAATCATCTCTTAGATAAGACATTATTATTATAATGTAAAGACTTTATATATATATATATATATATATATATATATATATATATATATATATATATATATATATATATCTTTTGTATTATATATAAAAACACTACATATTTAAGTAGAGGTTACAGTAATTTTGCAATATATAATTTGGTCACTTGCTCTATGACTTTTGCCTTTTACTCTCCATCGTTCTACAAATTCTTTCAACAAACTTTGTTTTGTGCTTCCAAATTTTATATAATAAATAAATAAATAAAATAAAAAATCCAACCTCACTGATATGTTAAAGGCTTGTACAGTAGTGACACAGTAGCACATAAAAATGAAAACATATGAAAAGTTTACCTGTCAGTAACAGGATTGCTGCTATTATAATATTCCTCCACATTCTGTAAAAACACAGTGACATCAGCCTTCAGACAGCTGACACATGAAGATCCACCAAGGTCAGAATTTCCACCCTAAATATCTTTGTAAATGCCCTCATAAAAATACATTTAGATATTATTTAATGAATATTAACTACCTTAAATCAGCCTGTTTGTTCTTCTAAGCAATTAGAAGCTCCTTCATCACACTAGCAGTAAAGACACGGAAGTAGAGTGGTGCATTTAGCACAGCACCTACCTATTTTAGCTTAGTCACTTCCTTTTCTTTACATTTGAACAGACATACAGACGTGAATAATGCCCCTTTCTTACTCTATCCATCCCTGTAGTTTAATTATTTTACAAATAGTGTACTTGTGCTTTTAGGAAATATCGTAATCAAGACTGGAAGATCTGAAATGTCAGTAACAACCTAGCAACACTATAGAAAGCACCTGGAATACCATAACAACCAAGAGCAACATTCTTTTACACTTTCGGAATACCTCAACAACCAGCTAGCAACACCCTAGCAACTACGTTTAATATAATAGCAGTTACCTGGAATATCATGGCAATCAATGGTGTGCTAGCAACCCACTGGAATATCACAGCAACTACTCAACATCATACATAGGTTAGTGTATTGCCCAGATGAAGGGTTTAGGAAGGGAAGCAGTGTGGCAGTAGACTGCTGTAGTAATTGTGCACTACTACTACTACTTGGGGCTCCTGCTCAGGGAATATGGGTGGGATGTAGCCAAACTCACATTCAAATGGCCACATGCCTAAAATTGAGTGCCACAAGGTGTTATGGGCGTACTCCACCCATATCATTTGCTCACATCAGGAGGAGGAGTTGGAGGAAGACAAGCTTACATAGCCACCCGAGAGCACTCCAGGTCCTGGTTGCCACTTTTTGTGGGAAGGCCGTTGACATGAACCACATGTTGGTGCATTAGTTGTGCAGTTTGTTTTGCTAATGAGAGCTGGGATAAACTTGCTCGCCTTTGAGAAGCGATCCACTACACATAATATTATTGAGTTACCCTTAGAGGCCTGCAATCTGGTAACAAAGTTCAAGGAAAGTCCAAATCCCCTTCAGGTTCTGAATTTTGAGGCAGAGGTACAAGCTCATGACTATAGCCGATGGACTGACTGGCTAGGCGTTTGGTACAACGCTAGCCCACAAAATTGTCGATTTAAATTCAAAGCCTGTATTGCTGCTCCAGTTCACCTTGGCAATCCCAAGTGACTAATTCATCTTTAAGCTGTTCAAAGAGCCTTTGCATGTCAGCACAAGAGCCAATGTGTTAGCTGCCAGGGTCCAGAATTCAATGGAAGTCAGTCACGAAGCAACCAGTGTAACGAATCCAGAGTACGGAGAAGGTCATGGACATGGCCGTATGTGGATTATGGAAAGTAGTCTTGAGAGCCTACACAAAAGTGTCTAGGTGTCTGATAGTACATTTTTCCCAGACTGCAGTAGCCCATTCTAGTGCTCTACCCGCAAGCAGAGAGATCATGAAGATGATCGTGTTTTTTACCAAATGGAGAAGGTTGTATCTTAAAGACCAAAGAGCACTACAGTATGAATGTGTTGCACCATTCAGGTTCACCTGCACATAGCTGGAAAGTTGAGCGGGGAGATTGAGCCGCCAGTCTGGAGCCGCCAGTTGACTCATGAGTTGAGTCTGGAGGAGACAGCAACACAGAACAAGTGGTCCGTGCAATGAGTTTGATTTGCCCAATTTGTCGCAAAATCTCCCATATTTTTGTAAACAGCACAGTCAGTGCACAACATTCTGAATTAATTTATGGTGCAAGGTTCTTTTTTCATAATCTACATACCATTTTTTTTTTAAGTAAACCATGATGAGTCATGCTTTCGTGTGTGTGTGTGGAGATGCATTTAGAGCGACTTACATTTTTATCTCATTAAGCATCTGAGTAGTTGAGGGCCTTGCTCAGTGTGTGTGTGTGTGTCTGTGTGTCTACACCATAAACTATCACGTTGATTGATTGACTTTGTTGGGTGATGCATAAACCCATGCCCACCTCAAAGGGAAAAGTGCTATATTAGTCTAGAAAAGTGTTAGATGCCTTGACGTAATCTGACACAAAACTGCTCATAACTTTCTTTTGAAAAGTTTTCAAAACAATTAGATTTTATTTATGGTGCAGTTTTAACTTCAGGCAAAAGGACTGGCAAAGTTTCATTAAATTCTGTCCAGTCAGGTTTGCGTGATGATGCGATAAAATCTCGCTGGACTGATATACAGACAGACTTACAAACAGAAATTTTGACTGGTTCCACGTCAATGTATAAAGCGTAAAGATATCATTGAAAGAGCCAGTTCTGACCAATGTACAGACAAAACATTTATTTAGTTTTACCAGAGCTATTTTTATTTTGTCGTGCCATCCAACACATTAAACTGCATTAAATCAAGTAGAAAATTACATAGTGGGATGTCAAAGTTCTTACAACTTTTTAAACAATATACTCTCTGAACAATGAACTTAAGCTAAATTACTTGCAATAAACACAAGCAATTTAAACAATAAACAAAAAGAAAAATATCTATTAAATTTCAAAAATAAAAATGATTAAATGCATTTTCTCTCCTGAATGACAAATAAATAGATTATTTAATTGCACAGGGTCTGAGCTGCAACTTGGCACAGGTCCTGGGTCTGGATCGGAGCTTGGCACAAAAGGTTGGTCTGAGCTGGAGCTTGGCACAGCCACTGGAGCTAAACAAGTGCTGCTGCTTTGTGGCAGCACAACAACCATAAAGCCAGAGGGGTGTCTTTGAGACCAGGGGGTGTCAGCAACAATGTGTCCCTGAAGTCAGGGAGTGAGCCAACAAACTGTCCTCAAAGCCAGGTGGTAGGGCCGGCAGAGCATCCTCAACACTAGTGAAAATATGCTCATAAGGATGCTGGTCTAGTGATCCTGGAGAGCATGAACAAAATCTACTGCTGCCTCCCAGCTTAGGATCTGTCAAGCTTCTCCTATAGAACCTGCACTGGTGGAAGAACCCAGCAGGGTCAAATTCTAATCCATCAAAAGGTACTTGGTAAGTCAATTAATCTCAGGAGCTTTGTCTCGGTTAAGGAGTTAGAGGTAGTGGATCGGAGCTTGGAATGAGAACTGAGTCTGAGCTGGAGTTTGTCACAGGCACTTGGTCTGAGCTGGAGTTTAGAACAGACAATAGATCTGAACTGAAGTTTATCACAGGCATTGGATCGGAGCTGGAGCTTAGCACGGACACTGGGTCTGAAAACGTGGCACTGCTTTTGGGGCCTTTGAGGAATGCTTGTTGCCAGCACAACATCCAATGAACCAAGTGATTCCAGCCCGGTGTCCATGAAGCCAGGAAGTAGCAACAGCATGTTGTCTCTAAAGCCAGGTAGTAGTAGTAGTAGTAGTAGTAGTAGCAGCAGCATTGTAAATATCATCCTCAACACTAGGGAACATAGCAGGGCTCAGCTAGGATGGTGCTTGGCCTAACTGGGACACTGCAGTGTATGGCTCAGACAGAACAGGGTACATCTCAAGAGCATATGTTGACCACATTAAGGCATGAAACAGAACATGATTCAAACATTTGATTGCATAGAACAGGACATGATTCAAGCATCTCATAGCATGGAAAAGGACATGATTCAGGCATCTCATAGTACGGAACAGGACATGATTCAGGAATCTCATAGTACGGAACAGGACATGATTCAGGAATCTCATAGTATGGAGAAGGACATGATTCAGGCATCTCATAGAAATGAACAAGACATGATTCAGGAATCTCATAGTACGGAACAGGACATGATTCAGGAATCTCATAGTATGGAGAAGGACATGTTCTTTGCTATGAGATGCCTGAATCAAGACATGATTCAGGCATCTTGTAGTATGGAAAAGGACATGATTCAGGCATCTCATAGCAAAGATCTGGACAAATCTTTGGACTGGGAGGCCATTTCATTGACTTCCACAGGGGGTTGAACAGGCAGCATGGCTTGAAAGAGAGCTGTGCTGTCGGCTTCTTCCTGGGGCTCTGCGTTCTCTGCGACCTCCAGGCACTCTGCGGTTTCTCCTCCTCCTGGCACTCTAGAGTGCCCTGCCAGAGCTACTCTGAGCACCTATGTTGTATGTCGCTCCTGCCCACTCACCAGCTGTTCCTCCCAAAAAATGGCAGGCCATTTCACTGACCTCCACAGGGTGTTAAGTAGACTGCATAGCTTAGAAGCGGCCCTGTGCTCTCAGTCTCCTCCTGGGGCTCTGTGCTCCCAGCCATCTGGTTCTCTGCCTCCCCCTGGCCTTCGGCGCTCTTGGCCCCCTCCTAGGGTTCAGCGGTCTTGGCATCCTCCTGGAACACTGCACTCTTGACCTCCTTCTGGAGCTCTGAGCTGTCAGATACTGCTTGGAGCATGATACTCCTTGGCTGGGAGCTGCCCTATGACCTACAGTATGAGCTCTATTGCTCCTGCCTACACACCGGCTGTGGCTTCAGGTAGAGCCACCTACCATAAATTATTTGGGGAGACTCATACATTTCTACAGAAAACACCCATTTCATTAGTTGCCCAAATAATTCAGACTACACCAAATCATTTAGACTGGAATGCTTCTGCGAGATGAGAAGGCCATGCTGGTCTTGTCAGCCTGGACAGCATGAACCAAATCCACTGCTGCTCCCCTAGGTTTGGATCTGCAAAACTGTCCCTATAAAACCATGCAAGTGCAGACAATGGTTTAATAACGTGGACTTTAAACATAAATAATTCAAACAAACAATGCACAAACATGAACATGAGCACAGGAACTATAGCTAAGAATTAGTGATGTTACTTATGACTCAAGCTCTTGCACCAAGAAGTAGGCGCTTCAGTACAGGCTCATTTACATGGATATCTCACTGTTGTGAACTCTACCATTATAGTCAAGACTTTTTAAAAATGCATAAAAAAAGATTT
Organism: Clarias fuscus; assembly: GCA_030347435.1. Lineage (NCBI taxonomy): Eukaryota > Metazoa > Chordata > Actinopteri > Siluriformes > Clariidae > Clarias > Clarias fuscus. Next base: position 4,897,193 of record CM059228.1, read on the forward strand.
AGGAACAGCAACTTTTTTTTGCATTTCACAATGAATTTCACATGTACTTCTTATCTTTAAAATGCATGAAGAAGGAAAATGCACACAGCAAACCTTTGGTATATAGTCATGACCTATATACCAAATATAGTCTATCCCATAAACCATAGTGTGTGGGTTTTCTTAACCTCTTTTTCTTTCCTTCTTCAATTAATTTTCTTTATTGTGTGTTTTAATCATTTGCTTTGTGTATACAGTAGAATCCTTAAAACTGACTGGAATCTTTCAACAGAATATTCAAATTCACCAAACAGCAGCTTGGTTGTCGTATACATGCTCATGTTATTTCCTATGGGGAAATGTGTTTCGCAATACAAAATCTTTCCTCAAGAACCCACCTCATATGGCAAAGGTCCACTGTACTAACCACCATAAGATACAAACGGAAAAAAAAGTAAAACAACAGAATCATCTCAAACAAGGACTATATGGACAGGCTAATCAACTAAACAAGGTGCAGGTCGTTACAATAACAACATGGCTGGGGTGCAGTGCATGCTGGGGTAATGTAGTCCTGAGGTGTTGGTCAAAATAAAAGTCTCAAAACAGGTCACAAACAGGTAACAAGCTCCTATATTTGGCAGTGTATTCATTTAGATTGACAACATAAAGGAAGTGGTTGAGCTTTAAACGCAATGGCAGTGTAACAGGTGATATGCAGTAATACACTAAACACATCAAATAACTAAAATCAACAACACAAACATTTCAATAAAATATATTTAAGGAGTTTTCTCACCAGACATCTGAAGGTCTGGACAGGTTCGCTGTACCTGTAGATGTGAGGTAAATGTCTCAAAATATTTCATTCCTCTTCTTCACTGAAAATTTCCTGGAGAGACACACAAGTGTCATGTTATATCATGTTAAATACTTGAAGTTTAAAAACATGGTGAATAATTTCTATCATAAAATTCTCTTTATGGTTTACCACATTTGTGCGAGCCCATTAGCTTCAGTTGTCCTAGAGTAAAATTGAGCCAGCTAGCTTCAAGCAGTGGCTGTCATTTACCAACTAAAGTTAGCTGATAGCTACCTGCTTCAATATAAAATGCAGTGTTTCCCACTGGAGTGAAATATACTTGCAGTGGTAGCCAGTGGTTAGCCACAGTGTACTCTATGTGTGGGAAACTCTGAAATGTGTGTCTGAATCGAGGGCTAGCTCACATCTAATAGTATGTCTTTATGGGTTATTAAGTCAGTAATGGCCTTTACAACTGCAGGGTGTGTTACAGATGTAACAGTGTTAAGGTTGTTGGGTGCTGCGAAGGTAATCCAAATAGACTATGATGCATCAGACTGATTTGTGATATCTGAACAGTATGGGACAATCACATACGTATACAGTCGTGGCCAAAAGTTGAGAATGACAAATATTCTAAATTGGAAAAGTTGCTGAAGTTTTTATAATAGCAATTTGCATATACTCCAGAATGTTATGAAGAGTGATCAGATGAATTGCATAGTCCTTCTTTGCCATGGAAATTAACGTAATCCCGAAAAAAAAACTTTCCACTGCCTTTCATTGCTGTCATTAAAGCACCTGCTGAGATCATTTCAGTAATCGTCTTGTTAACTCAGGTGAGAATTTTGACGAGCACAAGGCTGGAGATCATTATGTCAGGCTGATTGGGTTAGAATGGCAGACCTGACATGTTAAAAGGAGGGTGATGCTTGAAATCATTGTTCTTTCATTGTTAACCATGGAGACCTGCAAAGAAACGCGTGCAGCCATCATTGCATTGCATAAAAATGGCTTCACAGGCAAGGATATTGTGGCTACTAAGATTGCACCTAAATCAACAATTTATAGGATCATCAAGAACTTCAAGGAAACAGGTTCAATTCTTGTTAAGAAGGTTTCAGGGGGTCCAAGAAAGTCCAGCAAGCGCCAGGATCATCTCCTAAAAAGGATTCAGCTGCGGGATCGGAGTGCCACCAGTGCAGAGCTTGCTCAGGAATGGCAGCAGGCAGGTGTGAGCGCATCTGCACGCACAGTGAGGCGAAGACTTTTGGAAGATGGCCTGGTGTCAAGAAGGGCAGCAAAGAAGCCACTTCTCTCCAAAAAAACATCAGGGACAGATTGATCATCTGCAAAAAGTATGGCGAATGGACTGCTGAGGACTGGGGCAAAGTCATATTCTCGGATGAAGCCTCTTTCCGATTGTTTGGGGCATCTGGAAAAAGGCTTGTCCGGAGAAGAAAAGGTGAGCGCTACCATCAGTCCTGTGTCCTGCCAACAGTAAAGCATCCTGAGACCATTCATGTGTGGGGTTGCTTCTCATCCAAGGGAGTGGGCTCATTCACAATTTTGCCCAAAAACACAGTCATGAATAAAGAATGGTACCAAAACACCCTCCAACACCAACTTCTTCCAACAATCCAACAACAGTTTGGTGAAGAACAATGCATTTTCCAGCACGAAGGAGCACCGTGCCATAAGGCAAAAGTGATAACTAAGTGGCTTGGCGTCCAAAACATTTTGAAATTTTGCATGGCCTGGAAACTCCCCAGATCTTAATCCCATTGAGAACTTGTGGTCAATCCTCAAGAGGCGGGTGGACAAACAAAATCCCACTAATTCTGACAAACTCCAAGAAGTGATTATGAAAGAATGGGTTGCTATCAGTCAGGATTTGGCCCAGAAGTTGATTGAGAGCAGCCCAGTCGAATTGCAGAGGTCCTGAAAAAGAAGGGCCAACACTGCAAATACTGACTCTTTGCATAAATGTCATGTAATTGTCAATAAAAGCCTTTGAAACGTATGAAGTGCTTGTAATTATATTTCAGTACATCACAGAAACAACTGAAACAAAGCAGTTTAGCAGCAAACTTTGTGAAAACTAATATTTGTGTCATTCTCAAAACTTTTGGCCACGACTGGACATTAAACAATTATAAAAATAGTAATTAACTATTATAAGCTAGTTAAAAAGAAAAAAATAGCATGTTCCCCCCAATGTGTGATAGAGGGAGAGAAAATCCGACACCCTCCATGAAACCAACATCCAAAAACCATTATTTACAAACTTGGTACTACTTTTGAGTCTTTCTTACCTTATCCTCGAGTTTTTGATTTTCTATTGTCTGCTTTAGAACCTGTTTCTCATTCTAAAAGAATTAATAACAATCAAAATGGAATCAGTAGCACAGAAAACATTATACCCTATACTGTAAACACTGTACCCTACACGCTAAAAGTTAAATCCTACCCTAAACACATACCCTACACTTTACATCTTAAATGCTAAATCCCACTCTAAACACTGTACAGTAGACTTCTGTCATGGGTCTAGCTGGTGGTGCTGGCTAGACCCGGCTGATGATGTTGCCGTGGGCATGGAGGTTGGCATGAAGGCAGAGGGGTGTTGCAAACAGAAATAGTCTTTATTTTCAACAGAACTCAAAAACAGACACAAACAAACAAAGGAACCAAAACAACAAACTCAAACTAAAACTAGGGCTCAGGAAAAACAGGGACGGCGCACCAACACAGGGAGCCAGGAACTGACACAGGGAGCCAGGAACTGACACAGGGAGCCAGGAACTGACACAGGGAGCCAGGAACTGACACAGGGAGCCAGGAACTGACACAGGGAGCCAGGAACTGACACAGGGAGCCAGGAACTGACACAGGGAGCCAGGAACTGACACAGGGAGCCAGGAACTGACACAGGGAGCCGACAGAGAACTGGGGATGAGGAAACATGGAGCTGAAGCTAACTAAGACACATAGGGGAACTAGAGACTGGAGAGACAGGGCTAGACAGGACTGGAGACTGGAGAGACAGGACTGGAGACTGGAGAGACAGGACTGGGAGCACAGAGACTAGAGACAGGAGACTAGAGACAGGACAAGAGATGGAACAGGCTGGGTTAGTGATTAGTTGGGTTAGTAGCTACATGGAATGCTGGGGACACTGGATGCTGACCTAACCAGGTTAGTATCTACTGGAGTTAGTGGCTAACCGGGTTAGTACTGACCTAAGAGTGGGGAACTGAACACAAAAGGCAAGACACACATGAGGCTATTCCAAACTACGGGCTAACCCTGCTAGCAGTCAAGGCCTACTAGCGGCTAACCCTACTAGCGGCTAGACCCTCATGTGGCTACACAAAACTTAAACAGACAAAGAACTAGACTGGAAGACAAACACTGGGAAGACACAGAACAGTACTTACACTGTACACAGGAGGAGACACAGTCTAACTAAACATGAAACAGGACAACTCCATGAATCCATCCACACAAGGAACAAAAGGAAAACAGACAGTAGAGCCCTCTAGGAAAACTGGTTACAAAACAAACCAAAATATAAACTTAAAGAAACAAGAACCAAACAAAAGAAATGCCCACATGACGGTAGTTACAAATACAAACATAACAAACCTACAGACAAACCATGCTCGACCCAGTTTCCCAGAACAAACTGCTATTTATAGAAACTTTAATGAGGCACCTCAGTCCAGGTGAGCACTCATCACCTGACTGAGGTGCCTTCTGGGAAACTGAGTCAACCAACAAGAACTACACCAGACAGACAGACATAAACAGTGACCTCTAGTGGAGGTTCCTAACAACTACACCCTAAACTTTAAAGCCTACCATATACACACTAAACTCTAACTTTAACCTAAACACAATACCCTACAGCCTAAACTGTAATTCCTAAACTAAACAGTATTCCCTACTCCTTTAACTTTAAATATTACCCTAAACACTTTAACCTACATCTTAAATCTAAATCATCTAAATTCCTACTCTAAACACTTTCCCCTACACCATAAACTCTAAATCGTACCCTAAATACTATACCCTATTCCGTGCACACTATATCCTATCCCCTTAACACAATACTTTATCATACTTTGATACATCCTAAACTCCTCAACATTTTACCTTAAACACCATACCCCAAACACTGCACCCTACAACCTACATCATGAAAAATAAATCCCTCACCCAACAAACTATACCCTACATCCCAGAAACTGCAAGTAGCTTGTGTGTGTGTCTGTGTGTGTGTGTGTGTGTGTGTGTGTGTGTGTGTGTGTGTGTGTGTGTGTGTGTGTGTGTGTGTGTGTGTGTGTGTGTCTGTGCAGGTGTGTTTCTTACCTCACACTCGATCTTCTGATTTTCAGTGATCTCATTTTGAAGCTTAATTTTGTTCTGAAAATCAATCAATAAATAAATAAACAATAGAATAAATAGAGGCAGAAAACACTAAATACCCTACTCTATAAACAGTAAATATGGAACACAACACCCTGAACACCCTCCATCCTTAACTTCATAAACACTATACCTTTACACTAACAGTAACCCCTACATCCTAAACATAATAAGAAAACACCAAACCCTGCACACCCTACACCTAACGCACCATACCGTTCATCCTAGAAACTCCAGATTAAAAGTGTGTGTGTGTGTGTGTGTGTGTGTGTGTGTGTGTGTGTGTGTGTGTGTGTGTGTGTGTGTGTGTGTGTGTGTGTGTGTGTGTGTGCATGCACGTATGTGTGTTTCTTACTTCACACTCGAGCTTCTGATTTTCACTGATCTTATTTTGAAGCTTAATCCTGTTCTGAAAATAATAATAATAATAATAATAATAATAGTATATAATCAATAAAGGCTGCATCCTTGAAACTGCACATTCAAGTTGTGTGTATATGCATTACCTCACACTCAAGCTTCTGATTTTCACTGATCTTATTTTGAAGCTTAATCTTGTTCTGAAAAAAATATATAAGAAACAATAGAATCAATAAAGACAGAAAAATGAATAATAAAAATACACCAGTACTTCGGCAAACAAATTTAATCAGTTACGGAGGCAGGTTCTTAAGGTAAAATTTCATATTGCGAAACACATTTCGCAATATGATCCAATTTCCAACATTAAAAGCATATTTTTTCATATTAAAATAATCAAAACATTTATAAAAGACACATAAATTAAGTAAAATATTAAATACATTTACATTAATCCTCACTTAACTACTTAATTTGTGTACTAAATACTAAATAATAATTTTATACATGTTTACACTTGAAGTTAACATGTTGCACTTCCTCTATAATCCTACAGGTGGTGCACTCTAAACACTCCATATCTTTTGCCCTAAAGCTGCACACCATAAATCCTAAACCCTATACTACCCCTTACACTCTAAACCCTAAACATTATACTCTATACCATAAACACTATTACCTACAGGCTAAATATTCTCCCCTATGCCCTAAATATTACATCCTACATCCTAAATACTATATCATAAATCATAAACACTATAGATTACATATTAAATAAAAAACCTACTTCCTAAATACTATAACCTACAAGTTCTACACTAAATCTCCAGACTCTAAACCAAACTTTAAACTATATTTAAACACTTTACCCTACCAAAAAAATCTAAATCACTTCCACTCTGAATCACTAGAGGGCACTTCCTCTATAATCCTAAAGGTTTATACCCAGCTTTCTGTTTGATAAGACCAAATAATTTGCCATGTTTGTTCAAAACTGTAAAAAAAAAAAATATATATATATATATATATATATATATATATATATATATATATATATATATATATATATATATATATATGTAAAAATGTAAGATAGAATCAGGGTAGGTATAAGATACATAAAGACAAATAGAATCACAAGACAAATAGATAGACCTAGATGACTAACCCTAAAACTGAACGCCCTACATCCTAAACACTAAACACTACACCTCAAACACTAAACCCTACACCCTAAACACGATAGGCTACACTTTAAACTCCAAATCCTATTGCACTAATGCCTACAGGCTAAACAATATCCTCTACACCATAAACACTATACCAAACCCCTAAACCTCAATACAATACACCCTAAACACCCATACCCCAAACACCACAACCTACACCCTAAATTATGAACATGAAATCCTACACCCAATGCACCAAAACATGCATACAAGAAACCGCAAACTGTGTGTGTGTGTGTGTGTGTGTGTGTGTGTGTGTGTGTGTGTGTGTGTGTGTGTGTGTGTGTGTGTGTGTGTGTGTGTGTGTGTTCCTTTGTTATTTACCTCGTACTTGACCTTTTGATTTTCAGTAATCTTACTTTGTAGCTTAATCTTGTTCTGAAAAAAAAAAATAGAACAGAATCAGTAGATGCAGAAAACACTAAATACCCTAATCCATAAACATTAAACCATACACAATAGACTCCAGAAACACACTACAGAATACACGCTACGTCCATTCCATGCTCCCTAAAACTGAGCATCCTACATTCTTAATTCTTAACTCTACACTTTAAAGACTACAACCTACACCATAATAACTAAATACCCACCATCTTAAAAGTTGAACTGGACCCTAAATGCTATACTCTAAACACTCTACACTAAACCCTCCAGCCTAAAGAGTATACCCTGCACGCTAAACACCACACACTACACCTTAAACTCTAAACCCTAATCACTATACTCTTTACATAAATATTATTCTGTACGCACTAAATATAACTACTTATACCTTAAACAGTACATCCTGCACCCTAAATACTATACCATTCACCCTAAACGCTACACCCTTAACAGTAAACACCAAACCTACATCATGAATACAGTGGAACCTCGGATTGCGAGTAACTCGGTTTACGAGTGTTCCACAAGGCGAGCAAAGATTTTTACTAAATTTTGACTTGAAAAACGAGCATGTCTTGGTTTACGAATGCCGAGTTTTTTGACACCGACACACACACACCGACACACACGCACTCTCTCGCCTTTACACCCCCCCTCCCTGGCTTCACACAGATACACACTACACAGAAACTCTGCTCTGTCGCGATTCTTTTCAAAGGTAAGGTGCTGGTTCATTTGTTTTTGTTTTTCTTTACAGCAGTGATTCCGTTAGTCTGCGCTCACGCGAGTGTCATTAGAGAGATTTCTTTTTGTCCTGTTAAAGGTAAAAAAGTGTTTTCCGTTGTGTGTTTCAGGAGTGTTTCCGTTGTGTGTGTTTGTTGTGAAACTTAAAAAGCGAGGTGGGGGGAGGGAGGAGACGTTTTACTGTGTAAGACGAGGCGAGGGAAGGAGCTAATTCCACACACACACACACACACACACACACACACATACACACACGCCTGCGCGCACAAACGGAAACACTTATTTGTTGGGATCTATTTTAACTTTTTTTAAAGGTAAAGTGCAGTTTAATTTGTTTTATTTTTACTTTATATATTGTATTAATTTTTTTCCTGTATTTATTTTTTTGGGCTGTGGAATGAATTATTTGAGTTTTCATTATTTCTTATGGGAAGATTTGATTTGGTTTACAAGTGTTTTGGAATACGAGCCCACTTCCAAAACGAATTATGCTCGTAATCCTAGGTTCCACTGTACTATACAACAGACCCCAACCAATATACCGTAAACACCACACACATCAACCCCATCATCATAAAAACTAAACCCTACACCTTATATACTACTGTATATTCCATACCCTAAACACTTTACCCAAAACATTACCACAGTGCACCTTAAACCATACACCACAAACACTTTAACCTACACCTTAAACACTAAATTCCACACACCATAAATGCTAAACCCTATCATAAACTCTATAGCCTACACTTTAAACAATATACTACGCTCTAAACAGTTTGTCCTCCACCTTGAATACTAAAGCCTACACAATAAACACTATAACTTACTCCTTGTACATTGAATACCCTACATGCTAAACCCTCCGATTGCACTATATTCTATACCCTAAAGATTTTACCTGACCCACACAAAAATTGCATAAATTTTACTGTATATTTTTCTATATTGTACACCTAGGTTTTCTTATATTTTCTTATAACTTTCTTATATTGTATATTTTGTATTGTACAGATATTTTATTCTTAGTTAAATATACTTCTATTTTCTTTTTTATATATTTATTTCCTATTAATAGTCTTTTATTTTAAAAGTACTTTATTTTAAGGTCACGGGCAGTCATCTAAGCATTTCTCTGCATATCATACTGTGTATAACTGTGTATGTGACAAATAAAATTTGAATTTGACCTCCAATCAAAATAAACACTATAACCTAATCACTAAATATCCGTCACCATTAATGCTAAATCCTTACTTTAACATTATACCTACATGTTAAAAACTAAACACTGCTCCAAAAAGGGCTTTCCCTACACCCTGAATAAAAATCCCTTATGCCCTAAACACTACATAATACATACTATAGGGTATATGGAAAGCACCCTATAGAAAGAGCACGAGAAGGAGTGTTCCTCACCTCACACACGAGCTTCTGATTTTTAATGGTTTCATTTAGGAACTTAATCTCGTCCTGAAAGAAAATGAAATAAATAAAATAAAATTGTATACAATTTTCTTCAAACCCGAGGTCCAAATATGTTTGGATTAGGGTTCAGACCTACACTCACCTAAAGGATTATTAGGAACACCATACTAATACGGTGTTTGACACCCTTTCGCCTTCAGAACTGACTTAATTCAACAAGGTGCTGAAAGCATTCTTTAGAAACGTTGGCCCATATGGATAGGATAGCATCTTGCAGGTGATGGAGATTTGTGGGATGCACATCCAGGGCACGAAGCTCCCGTTCCACCACATCCCAAAGATGCTCTATTGGGTTGAGATCTGGTGACTGTGGGGGCCATTTTAGTACATTGTCATGTTCAAGAAACCAATTTGAAATGATTCGAGCTTTGTGACATGGTGCATTATCCTGCTGGAAGTAGCCATCAGAGGATGGGTACATGGTGGTCATAAAGGGATGGACATGGTCAGAAACAATGCTCAGGTAGGCCGTGGCATTTAAACGATGCCCAATTGGCACTAGGGGGCCTAAAGTGTGCCAAGAAAAAATCCCCCACACCATTACACCACCACCAGCAGCCTGCACAGTGGCAACAAGGCATGATGGATCCATGTTCTCATTCTGTTTACGCCAAATTCTGACTCTACCATTTGAATGTCTCAACAGAAATCGAGACTCATCAGACCAGGCAACATTTTTCCAGTCTTCAACTGTCCAATTTTGGTGAGCTCGTGCAAATTGTAGCCTCTTTTTCCTATTTGTAGTGGAGATGAGTGGTACCCGGTGGGGTCTTCTGCTATTGTAGCCCATCCGCCTCAAGGTTGTGCGTGTTGTGGCTTCACAAATGCTTTGCTGCAGACCTCGGTTGTAACGAGTGGTTATTTCAGTCAGAGGTGCTCTTCTATCAGCTTGAATCAGTCGGCCCATTCTCCTCTGACCTCTAGCATCAACAAGGCATTTTCGCCCACAGGACTGCCGCATCCTGGATGTTTTTCCCTTTTCACACCATTCTTTGTAAACCCTAGAAATGGTTGTGAGTGAAAATCCCAGTAACTGAGCAGATTGTGAAATACTCAGACCGGCCCGTCTGGCACCAACAACCATGCCACGCTCAGAATTGCTTAAATCACCTTTTCTTTCCCATTCTGACATTCAGTTTGGAGTTCAGGAGATTGTCTTGACCAGGACCACACCCCTAAATGCATTGAAGCAACTGCCATGTGATTGGTTGATTAGATAATTGCATTAATGAGAAATTGAACAGGTGTTCCTAATAATCCTTTAGGTGAGTGTATATATGCAGTCATTGTAAGTCTATAAAAAATTATATTCAATAATATTAATTTTTCAGTTTTCAGTAATTATATTAAACATATGAAAAAATGTCTTGCATTTGTATGAAAAACAAACAACAATCTTTAATCAATCTTTTGTGAATCTTCACTTGCATGTTGCCTGGGCTGTAAATGAATGTGAAAGGGCTCCTGCGTGTGTTTTATCTTATGGTGACACTTCTTATTACTGCTATTTATTTTCTTTCATTTCTTATTACTATCATTTATTATCACATGAGACACGCTTGTTTTAAACTTCTAGAAGAAGGTATGAGCATACATAGATCTGTCCATTAATTTTTGAAAGTTGTGTTCATATTCTTACACATAGTCTTTACACGCTAAACTATCGTGCTGATTGTCTCTGTTGACGTGTATAGCCACACCAATTCAATTCAATTCAATTTTATAAATATATAACATTTTTTAACATTTAACATGTTTTTAACATTGGCCATTGTTGCAAAGCAGCTCTACAGAATCAAAAGAAAATTAGGCAAAGTAATATGAAATGTATGAGAAAATCAAAATTTTCAGTTTCTGATTTTCAGTGGTCTCATTTAAGAACCTAATCTCATCCTGACAAAATGAAGAACAAACACTAAATACACTTCTCTGTAAACACAAACCTTATACCAGAGTACAGATATTTTACAAGCCCTCACCTCGGACTGCTGTGGATAGGTTTGCTCAAAGGACCCGTGTTTTATCTCATAGAGGTCCATAAAGTTGCCAATAGTGTGTGTGTGTGTGTGTGTGTGTCTTACCTCACACTCGAGCTTCTGATTTTCAATGGTCTCATTAAGGAACTTAATCTCGTCCTGAAGGAATGAATAACAAACACTAAATCCACTTCTCTGTAAACACAAATCCTACATTATAGGCACTGAGCACTAGACACCCTACCTGCTAAACACTAAACTATACATTCACCCTAAACACTAAAGCCTACACACCAAACAGCCTACTGCATCAACACTAAACACTACACCCTAAACACTTCAGTTGCTTCTGATATTAGAATAAATTTTTTAAAATTATCAATTCATTTCAGTAAACGCAAGGGAGGCCCGACCAAGTATGAGTGCTGTACATGTTCCAACATTTCTGTGTTCGAATTTTATTTTATTGGTCTTAATATTATAATATAAATCTAATGTAATAATATTATGATGTCATAATCATCTAAATTAAACGAAATAAACATTTGAAATATATCATTCTGCGTGTAATGAATCGATATAATATATGGATTTCGCTTTATTAATTGAATTACTGAATAAATCATATTTTCACACAAAACCATACAAAATAATCACCAAAAAAAAAAAAAAACAGATTATACTTTAGACCCATAAACTACTGTATACACACCCCACTCTAAACACAACACACTACACCCTACACCTTATACACTAAAGCCTACACACAAAATCCTATATCATTCATTCACCTTCAAAACTAAACGCTGTGCCCGAAATATTAAGCACTAAACTGGAATGAACACCTGTACACTTACCTGAACCTTTTTGGCAAAGATTTGACACCTGTGCTTTAAACACTAACGCCTACGCTGTAAACACCCTACACCATAAACTCTAAACACTACGTACTTAACAAGAAAACCCCATAAACTATGAACACTAACCAACCTACAGTGCATCTTAAATTCTAAATACTACACACTACTCACTAAACACCATACACCCTAAACACTACACACTTAACACTAAACACCATACACCCAAAGCACTAAACAACCTACACCCTACACCCTAAATTACAACCTCTACACTTTAAGCACAGTACCTAACTTCATCCCCTGTATACACTAAACACTGTATCCTATATACTTATTGCTATACTTTACACTGTAAAAACAGTATACTGTACAATATAATATATACACTATACTTCACACCCTAAAACTTAACACTGTGCATATTAAACACTAAACCCTACACGCTAAACACTATCCCCTTCACCCTAGAATTGTTACACTGCACCGTAAACACTAGACTCGAAACCCTACACATGGAATTGTGAAAAATACTCCCTGTCGCTTCCGTACCTCCTTCAGGGCGTGTCTGTGCATGCAGGAAACACCTAAGCAAAAACAACAACAACAACAACAACAACAACAAGTCAACATACACCTGGCATTAACACAGAATTCAACAATACAGGAAGTGGGAGACAGTACATAACACTCTGCTCAGCTCTTCACTACGACTGGATATTGTTATTCGCTGAGTGTTTTAAACCCAGCAGTGACAATCCAGTGCTTCACAAAGAGTACAGTATGTACAGTACACACTCACAGTAAAGCAGCAGGAACAGGACGAGGGACCTCTTCACATATGTACTGAGACTGAGGAGAGATGGAGGGACAGCGTGGTCATGCAAAACACACACACATACACACACATCAACACACACACACACACACACACACACACACACACACACACACACACACTACAGTGAGTCATGGATAGGGATATACTGTAGTTGTCATAAACATAACATGTCACAAAATATCATTGTTACACCTGCTTTTAATGCAGAAGGACGTCACACACACACACACACACACACACACACACACACACATGTAGAGCTTACCAGCCATCAAATAGTGCAATGATCCCAAACTTCAGGCCATGCCACAAAATTAAGTGGCCGGCATATCGCAACACAATAACCCTGACTAAACAAAACAAAAGTAACAATTAACCAATCACATTTGTTGTATGTTAACATTAGAAACAGGTTACTACCAGAAGTCCAGCAAGGATTTGTGATGAGATCTCAAGCACAGTACGGTGATGTGAATCTTGGCCTTCGTAAAACATCATGTGAACGATGAAAACATTTTAAATAAGGCTGTATGTCCGTGAATGATGATCCTGAACATTTAGCGAGTGATTCTTGATTCTCGACGGCTACAGTAACTTATCGCCAACTTGCGGAAAAGACTCATCTGTCTGTGGTAACTGTACACACAATCATTCACCAACACCACTTGCTACAGGTTACAGGAACTCAGCAGGGAGTTACTGCCGCATTCCCCGGACAGTCCTGACCTCACTACAAGGCATTTCCACATGTTTGGGCCATTAAAGGAGTTCCTGGGAGGCCAGCGTTTCAGAAGTCAGCAGGCAGTTTGATCACGGCTCCGGCGTACTGAAAAAAAACTTTCTATCTTGATGTAAGTGCATTAGTGTAGTAGGAGATTATATAGAGAAATAAAGGGATTTTATACTCTCATAAGTGTGTTCGGTCATTCTGTACAATCAAAAGTCCTAGTTTGACTTGAACACCCCATATACATCAAGTAACATATTTTAACACAACGTGACAGAGCAAAATCATTTTATTAGCTTCGATTAAAACTATATAATTAAATAAATGACATTTTGTCCCATTGAGGTACTAGCACAGATCTTTGGTTCTCTTATTCATCGCGTTCTCCACATTCACACACAGAGACAAATCCTAAATTCCCTCCTAATTCTATTTTTATAGGATTGTTATATGCCATAACTAATCTATCCTCAGAGCAATCCAGATTAGTTAAGAGTCCCAACAAAGCCAAAATCATCACATATTTCAATACCTAAGGAGACATTTATTCTCATAAGGACATAAAGACATAATAAATGTCAACAATTATTTTATTAACAGACACCACATACACTCCTTGGTTATGTAACAGTTGTCTGCTTATAGCAACTTACCTGATTTCTGACTCTGAAACAGGGCGGGGCCAATGCCGTTGTTGATGAGTGTGGTGTTACTCGTCCCGTATGCATTTTCATTTCTCTGTCTGCACCATGTGGCTACACTGACAGAGAGAGAGAGAGAGAGAGAGTCAGTATGCATTGACAGTGATTGTGTGTAGTCAGTGAGGACAGTCAGAGGCGTGGCTGTGCACAGGGAAGGGACAAAGATGCCCAGGCAAGGTGGCACCTTTTTTTTATTTTATTTTGACTGAGCGATTTTAATGCTTGCTTTATTTTTGTTGTTCTGGCTGCATGAATCCACGATGACGTTATCTGAAAAGAAATGAATGTCCATAGTGACATTGTCATTTTTTGAATATTTCCAGATCTGAAAGAAACACTGATGCCGTTTATTCCAATTTCTGATCAAGTTCCTAATGGATAGTATTATCGCCTGTATGAGGTATTAATCAAGAAATGTAAAATGTTATAATCTATATATGCAATAGAGATTCATAATTATCTGTGTTTAAATAGTTTATGTTTGAGATCTGGATGTTTCCTTTTTTTATCTCATAAATATTTCCTCGAAAAACAGGCAGGTCTTTCCTAGCTTCTCCTGTCTATAAGAAGTCATAGGTGCCGTGTTGAACATGTTTGGTCACTGTACAGGTGACCTAACCTACCACTAAGCTCAGATAGTCATAGCAATAATAATA